>KZ269978.1:901883-927971 GCA_002249935.1 Onchocerca flexuosa | reverse complement strand
ATTTCTTACAATTAACTCCAATTCCAATCTCAATTCTCAAGTGACCTCTCTCTTTCTTTCTTTTGCTGCTTTAACTATTCCAATCATTAAGATAATATTTACAATTTCATATCCACATTAGCTAAGATGTTTATATTTGAGAGCATACTTATGCTAATCTATCGGAACTAAAGGATACGAAAAATCGATTATATCGCATTGTTAAATCTAAAAATCGTAAGAATCAATTTGAAATATTTTTATTATATGTATACATAACCGTTTCAATGATCGAAAGAAATTCAACTGAAATAATATATCTGAAAAATATATTATGTATTTAAAATTTTTCCATGTTAAGATTTTCCCATAATATGGCATATGATATATTTTAATTCAAACATTATTGATACAATAAATTACAAATTATACATTGAGTAAATATTCGAAATAAAATAATTTAAAAATTTTTAAATTTGAATTCAAAAAGTAAAAAACTTGCCTTTTATAATTTTTGCTCCCTTACATAAATATCAATCCATGTAAAGCTGTAGTCATAAAATATAAAATGAAACGAAATTTGATGATAACGATGATAAATATTTGAGATAAAAAAAATTTAAAAACTTGTAAGGAAATTCAAATCTAAAAAGTATGAAGTTGTTTTATAATTTTTGCTCTTTTATATACATAATCATTCTATATACAATATTTTGCTAATAAAATGAGAAATCAAATAGGAAGTTGGTAATAATTTTGTTAAAATTTAGGGCAAAAAATTAGTTGTAATTGATGGTAATTGATAGCAAAAAATTAGTTATAAAATTAGTTGTAATTAAACTTATCAATATTTACAACTGTATTATTCGCCAGTTTATTCGCCTTTCTTCTTCTTTCAATTCCCTTTTTCCTTTGATCACAAAAAACCTGTTTCTGATCAAAACAAGCTTAGACAAGTGATAACGGATAGATAAGAGATGAAAGGCGATTTTTTCTTGAATCTTCTTAGCAAAAAAGAACAAGAAAATCTCGTTTAAGCTGTCTTCCTGTCTTTCCTTTTTCAAATCATTTTAAATTAATTTTTTTTTTTTTTTTTTTGAAGAAGGTAAGAAAGAGAAAGAGAAAGAAAAAAAGAGATAAAAGTATCACTTTTTCAATAAAAAATTAGCAAAAAAAAAAATAATTTTATCTTCTATTTTTTTATTTTCAATCAAAGATTTATAAATTGTATTCACTCGCCTATTTCCCTATTTTCCTTTCTTTCCCACGGGAAATCGATATATTTAATTCTTTTAGTTCTAATTTAAATCTAACTAAAGAAAACGGATGAAAAAAAAGAATGGACGAAACTGGTTTGTTAATTTGAAACAGCCTTGTGACATGTATCATTTAACTCAATCTTTTCTCAGGAACAATAAAAGGTGATAATTTATGAAAAAAATGATAATGATGATGATGATGAATACTAATACTAGCATAATAATTACCCTGATAAGAGCAATGATAATTTATATGGTAAAATAATATAGTAAAATAGTATTTTATAAATGACTTATAATCAATCATAAATTCATCAAGTTTTTAGAAGAAAAATATTTTGGCTACGCACGTATATTTGCAGGATAATTTATATAGATAATTCTACAATCTTGTTGTTCCAATGACATTTCCATAATTTTTAAGGACACTGGAACAAGACCACAGTTAATTTATATATATGAATTTTTTGTAATTTGCTAGCTTCAAAATTATTGATAACAATATGCATTAAATAAAATCCGTTTAAAAGTTGACTATGGATATTGTCGTTGATTACATTGCTAGGACAATATTTGTATTTACACATGTCGAAACAATAGAATTACCAAGCTAAAATGTGGGGCAATTTGAAAAAATGATACAAAACAAAATATATGGTACTAAAGGATAATTACTACATTATCAAAATTGCCAGTTGTTATGTGTGTATTTCCAAGTTAATTAATAATTTTTCTAAAAAATTGTTGATTTGAATTAATGATTAATACGAAAGATTAAAAAAAAAATAAGTAAAAATAGATGAGAAAGATAAAGAAGTGAAAATGAAAGAATATTGAATGATAGGATAGTAATATGATAAGATAATTATGCCCTTATTTTATTTTTTTTATTTTTTTCATTTTTTCTATTCTTTGCTTACATATAAACAGAATTCCAATTTTCAGTTTTCTTATCAAAAAGCAAACAAATGCTCTGCAACACATGCAATGATAAGATCAACTTAATATTTGATTAAATAAATGTCTCATCGCTTTATATTGTTTAGATGGTAAATTCGAAGGGTGATTATCCATAAGTCTATCATATATTTGGTAGTTAAAAATAAAATGATGGAAAATGATGGGAAATTAATACAAGTAATCAAAGGAATGTTAACAGATCCATCCTTCAATATTTTATCAGATTATCAATGTCCATTTTAAGATTCTAATTTATTATTAAAATTAAAAGAAGTTGAAGTTTTGATAGAAATGATAAATTTTACTAACTTTTTTAAAATTAAATTTCTTGCCTGATCTGTTATTAGAAGAAAATTGAATATAATTAATCAGGTATTAATATAAACATTAATGATGCAAAATATTTAAGAAATCGTAAGGAAAAGATATTCCATTTACAAGAGAAAAAAAAAAGGAAAAAAAGTATATGAGAAATTTGAAAAGAAAGGTATTATAAGGAATTAAGAATTTATCAGATAGAAAAGATATTTCAAACTTAACAGGTCAAACAAAGAAATTAATGAAAAAAAAAAAAAAAAAAAAAAAAAACTTGAGTAAATTGTATGAATCAGGAAAGAAAAAAATCTTTTTTTTTTTTGAAATAACAGGAATAGCAACAAATGGTATGTCGGGTGATAATGATGATGATAGACTTGCTCCCCGAAGCGGTACCAGTCGGCGGAACTGACCTCTCGTCCTGGTTGATTCGGTACCGTACCGCCCATCCCGTTACTCCCGAGTTCCGTTGTGTATACACAGGAATTGAATATTATTTACACAACAAAATTCAAACAAAAATTTTGTCCCAACTTGTACGGATCATTTTTTTTTTTTTGGCATGAATAGTTCAGTGCAGGAAATAATGAACGGATAAAGTAAATAACAGGGAAATTTAAGTTTTCGTAATTTATTATTATTTTATTGGTGACTGTATGATTTCTTTTTGGCATGAATAATTCAATGCGGAAAAAAATGAACGTACAAATTAGTACAGAAAAACTTAAGTTTTCGTAAATTAATTAATTATTCATTTCTTAGCAATTGCGTGTTTAATTTGCATAATTAATGATTTATATAATTAGCAGTCGTACAATGTATATTTCTACTATGTTTAAATGAATCCATCAATTGCATGTCATTAAAAGCATTTCATACTAATTAAATGCGCAATGTATTAAATAAATTTTGCTAGAGCATTGAAAATCATTCCCAATTGAATGGTATAAAATTCATTTTGCATATCAAAAAATGCTCTCAATGTCGTAAAATAATTAGGCTTTTTAAAATAAACTTATCATTATGACCCTTTTAAAAGTTTCTTTGCCAATTTATCCGGAAAGGTTGTTTAAGTCCTTCCCGGAATGTTTAAAGAGCAAAATTATTACTGAATATTGCTTTTATGAATAAAAATGCTATGATAAAATATGTAAATTGTTATAGCACTGTTTTCATTTACTTTTTTTTCACCACTGAACATAGCTTAGAAATGTCTGTTAATTATACTGTAATTTTTATTTGGAACATAAAAAGTATTGCATAAAACAAATTTAGAAAATCAGGTAATTTTGAAAAAAAAAAATGAACTATTGAGAATTTGAAAAAGAAAAATAATCTTTCAGAAATGAGTATAAAAAAGAAAGATATGAATGAAAATTAAAAAATATGTATATATCTTTTTTCCAAAATTTTAAATGTCGAAATGCCATAAATGAAGAAAAAAATCCTAAATAAGCGAAGATTAAAATTTGTCAAACATGCTTTATCTTAAAAATATGCAAATCAGTTTCTACAAAACTCTATGAAAAAAAAAAGGGAAAAAAATTTGTAATTCCGGTTTTTTTTTTTTTTTTTTTTTTTTTTTTAAACAAACAAAAAACAAAAAGCAAAAAACACAAAAAAATTACAAAGATATCGTTTTATGTAAAAATACCAGTGATAAAAAGACCAGAGGAGATAAACTGGATCTCATCGATCATATAATTTCTCCCCCTTGCTTTTTCACTGATCCAAGAATAAAATCCTTCGATCGGAATCTCGAAAAAAAAAAAGTATGTGTACGAGTCATTCTCTTTTTTGGAAAAATGAGATTCTGAATAGATGAACGCCCGAAGGCAATTATACCATTATGAAAGAGTGGAAAAAAAAGCAAAAGAAAACAAATAAATATCCCAATGAAGAAAGAAAACTACTGGAATAGGAGAAGCAGGGGATGGAGGAGGAAGATTCAGTAAACTTGGAGCTTGAAGAAATGAAATTGATGCCTAAATGCAGGTAGGAAGGAAGGAACAGTTGATGTTCGTAAGAGGACGGGTGAGAAGGAAGAATGAAGAAGGAAGATTTGACCATCAGGTCATAGGTAAGATGGGATGGTACAATTTGGAGGATGGTTCGATTCAGATTCAACTTGCTTCAACAGGTTATTGAGGAAAACCGGGGGGCGGGATGGGGAGGGAAATAGGCGGTCCTTGAAATAAGTTGCTGGTTGACAATCACAAATGAACTCTGTTGAACTGTTGTCACCAAATGTCAACCCACAATATGCGTATGGTTCTATGTATGTGTGTTTCTATCTTATATGTTGATTTCCTGTACAAATAACCGGTCCATCAAGAGAGGTCGTCCAGGTGAGTAATCTCGAACAGGTGAAGGTGGAGAAGGTTGGAGGAAGAGGTGGAGAGGTGGAAAAAGAAGGCCAAACCAGTAGGCACCAGCCTGTGATCGGTACCAACAATCACCATCATCATCATCATCATCACAACCTTTGCTGACACCAATACTATTATCACCTGAGCAACCAACCAATCATCATTTTTGGTAAAATGTAAATAGTAAAGTTCTATCGTTCGTCGACAACCTCTGACCTTTTATCTTATCCGATTAAAATCAAAGTAAAAATTACATTCGAAACAATTGAGAGCAAAAATTCTTTTGCAAATTTTCAAACATGATGAAATATATAATGAATAAATTATAGGGCGGCGGGAATTAAATAAAATAAACCAGTATATTATTTTAAAAATAAAATTTCAGGATTAATTGATGAAATACAAATTTATTTTTTCAAGTACAAAATGACGTAATGGTCTTTCCAAAGTTCGATATCGGAAGAATCTTTCGTACGTTGTAAAATTCTACTATCACAATATCAAATAAGAATTAAAATCAGAATTAAATTCAGATATTGCGTATTAATATTTTTCTGTTTGTTATTAAATTTTGCATTGACTATTTATCATTTCATCAGGTTAATTCTTGGAAAAGAAATGTTTAAAACTGAAATGCTTACGTATCACTTCTGATAAGAAAGATAAAATAAAAATTTATTTTTTAGCATACAAAATGACGTAACATTCTTTTCTTATCAGATGCTAGATGAGGCGTAAGATGGAATATATGAAATTCAGAAATTGTTTGTTTTGTATTAATGCAATAAAATGGAAAATATATTGAAATAATTTTCGCTTGCTATTAAACTTTGCATTATCATTTAACATTATCGGGTGAATTTTCGGCGAAGAAATGTTAAGCATTGAAACACTCATGTACCAGTTATGATAATAAACAAACACTGTTATATATTAAGCAGAATTTTTAGTTATTTGATGAAGAATAGAATTGGTTGTTTTCACTGGTTTCATTTTATTTTACTTTATTTTCAAAATTGCTAGAAATCAACATATTAAATTGTATTATGTAATTTCAAGTTCAGGATTAAAATTATTGCTATTTTCAGTGATTCTATTTCTAACTTCTCGAAATTGCTAGAAATTAATATTATGGGTTAAAATATGCAATTCCAAATTTGGCATATAATTGAAAATTTTGAATTGATTATGTAAGAAAGGAAAAAATGTCATCAAAAAAGAGTGATTATAATATTTCAAAGATTAAATGAAACATGTCTCATGGTGACAGATCACTCAATTATAAATTATAAACTGATATTTATAAAATGAAAATTTTCACTGAAATTCAAAAAATAAAGTTTAAGAAAAGAACTTCGTGAAATTTTTCAAAATAGTTTATTCCTTGTAAATGAAAAATAAAACAAGACAAAACATAATTGGAAAAAAAAAGAAAGAAGGATGAATAATTTATTATTCATGAAGTTCTACTTTTTAACTTTCTTTCTTTTCGAGAATTCTGAAATTTCTTTTTAAATATTTTTATTGAATTAAAATTTACTGAAAATAAACTTGGCGAGAAAAGCTGAGAGGTCGGCTGGATGGAAATAGTGAAGAAATGGTATGCAATTTACTAGATAATAAAGTAGTAAACTTGATATCAACAATTTTCTAGTAATGATTCGTTTGAATATTGTAATAGGAAAATCTCGGGGTTGGAGTCAGCGGGGGTAAGAAGCGGTAGACGAGGCAAAATCATATTATGGTATATGAGTACGGAAATATAAATCCTATAAAAATACGAAGTTTACAATTGTAATTAATTACAAATCAAATAACTCCATTTAATCATTTCCAGAAATGATTAAATGTATATTTGTGCAAGGTATATATACAAAAATGAAAACTTCATGCATTGGTGACATACTAAAAAGAAATGATGACAGCCATCATGCTTTGGTGACATAATAATTTCGAATTTCTTTTCCGAATTCGGAACGATGACAGATTAATAGGACAAGTTGAAAGTCGAAAATCATCGGAAATTTGTTAATATATAATGTAAAAAGATTATTAAATGAGTGATTTGAGAAAGAGCAGTTTTTTTATATTAAAGGATAAAATAACTTTATCAATACTAGGCTTTGTGAACGGTGACTTTTTTCCGAATCCGGGAACACCACTATATCATCACATGGCATAGTTCAGTTACAATATTCTGAAATCCGGTACAACTCCAGTTAAAAAAAACCATCAAAAACAAAAAATATGTATGATTATATCAAATGTTGTGGACTATTATGATAAGTTTGATATGTTGAATATTTTATAATTGAAAAAAAAAAAATTATTAGAATAGCTGCCTGAAACTAAGCAGCGGAAAGATCGGAATGAATAATCTTTAATATACAATTATTGATAATATAATCGCTTTTCCTTTTTTTTTTTTATTTTGAATATTTTAAATTTAAATTAGTTCAAAGGATTAAATTTTTTCATTTAACCTATTTACTGCTTTTAAAAAGTTTTGAGTTTAAGAACAATGACAAAAAAGTGTTACATTCATTTGATGTAAGAGAAACTGCATAAAAAGTATGTAAAGGTAGTTTGCAACATTATCACTGATAACATATATGTGGAGTCAATTACTCTTCTTATCACTATAGATAACAGAAAAGGAAGGATGAGAAATTTCATCATCTAATCATTTTCCTAAAAAATTATTTGTTTAATTTAGTAATCGCTATTGTTCGGCAAACTATAAACTGTATTTAATTTTGAATCTTAAACTGTCAAAAATTTTTTGAAATACAATTTAAGATTCAATATGAATACAATTTAATAATAATCAAAACAATTATTAATATAAAAATATTAATAATTGTTAAAGATTGTTATCATTTGTAATACTTAAAAAGTGCATGAGGTAAGTTTCAAAATTCAACTTATTTCAATAATTGAAGAAATAGAAATAATTATTATCATTTTTGGAATACTGAGAAAAAATCTATAAAAAGTTTTAAAATTCAAATTACTTCGATAATTTAAAAAATGAAAAATTTTCCATAATATGAAACTTCATTTAATAATAAGAGAAAAAAGGAATAAATAAAACAAAAAAAGCAAATTATTAGAGGAAAAATTCTATGGGATAGATTGATGAATATAAATTACTCATAATATGCAAAAGGAAGAAGTTTTAATTCTTCTATCGCATGCTACTACTATTATATTTTCATATTCGTCTGAAGGTCATTTAAAAAAAGGTCATTCAAAAAAAAAAAAAATCTTTCACTCTTTTTCTACGATATCAAATATAAAATAAAGCATTAAAAAAAAAAAGTTTATATATGTACGTATATTAGCCAACATTTATGAAAAGTTCGATGACGCTGAAAAAGAATGGAAGAATGGCTTTTTTTTTTGCTCCATCCGGGATTGAATTTCAAAAACAACCACGATGTATCCTAATTTTCTGGCTCACTGACATTAAAATGACCTTCAGGTCAAATTTTTGCAGCTTTTTTTTTTAATCATAATTCCTTTTTTTCTTTCTTAATGATTTTTCTGTCTTCTTTCTTTCTTTTTATTTTTCATTGTTTTCAAAAAATTGAAATATTTCTGAATCTATTCAAATTTAATTCCATCAAATAAGTTCGCATATCAAAATGTTTTGCTTGCTTGCATTGCATAACTGATAGTGTTGCAATTTGCAAGAATACAGTAACACATACAAAAAAAAAAGTAAAATATTATTTATGAGAAAAATTGAAAAAAATGTGGCAAATATATACTGCAACGTGTTCATATTGAAATCATAATATCAATGGTATGGATAATGAGTCAATCCATTTTCATGTACTAATCATCCGAAGTCTTCCATCATCCCTTGTCCTATCCAGAACTTCCGGAATTATTTAAAGTGAGTGATAATGACAAATTTTATCGATTAACCTAATTTCTTACTACATATTTTTCGGAAATCATTCATAATTTTACTTTTGTTACCAATTTCAATCATCCGATATTTGATCTCTTGTCATATCATCACAAAAAATTTTTCCCGAGCATTCAAACATGAAAATTATTCAGACTGTTAATAGTATTGATCTTTTACCATAATCATCATGAAATTTTCTATTGAATAATTATAAACTTCAATAAAATACTAAAAAATTCAAATATAAAAAATTATTCGAAAGTTTCAATTAATAATTTTTTATTCGTCTTTTGTTTCATTTAAAATCAGTATCACTTTATTTTAAAAATTAATATATTCGGTATTATCTTTAATAAAATTCACAAATATTCGTCGGAAATTTCATTTTAAAAGGTAAATATTACAACAGTTTTTGGAAATTATCATAAATGTGAAAGAAATTGTATGAATATTTGGAATAAAATTTTGCAAAAAAATCTTTTAGAAATGCGAGGGAGGATAAAGGTGGAGCGAAATGATTGACCTGTTCACATTTATTTATTCAAATGAATTTTGCAAAAATTTCACGAGCAAAAGAAGGGAAAAAAGAATGGACAACAACCTGATGAAGGAGGGATCAAATCAGAATAGAAAAAAGATTGACCTACTCAGATGTACTTCATATCACAAATATATATAATTTAAAAAAAAAAAAAAAAAAAACCCAAAAATTGCTTATTTTTCTTATTCGAAAAAAGTACAGTTTGTAGTGAAACTAAAATTGAAATATCAAACTCATTAAAGGAAAAAAAAAGTGGAGTGAAATAAAATAAAATGGATTTGACCGTTTAATGACATGAGAAAATGTTCTAATAAATATTAAATACAAAATTGGAATAATTATCAATAATATTCCCAATATGATCGAAATTTATATCAAAAATCGTCCCGCATTTCTGTAATATAATCATCTAGAGGATTTAGTACTGATTCAGATTTTAAGATTCAAATGCAAAAGAAAAATCTTGAAAATTGATTGACAGTTTCATTATCTATTCATTTGTGACATAATCATTACGGGAAAATTCACCGATAAATATCATCCGGAAATACAATCTAGCAGATTATTGGAAACTGTTCTTCATTTTACACTACATCAATTGATGTCATTAGTATGATGACTGAGAATTAAAGAAAAATCGAAACCGGAAAAAAAGGATGAATCAACAAGATGTACTTCCCAAAACTACGATTCAGGAATAGGTCAACAATAATCACTGTAAATAGATATCATCAAAATTTGCTCCAGTATGCTCCAGTAATTATCATTATTTCTATTACATTATATTTTGATCCTCGAATAGATGAACAGAAATTATTTACTATAAAATTAATACTTTCATTAATTCCATTAAATGTTTCAAATATTTATCAGTGTAATCTTATTTAATTTCAGTATTTCCGTTATAACTGTCAATACCATAACTAAGTCTTTGCCATAACTATAGTAGATAATCGAATTTTTTTTTTTCATCATTAGTTCTTGAGTTTTAAATTATTTTTGAATGGTTTTATCCTAATTTCTGTTTTATCCTGATTTCTGCAATCAATGTATCATAACTATGTCTATTAATTTACTAATAATTCGAATGATTCTCGAGTTATATATTATTTCCAACCAACATATATTTGTATTTCGTTAGGAATGGAACACAATGGATGATACGAAGGGTTATGATGGTTATATTGATGTAAGAACAGGTTTCATTCTTTTTTTTTTCTTTTTTTTTTTTTTTTTTTGTTTTGAAATTTGTACATATGTGTATGTGAAGGAATGTCGCGACATGATTGCAGTTTGCAGTCCTGCGATCTGCAAGATTCAAACAATCGGAGAGATTATTCAAGAAAAAGGAGAACAGATGGAAGAGTACATATCGAGATTCAATTATTACTGTCATCATCATTCGACCTGCTTTATGGGTTCTGAATACGGCAAATCTCAATCCCTTTTCTCGTCAGCTCAACAGGTTAATAAGTACACCTTGATACTACACACATATAATTCTATATATGTACTGTTAATTGGCGTATATTTAAACAAAATGATTTTAATTGGAAATAAATTGAAATGAAAGAATGGATGTTACAAATGTTTATATTAAATAAAATGAAAGAATTTGACACAAATTTAAAATAGAATGAAATGAAATAAATTTGAAATATAATGAAATAAAAGATACAAAATAAAATGAATTGAACACTAGTTTAAATTAAAGAAAATTGTTTTGAAAAAACGAAAGAAAAGTTTGCAATTATTAAAAGAACCAAAGATATAGGATCTTAACTATAAATACACATGATTTTTTCTTATTTTAAACAAAAATTTCCACAAAAAAAATTTGAAAAACGATAAAAAGTTTGCAATTCTTAGATTGTATTTCCAAAATTACTAGCATAAAACTTAGATTTAACAATTAAGAGCAAAAGAAAAACATTATTCATTTAATTTCAAGATTTCCATATTCCTGTAAGAAAAATTATTGATAAAATATTACAACATATCATTAATAATTACTACCTTGAAAGACATAATAAAAAGAGTGATACTAGACTCGGATAAGATAAAATTGTAATGACTCCTCGAGTCAATTCTTTTCGAATTTGGATGCAAAAATAATTATGAAGTTAAATGATAAGCTATGATAATTCAAAATGATAGAGCAAATAGAACAATCATTCATTAAATTTTTGAAACAATTATACAAATAATAAATACAAAGCGAATAAAAATTTACCTTTCACATAAATAATATTTAGTAAACCAAAAAAAAAAAAATATATTCGCTTATAAAATTCAATTATAATCTAAAAGTAATGTGTGACTAATAATTAAATGATCAGTAAAATATATACACCAAAAAGAAAAATAATAAAAGATGAAAATATTTGAAAACTTCACTTATATTGATTGGATAAGCATTAGAAAAAAATTTCCCAAATATTCTTTACTTATTATTTCTTTAAAATAAATTATACATGTTTGAAAAAAAAAAAGAAAAAAATTTGAATTTTATTTTGTTTACTTGATAAGAATGCATATTTATAATAACATAACGTAAAGAATTCAAACATATTTTATTACTTTTACTTTTTTGTTTTGTTACTTCATTTACCTAACAATAATTTTCAATTTCATGATTAACTGAAGGGAGCCAAAAAAGAATGAATGTTGAAATTTTGAATTATTTATCAATGGATGAAGTAAAACAAAGTATATCACAATGATGAGAATAAAATGAAAATTTGACAAAAGTTTTTGTTTCAAAAAAAAAGGAAGCAATAAATGGTAAAAAAAAAAAAGAAAAAAAAGAGGAGGAAGAGGAAGAAGGAAACAATAGAACTAGTTGAATTTTAGGAAATTAAAATTGCTTCGCAATTATAGTAACATGAATTCATAATGTAGTTTTATCAGATGCAGTACTATTGATTGTGAAAATTTTGAGAAAGAGAAACAGGGAAAGAGAAAGAAAGAACAGAGAGATATTAAAAGCTAAAATTTCAGTAAAATTAGCTAACCAAAAAACAGTTTTTTCATCAGAATTTGAAAATTTAGTACGAAAAAGTAGATTGATTTATTTAAAGAAGAAAAAATTCTTGAAATATTAAATAGTTAATAATTTGGAATTATTTAAATGATTATTTGAATGATTAGAAAAGATTATTTTCATTAAATTTTGATTCATGCAAATGATTTCATTAAAATTTTGGTCTAAATATCAAATTAGATCTTTCTTGCTTACAAATCCATAAATTTTGATTTCAAAGAATGGAGTTTGGAAATGCGAACTTTGAACTATACAGTGGATCAGTTATTATTTTTGGTAGTAATGAATGATCGATAAAAACGCTTGTAACATTTCACAAGCTCTCGAATGTTCAAAATTAGTTTTTGAGTAGTGAAACTTCAAAACTGTAATTTCAAATGTTTGATTTAAGTTTTCTGGCGCTCATGATAAGTAATGGAAATTGAAAGACTCATTTCTGAAAATTATAGCATTTTAAGATACTTAAACTAATTGATAGTAAATATTACTGTCATCAAGATTAAAATCTCAACAGAAGGAACAATGAATTAAATTAATACTAGACAATTTTGCTAACATTATTGGCATCAGAATTAGAACCTCGACAAGATAAATATCCAGAGTTTGATCAAGCAGATGTCCGATGATAATCTTATCGATCATCATCGGACATCAGAATCTCGAGGAACTAAAAGTTCACAGAATTGAATTGAACAGTTTGTTTGGGAAAGCTAAAATAAATTTAATATTCTTTTTTTATGAACAAAAATTTAAATTTAGTAAAAAAAAAAAAAGAGAAAAAAAACTGGTGAAATCTAAAAAATTCAAAAGAAATGATTGGAAGAGAGAGAGAGAGAGGAAGAGGGAGAAAATGAGAAATGGATGGTTGGAAAGCTTTGAATATGCTAATCATTTTTGTATAACAACAAAGCTAATAACCAATGACATTCTTCTTTTCGTCATCAAAAAAAGCCTTATCAGATATTGTGGATCAGTTGGAAAAGATAATACAAAAACGGATGAGCAAGAGAGATGGGAAAGAAAAGCTGAATGATACGTATAAAGAGAGAGAGAGAGAGAGAGAGAGAGAAATGAAATCAATAGCTCATTTAAATTTAATTTTTTTTCCTGCTTTTTTTTCGGAATAATTCTTTTTTCTTTCCTGATTGAATTGCTTCTCTTTTTCGCTAAAACTTTTTTAAAATTTAACTACTATTAATAGGAACGGTCGAACATATAGACTTGGCAATTCGGCCAATTATTCATTAAGACGAGATCAGAAAAAGGAAGAAATCTTATCAGATATTGTGGGTAATTTGAAAAAATAATACAAAAATCAATTTCTTACTTTCCTATTACTTTCTCTCCAATTTCTAACTAATTTTCCTGCTAAACTTTCATCCAATTTCTAATTTTTCCGGTACCTTTTTTTTCCATTCCCAACTATCTCATTTTCAAACTATCCGGATTGAGAGGAAAAAGAAAGAGAAAAAACGGGCTAATTTTATCGGAGTAGAAGAGAGTGAGGAGAAATGTATTAGTTGATTCGTTATGCTATCACCATCATCATCATCATCTGTTTGTTCGTGTTATTTGCTCATCAAATATGCAAGAAATTACCATAAATATACATACACATATAAATGTGTTCTTTCCAATCCTTTTTAAGCTTATTTATACATGCAAGAATAGTATTTGTTGAAAAGAGAAGAGAGGGAATGACACATGGAATGAAAAAAATGGTTAAGAAAAAAGATGAAAGAATTATTTATTATTTTTGTTATTATTATTGTTGTTATTATTATTATTATTAATATTATTATTATTAATTATTAATTATTATTACTATTATTATTATTATTATTATTATTAATATTATTATTATTTATTATTATTTATAATTATTTATTATTATTATTATTATTAATTATTATTATTATTGTTATTATTATTATTTTACTGTTATTATTATTTTAATTATAATTATAATTATTATTGTTATTGTTATTGTTATTGTTATCATTATTATTATAGTTATCGTTATTATTATTGTTATTATTATTGATTATTATTGTCATTAATAGTATTATATTATTACTGTTAGCTATAAAATGATATGCAGCTATGATAATTACGAATAAATTAAGCAGAAAAGATAAGAAAGGAGAAAAAGAAGCATAAAAGAATTGTCATCCACATATTAGGAATATGTATTAATATGGAATATTAGGAATATGACAATGACAATTTATAGCGATAATATTATATCTGAGGGAGAAAGAAACTACAATATACCTAATCAATAATAAGCGTGAATGTATTATAAGGTTAAATGATAGCGTGAAAGTAATGGGCCTGAATATATCATAAGGTTATAACAGCTTTGAAGATAACAAACCTGAATGTATCATAAGACTAAGAAATGTGAAAATAAAGAGCGCTAATTGTGTTGCAAAGCTACAACAGTTTTGAAACAACAGGCCCGATGTATCACAGGATTACAGCAGCATCAAAATAATAGATTCCGAATGTGTCGTAAGGAGTACAACAGTTTTGAGAATAATAGGCCTGGATGTATTTTATGGCTATAATAAAAACCCAATGTATCGTAACTGTTATAATAGCGTTAAAAATAATCCGAATGTATTACAAGATTGCAATAGGCGTGAATGTATCACAAGCTCTTATCAAATAATGATGCAACGCCCACAAGGGCCATCTGTCTCTGTTTTAATTAGATAGTCGGATTCCCCGAGTCCGTGCCAGTTCTAAGTTGATTGTTTAACGCCGGCCGAAGTATCAATAAACATTCACTTTTCGTTAAAAAAATGAATGTGATACGCAGCTATAACGGTCCATAAGACAGTTCGAACACTAGCCGAGTTTCATCAATGTTATTAATGTTACACTGCATGGATTAAACCGTATTCACTTCACATTACAGTCCGACCGGCCAAGTCCTTAGAGCCAATCCTTATCCTGAAGTTGCGGATCTAATTTGCCAACTTCCCTTACCTACATTGTTCTATCGATTAGAGGCTGTTCACCTTGAAGACCTGCTGTACGATCTGGCACGAAATTCAAATAGCCTCCCTCGGATTTTCATGGTTCTTTCTTTCTTTCTTTCTTTTTCTATCGATTTCTGTCAATAAATGTTCGTTTATCAATTTATTATATTCATCTGTCGTAGTTATGTTTCGTGTACTTACTAAAATTCTTATAACTATGCTACACGTAAAATTAGGGAATGTAGAATTATGAGAATTGATTTAAATGTATGCGTATACATTATACGTTTAATTTAGCGAATATTATCTTTGAATGCTGCATATTATCGATATGATTGATTTACAACATTTAATCAGCAAGTGGAAAAAAGCATAGATATAATTTTAAATACGTGATATCTTTACTTTAATTATTACTCTTCAATAAAACAAATTTTAACTAAATATTAGTAATTGTTATTTGCATGCAAAAAAACTATTAACAAATATGTGTAATGTTTTCAAAAGCAATAACCGTCGAAAAAAAAAATTAATTAGTTGATTGCCAAAATGATTAATTTATCACAAACTCAAAAAATTTATCATTCATTCTAGAACAGAAAATCTATTAATGGAAATAGGAAAGTAATCTCTTTTAAATACAGTAACCGTAACTTAACGACAGTAAAAGCAAATGAAAAAAGAAGAAATGAATCAAAAATCAAAGGTAACAATTACAATATTATATGCCACATGTACTTGTTGAAACCTGTTCATTTTTGCAAGCTTTTGAAAATTTTTGTCATCACCCGTTGTACTGTTTTTAAAAATTGAAAACAAAATTGAACGAATTGAGATGTTCTCTAGCAAGTTTTTCCTCTTTTTCCTTTTTCCATACTGTTAAATGAAGTAAAAAATGATGACAGCACTATGCGCGTGCTAATTAAAAGGGTAAAATTTGCCGGAATTTCATTGAAAATCATAACATTTAAACTTCAAAGGAATTATTAATGACTATCCGATCATTTAGATGTATACTGAATTCATTCTGAATAAAAACTAATTAATGAAAGCAGCGATATAATTGATCTCACTATTGATAATGATGATGGATATAATCATACATCCGAAATTAGAATAAGTATCGAAATTTTCAATATATTCATCTCATCCAACATTAATATAAAGATTGTACCAAACTTCAGAATCTAGTCTAAAAAAAATAACAAATATTTAACAAATGTTTGAATTATTATGAAATAAATGAAGAATATGCAAATGCGCAATAATGAATCACGGAATAAATAAAGAACAATAAGGCATTGCAATTTATTATTAATATATTATGCTAATATTTACCACGCCGATCGTTGTAATTATATCAATACCGTACGATAATTATAACTATGGAGCGATTCTACATTGATAGTTATAACTATACCAATATTTTCTGATAATTATAATTATTCCAATGTTGTATTCATAAATATATTGATATCATACGAATAGTTAAAATGATACCAATACTACATTGATAATATTGATAATTGTACTGTAACAATACTATATTAATGATTATACCGATACCATACTGGTCATTATAACTATGCGAATACCATGTTGATAGCTTTACCAATATTTTGCTAATAATTATAATTATTACGATATATTAAGCTTCAAAATTATATGATTTTAAAATAGACAATTCATCTTCCAATAAAACAGTAACATCATTTTGATAATTTGCAAATGCAAAATACCGTCTTTTTGTTTTCATTTCATAAAAGGGAAAAAAGTAAGCGGATATGATATGAAGAAAGAATTGAAAGAATGTTGAATGATAGATATATCGAAACAAATGGTATATAATTTCGACTATAGTTGACAAGAAATTCGAAATAAAAAAAAAAAAATCGGAATTGCCATCGGGCTAATGAGGAGAATCCGGTTATCAGTTAATGCTCGAATGTCTATACAAAGAGTTGGTCTCACTACACTTAATCAACTAATCTTTTCTAACAATCTTTCTCTATTCACCAATCAGGCTTTAAAATAATTTTCAATTAACCGGTCTTACAAGTCGGCCAAACTTGAAACTTTCAACAAGATGCTGTTTGTATTTTTCGAATGGAATATCCCTGTTGGCAACAAATCATAATCGCTTCAATTCATTTTATATTTCTCGGCGAAATTTAAGTTCTTTCTAAATTTGAATCAAATTGAAAAGTTTATTGATACTATTTTTGTCAATTTCAAAATAAACCTATCGGAAAAAAACCTATGCATCTAACAAAAAAATAAAACCGCTTTCTAATTTTTTTTTTGAAAATAATTACTGTACGCTTTGTTGAATATTATATATAACATCATCCAGTAAATTTCTCCAAGAAATAAAACAAAAAAAAAGAAAAGAAAACAACAATTAAAATAGTTTCTGCAAAAGAAAATTAGTAAGCGTATAAAATAATATATCAAAATATCTCTATTAAATTAATATTTAATGCAAATAGCATAATATATAGTATCAACTGGAATCAAGTTAGGTCTAAATAAAAGGAAATCAGTGGGCGGATAAAATAAAAATTAGAATGTATATGGTATGAATTTTGAACTTGATAACTTATTTAAATTAATATTTAATGATAACTGTAAACATCCGTTAAATATGAGAGATTTAATCATATTTGCTAAGTTGGAACCAAAATAGTTCTTGCAAGAATCAAATTAACGAGTTATGTAAAATGAGTTTTACAGTTGATAACTTAATTAAATTAATATCTAATGTACATAGCTTAGCTCATAGTATTGTTCATTATCATAGTCAAATTTTAATCTATAAAAGGAAAATTAATAAGGATATTAAACACAAAAATTTCAAATCGACAAATTAATTAAGTTAATACTTGATGCTGTTCATACTGTGATCATATATTTTATTTCAGAAATGTTAATCATGATTAATAAATTGGAATGCTTGCAATAAAAGAAACAAGGAAGAAAAAAATAAAAATACAAGAATTATTCACAAATTTATGAATAACACTAAATTAACAACACAGTAAATTTCAAAGAAAAAAATGAAATGAATAATTGTTAACAATACAAATAATTTAAAATTTAAAAAGAAGTTCAAAAACAATAAGTTAAGTGAAAAAAAAAAAAGATAATAAATAATGGCGAAATTTATATTATTTGACAAAGATTTTTTTTTTTGTATATACTTTTACTGAAAGGTAAAGATAGAAAATGACAGGTATAGAGGGCAAAAGACAGGATATTACCTTTATATGAGAAGTTAATAATGACAAGGTGAGATAAACTGCCTGTTTTCTGATGTGTGTTTGTTAGGAAAAAGAAAAGTGAAAGTGAAAAATGATACAAATGAATTTAACAATAACAGGTTTTTTTGTTTTTTTGTTTTTTTTTTTCCTCTCTTCTACCTCAGTTTTTACCCCATCTTTACCTGTTTTTCTTTTTTTACCCTATCTCCAATCTAATTCATCATTTTTAACTTTTTGCCCAATCTGAACAATCTGAACATTGTATCCAGTTAGAGTTCCAAATTTAACAATTCAAAAATGAAAAATTAATTTTAACGAATAGATCAGGAAAAAAAGAAAAAAAGAACAATTTAACATTTGAAAATGGAAATCAATTTTTTTTAACGATTGATAATAAAGAATTGGTTTGAGAAAGTAAAATAATCGAAAAAGACAATGAAAAAAAAAGAAGAGGAAAGTAATGAATTATTTATAGATTAGGCTTTCTTTTTTTTTTTTTCTTTTTTTGTTGTTTAAAATATTTAAACAGTTTATCAAATTTTTATCAACCTATAATTTCGTTTCCTTTTTTCAATTATTTCATCCTTCTTTCTTAATTTATTACAAATTATTTATTTATTTCATTTTTATCAAAATTGAATCTTTCATTTCCTGAAATGAATCACATCCACTGTTATTCATTTTATCTTCAACTTTACATGAGTCAAAAATTTTAAACTTGCCGAATTTCCTGCTGCTGCTACTGCTGCTACTGTTGTTGTTTAGGAAGATCGCGAAGAGGAGAGAGAGAGAGGAAAAGGATGAAAAATCAGGTTTTTGTTAAATGATATATTGCTGATAAGGATGATGACTAGTTGGTTGATTACTTCGCTCAACTCCCTCTTTCCTCGATCTTTGTTTCAAACTTTCCCTCTCTTCTAAAATTACTATTTCTTTCAGTAAAACAAGTTTTCTCTTTTCCCTCTTCCCAGCCCCCGCACTTCCCGTCCTTCTCGAATAATCAACTTAAATAAAATACATCAACATTCAAATGTACATGTATGTACCAGTCATTTATGTGAAATGATGATGATAAAACCGGTAATGATCATGGTACCGGTTATTACTGGTTATTATTATTGTTATTATCATTGTTATGATTGTTATCTCTTACAATATGATGTTCGACATTCATTTTTATCACTGTCAAGAAATGAAGTTTGCAAATTTTGAAAAGTGGATTGATAATAATTTTTTCCAGTTTTAAACTGAAGACGCAAAATTTTGAAATCTGTTTTATCAAACAATATCTTTCCGCAAAATAAATCGGTTGTAAATTATCATACAAATAATGATAATAATAATAATCATATCTAATTAATACAACATCAGCAAGTATTACGACAGCTTAATTTGATTAAATTTTTTATTTCAAATAATTGTTTTCTTTCAATATATTAAGGACAACATGATCTTCATTTCATAAATCATTTGGCAGTTAGAGTAAGGATGTAAATAAACAAGAAAGATATGAATATCATTTAGAAAATGAAATTCTTAATAAACACTCCAAGTTTTCAAAAAAATTTTCCGTCTAAAAATGGAATAAGAAATTAAATAGAAAAAAAATCGGGAAAAAATTCTAAAAATAGAACAAAAGTTATGAAAGTAGAAATTTAAAAAGTTAAAAAAAGAGCGTCAAATTGACAGTAAAAAGACAAATTTCATTTCATACTTCAAAAAAAAAAAAAAAAAATTAACTTATAATGAATAATTCAATTAAATCGTTCAAAAATAATGGTGAAATGATTTTCGCAATATGATGAGGAAAAAATTTAGATTTTATTTAAGTGGAAATATTTTGATAATCTCTTTGAGCTTCGTCTTATCAATTTCGCTTAAAAATGATTTGCAATGATTACGCAATGTCTTTCAACATTTTTGCAACATCTTTTTAAACGATTTACAATCACAACAACATTTAAAATAATTATTTATTTACAAATAAATGCCTATTAGAATGTAAACTTAATTGCATATTATCGACACCTTAAACATCCGAATCTCGAAAACCTATTAACCATCCTAAAGGTCATTTTAAAGATTCTGAATATCAATGAATCATTTTACATCGTTGCATACAAATAATACCATAGCATGTTAACAACCGGTTTCTGATAACACATCATTTATGGTATAGTGTATAGAATTGATTCGATGAAAGCTTGTTTTTCTTTTACTTTTCTTTATTAATAATAATTTAAAAGAAAAAATAAAATAAAATGCAAAAAAAAAAGGTGATAATATGATAGAGTTTTTTTGTAGAAAACGAATAAGATAAAAAAGAGAAGAAGAGAAGGAAAAATAATCAAAAAAAAGTGATAATTTACAATCATTATTGTATCACCAGAACTCGTTTTTAAACTTCAAATCAATCGAAAGTAATTTGTAAAGAGGTGAAAATTATTATGTTGCAAACTTTATCCTTCTCTCATGCAGGAGCATTTGTGAACATCGAGAATGACAGATGATAAGACAAAAACCTGTTAAAGTTGATTTGATAATATATGGTAGTTGGATGAAAAAATCACATGCAATGAAAAGTAAAGGTCATTATGGTAAGACAGGGCATGCCTTGTATGCATATGATACAAAGGTTGATAACATTCAAAAATGATGGGAGGAAGAAAAAAGTATTAAGCGGAAAACTGGTTTTTCAAATACTTCCCTAATTTAATTTCGTCTTTTTTCTCCGACAATTCGAATTTTTTGGAACGTCGTTGAACTTTTAAAATGAATTGATTGGTGTAGGAGAGATAAAGAACGAGAGAGGAAAGAAAGGGGAAAAGAAGGAAAGATGAAAGTTATGAGAGGTAATAAGTAAATACCGTAGAAACAGGATGAGAATGATTATCGAAGAAAAAAAAAGGAAACATTTTCAAAAATTTTATCTTCCAATTTCCGTTTTGTAACGGACTGGATAAAGAATGGAAATTTTCCGTACCGGATAAAAATGGCAATTCAGTTGAACTGATTTTTTTTCTGCGAATTTTTATTTGTTGAATTGCTTTATCATTTTCCTGTTTTCAATCCTAGTGAGGAAGATAGAAGAGAATTTTAAAAATTTTTTGTTTTCAGGAAAATATTAAGTTCTTCTCCTCTTTTTTCTTAGTAAAGAAGACGAAAGAAAACTTGCCGAATTTTTTCTCTTTAGGGAAATACTAAATTTTTCTTCCTTTTTTCATCCTGATGAGGAAGATGGAAAATATTTTTCGAACTTTTCTTTTCAAGAAAATATTAAATTCTTCTTCCTCTTTTCATCTGAAAGAGGAAGCAGAATTTGATATTTGAGGAAGATTTTTGAACTTTTCAGGAAAACATCAAACTTTTTCTCCCTCTTTCATTAGCAAAAAAGATTGTAGAGAGATTTTCCTTTTTTGTCTTCCTTTTCAGGAAAGTGCTAAAAATGAATTACCATATAGAGCGAAAGAAAAAACCTGTTTGTAATCATATGCTTGTTTATTTTTATTCCATTTTTATTTCACCCACTCTATCCATTCTATTTCATCATCATCTTGTATTCTTTTTATTTTCTTTTATCTTATCATTTTATCTTTTTTTCTCTCTCTTTCTTTCTCTCTCTCGTTATACATAAGGAAAATTTTTTTTTTCCCTTCTTTCCTATGAATAATGAAATTGAAATTGGGATTGCAATAATAATTTTAAATGGAACAAGTTCCATCTTACTATCTTACCTTGGCAGTCATCATTATAATCGTTGTAATTCTACCGAAAACTCCAAGGTCACTATCATCACTATTATCATCATTATTATCATCATCACCATATTTTTATCACCAACATTATTTTTTTATGTATATCATACCTGCATAATAGTGAATAAACAAGCATAGGATAAAAGGAGAAAAATTTTTTTTAAAAATTCTTGAATATCCTTTTTTCCAGTTTTAAGATTATTATCATTATAATCACAAATGTCATAACTCTATCAATAAAATGAAAGAAGACCATTATTTTTTTTTAATATCAAGAATTTCAGGGACTTTAGATTCATATTGAAGAGGGAAATATATAATTAAACTATTTATCTTAATCTTACTTTCAAAACTTTCCCTGCACAAAAATTTGTTTAACTTCTTATCAGAGCTAAATCAGAATTTACGGACTGTGCATTGATTGAGATAAATTTGTCGTGTTTGTGTGTATGCATGCTTTTGAGAATTAATCAGAAATTTATATTAGAAACAGCTTTCACTCATTCTTTAAATGCTTTAAATTTCTTCAATTTATTGAAATGAACACATTGCTTTTTTAATCGAAATAAATTGTCGAAATGAAATCGAATATATAAACGATGTCGATGGATGAAATAAGATCGAAATTTTGATAGAATGAAAACTTTAAAATGATTTGTTACGCAATCTATGGGCGGACGGATGAACTAGTGATCATTAACACCTGATTTCACCACGTATATATATATATAATACAATATGTTTGAAGTTTGAATTCTTCATGAGAGACGACAAATAAATAGATTGTTGGACGACGTCCGGACGAATCAGACGATTCGGACGGATGTATGGATGGATCACACAGATGATTACCGAATAAACAACGAATGTCCTTCAAATCATTTTCGAATTTATGGTTAGAAGAAGCCGATTAAACGTAACAAATTTTAATTGTTAAATGAATATTTTTGAAGGACAATTTGAAAAATATTCATCTAATCTTTTTCATTTAAATTTTTACTGAAATCAAAAGGAAAAAATTTTTTTTTGAATTTCATAAATGGCTCAGTATGAGACTAAAATTATTTATTATCGGAAATTTAATACGAGTAATTCGAACTTTTGCTTTCATTTATAATTCATAGAGTTTATTAATGATCAAGCTGTCATTAAAAATGTTATAAACAAAGGTTACGCATTAAATTGGCCATGACCTTCTCTTAAAACGTATTCTAACAAATAAAACTGTCATCATCCTATTACACAAATTAAATATAAATAAATATGCCGAAGAATAAAAAAAAAAAAGAAAAATTCTCAAAATTTGCAGAATTTTCTTACCAAAATTTCTGACTTCATGAAAAATTAAACACTTATTTCAATCGAATTCTAGTTCTCACCATATAAATTTTCAATTAATTCTATTAGAAATGATCTGAAATAAATATTGGAACAATTTCTTTTTTGAAAATTCAAAAATTGAAACATCATTCTTTTATCAATAAATAATCCATTTTTAATGTAATATTTTGCGTTTCATTGCACTGAAACGTAAAAATGTCAACCTCATTTAATTGCATTAACTGCAAATTATAAACCTTTCCATTTTAATTTCCAAAAGAAATTAGTCGCTAAAACTTTCATTTTTTTCAAAATTAATTCCAACTATCTTCGTTAAATATCTAAATAAAATAAGCAATAAACTGTTCAGGTAAGTTGGCAAATATCAATATTCATTATATTGTCCGCAATTATATTGAATAAGAAAGAAAATATCTCGATGAAACTTTCCCGAGAAAATAATTACCAAGTCGTACCTATTACTTTTTATGGATAAATAAGCAATTTAAAGATTGACAAAAATCATTGAGGTATAAATTAATACTTAACGAATTATTAATGGGTGAAAAATTTTTCTACACAATCATTTGCATTATTATTTATCACATCTCTAATAAATGGGTTAAATATTTTTTCGAATTTTACTTTCGTCTTTTTTTTCATAAAATAAACCTTGCTATCATTATAAATAAACCTTACTTGAATAGCTATTTATATGATATAATTTAGTTATTATAAAATTTTAATTACTTTTTATTCTTATCCTAATTTACTTACCTGTACAATATCAACTAATGCGAAATAACAGGAGATTTATGCCCGATTATTTGGAACCAATAAAATTTTCTCATTCTTCGCCTTTCTTGATTTATAAAAGCAAACATATCTGAAAACAAGTCTCAAACGCTTTAGGGCATTTTTGCGAAAATTCAGGAACAAGAATTAAAAGCAAAAGTGAAGGATTGAAATTATAAGTGTGACAAAAAAAAAAGTAAAAACAGGATTAGAAAATATTACAATTTATTAACTTTAAATATATAATTCGTATGATTTTTAAAAATTTAAAATTTACAGTACAGTGTAAAAAATAACTAAAAAACAGTAAACCATTAGTCGAAATATTAAAATAAAGAATGAATTTCAATTTGAAGTTTAAAATATTTCCATCAAAATTTGATAGTTTAGCATTTAAGAATTGAATTGAACGATTTTTAAATGATTAAGAATTTAAATTATTGTTATTGAAAGATGCATGCATATTATCTGGCACAAAAGTTTACCGAAATTATTTCTGACTCATCCGAAATTATTCCTGATCTTTGCGAATTATTTTCATATTTTCCCGATTATTCTCGCATTTTACTACGTAATCATTATATCAATGCAAAAAAAAAGTCTTGAACAAGAAAAATTGCTATTGAAATATGCATAATATATTAAAATTTTTAAAAATCTAAATCAGGAAATTTTAAGAAACGAAATCAGAAAATTAATAAATTTTATGTTTCGATCACAGCCCTAATTAAAAGAAGAAGTTAAAATATAAATTATTAGTAAAAAATTTTAATTATAATTGAAAATTTAAATCAATAAGATTATTTGGTTCAATTTTACTAATTTGGTGCAACTTTATGCCATTTACAACTTGTCACTTTTAAAAGAAATGCATGTGGCCACTTATCAAAACTAGGCCATTTATAATATCATCTAGCAATGAGACATACGATATGAAAATAATTTAATTTTGACTTGTTTTCTTGCTATTCAACTCTTTTTTGAATTACATGGTTAAGTTTTCCTATTGAAATTGTTGACTTTAAATATAAATTAAATAAATGCCACAATATCTAAAAATAAATTTATTCATTTCGTATCATTTTTTGGTTATTCGCTTTACGAAATGTTTTTTTATTTTTCATTCATATATTTACTAGTCTGAATTTTAAATTCGATTAAATATTCAATGCCAAGTTTATTATGCAAAATTGAAAGATCACATTTTGCTTCCACCGTCTTGTATTCCTCCATCATTTATACATAATTAAATTTAATTAATTCATCCGTTTTTTTTTCCTTCCCACTTTTTTTTGCCATTTCCATATACTTTTTAATACTTTTTACGCTTACCAAAAAAATTTGCCAATATTTTTCGTTAATTTACTAATTCTTCCTCATCTTTTAGTATTTTGATATTTATGTTTGATATATATATATATATATATATATATATATATATATATATATAATATATTTATAGTATTTTGATATATATATATTTTAATAAATTAATTTATATATATATATATAAATTAATTTATTTATATAGATATAAATAAATAAATTAATATATATATATATATAAATTAATTTATTTATATAGA
>KZ269978.1:838257-901783 GCA_002249935.1 Onchocerca flexuosa | reverse complement strand
TTATATATATATATATATATATATATATATATATATATATATATATAATATATTTATAGTATTTTGATATTTATGTTTGATATATATATATATATATATATATATATATATATATATATATAATATATTTATAGTATTTTGATATATATATATTTTAATAAATTAATTTATATATATATATATAAATTAATTTATTTATATAGATATAAATAAATTAATTAATATATATATATATATATATATTTCTCATTTTTGCAATTGAAATATGAATTAAAGCAATTTACCAAACAATATGAATTATTGAATAAATAAGATCCTTTTAAAATTAAATCAAATTTCAGTAAATTAAAATAGAATAGATGACGTACTTTTTTCTTCTCAAGTTTTATTTCGTATTTCGTAATGGTAAAGTTTTGAAATTTCAAGAAAATTTCTAATACTAATTGTGCTGTTTAGTATTAACGTTTGAACAGAATTTTTAATAAATCAGTAAAAATTTTATTTATAAGCTTTGGCTTATTGAAATGTTTTCAGGAAATAATTTTCCGATTTCACTGATATCCATTAATCAAATAATTAATTTCTATTTATCGCTTTATATCATGAAACAGAATGTATACTAAATCAGTAAAATTTTATTTATAACCTTCGCCTCATTGAAATGATTTCAGGGAATAATTTGTCGGTTTTACTGACATCTATTAATCAAATGTGAATTTGGTTTTTTAGTCCGTTTGAATTATAGTTCATATAGCTGCGAGATATTTTTAAGTTGTATTTTATTACCGCTTATTTTATTATTTCGTATTGCATTTCGACATTTTATGGCAGTTCTTAAGAGCATAATTAATGAAATGCAATAAATGATTGAGTAATTAATATTATATTTTTTGCAAAATATTAAGACTTGGCCCCATTTTTTTAATGCTATCCTTATTATTCGTAGTAGAAAATATTAGTCTAATATTAGAATATTAGACTATTCCTTCATAATAAATAAATATTACTATTTTTAATACAATGATCGATTCAATATCTTTGTTTTAATTGATCTTTATTGTAATTGATCCTTGCTGTAAGTAATTATCTTTTCATGCTCTCAAGGTTATTAAGATAGTTATTGTTGTTGAGGATCTAATGCAACTACTGATTACAGTTCATAGTCCATATCATATTCGCAGCAAGAAAGACAATTTGGACGAAAATGGCTCATATTATATTTATTATCAAATTATCATTTCAATTTTTTTAAAAAAAAAGATCTGAAAATGAAGTTTTAGAAGAATATTTTCAATTATTATTGTATAATCAATGAAATATACATTTCGTTTTTTCTTTTGACATCATTTTAAACTTCATCGATTTTTTTACCTTTTAACTTTCTAACTAATTTCTCGTTTTGTTTTATTCGATAGCAGCATCAAATAATGCTGATGTAATATATGCTGCTACGATGAAAGAATCATTGCAAAAAATCAAATTTTCTTTTTTAAAATTTTAACAACCGGTTCGATCAACTTCTGATTCTTGTTCCATCCTTTGACAAATTAGAATTTTTTTTTCAAATTAATTTTCAAATTTGACAAAAAAAGAGAGAAAAAAAAGTTGCAAAGTGAACGAAAAAGTGATCATTGATCATCGACATTAATTAGAAATTTCAATAAAAAAGAAGTCTTTTTATTTTCTTTTTTTTTCTTTAAGAAATAACATTTTTTATCCATTTTCTTAAGCTTTTTCTTTTCAGAAAAAATGTTTCAAGGTTTTCCATTTCAAAACTCATTTTTAAGTTTTAGAAACAAACAAAAATTCATCATTTAAAGAGTTAAAGATGAAAAAAAAATAACTTTTTTCCTTGCGAAATTTCCAACAAATGTATGCTCACTTATAAATAAATGATGATGCATGCAATTCAGTCTTATGATTATAATTTTTTCCAAAATTTGCAAAAAAGTAGCTAATTTTTCTGTATTTTTACAATTTATAATCTTTAATAAAATTCATATGCACTGGCTTGCTTTTAGTACTAAATAAAAAAACAATGTTTACTTTAAAATCAAATTTTCAGAATGATCTATTTGAAGACGAATTTTTTGGAATAATATTCTTTTGTAAATAAATTGATAAAAATAAAATAAAAAAGAAAAAAAAAAGAAGAAAAATAAAAACGGGACAAGGAAGTTGATTTATTGACAAAAGATCACTTCTATCATGTTATTTCTGTTTATCTATCAACATCTCATATACAATTTAAAAAATTAAATTAAGTTTTCTGATTAGAGATAAATTTAGAATTAATTAAGAAGATAAATTTAAAAAAATTTTCTGAATATTTCGGAATCAGTTTTCTAAAATAAGCCAAATGTTTCCAATTGTTCAAATCCATTTTAATTGGCAAATAATCAAATAAATAAACAAAAAGTAAATTAATTAGCAATATATGCTTAGTTATTGCAAAATGCAAACATTTACAATGAATTGTAAAAAGTATCTGAAATTACGCATTTTTAGAAATCTACGAATTTTAACAAGTTTTAAATTTCTATTAGAAAAATGTCAGCTAAATTCAGCATGACATCCTTATGAATCATTTATTCTTTCATTGCAAAATATAAACGACTGACTTCCACTCAAAAATTAAAAAAAAAAAGTGTTAAAATGACATGTAAAGAAAATATTGACTTCATTTTTCGACGATTTTTTGAAAAATATTTTTAATGGATCAAACAAGAAAAATCATTTTTATATCTAATATGTAAAATAAATGAATTTGGTATTCATGTCTACAAGTGTGAATCAATGGATAAATGTGAATCCGAGAATAAACCTTTAAATAAGATCCATGTGTGAATCCGAGGATATACTTGTATACACTCTGATGCAAAATCACATATGCAAATTTGTCAAATCTAAAGAAACACGTTTATGCATGTGAATCTAAATATACGCCTGTATACGTGTGAATCCACGGAAGCAAGTGCTTTGTGGTAATTTCTGAAAAAATTTCATACAAAATTCAAAAACCCATTTTTGTGCATGCATGTAAATCTAAGAGCACACGTACGTATGTATAAATCCAAGAATATGCCCATGTACACATGAATATAAAGATACACGTTCACGCATGTGAATTTAAGGATAAGTCTGTTTGCACGTGAATCCACGGAAACACGTGTTTATATGTGATTCCATAGATAGATATATATGTATATATACACCATATTTCATGCTTACATTTATAATGCATCCGGATAATTTATACATATTTATACATAATTTATAATTTATACATAATTAATATATAAAAGGTTAGAATGTAAAAAGTAATCTATTAATTTTTAAGTTTCATACTGTAACTAGAAGAATCTATTAATTTCTAAGTTTTACACTGAACTGAAAGAATCTATTAATTTTTAAGTTTCATACTAAAATTGAAAGAATCTATGAATTTTTAAAATTCATACTAAATTGCTAACGAGAAGATATTTATATAACTTTTGTTTAGCTTTAATTTAGCATCTGCACATCTGCAAATGATACGATTATTTTCTTTAAAGTATTATAGAATTTTACCAGTTTATTTACAAAATATTTCGAAATATTTAATAATTTTATTGGAAAAAAGTGAGTTAATTTTTGGTATTTTTCATTTCTAAATTTAATTTATAGCACATTTTTTTGTTAACATACACTAATTTTATCATAAAAGTAAAATTTGAATTATGTGGAAAATAAAAATAGAAATAAACCCGCTAATTTTTGTTGTTTTCCTTCCTTTATCTTTTTTTTTATTGAATGATTAAAAAAATTTTAATTTGAATTGAAAGCTTGCTCTTTGCTTCCTTTTTGCACCTTTCTCAAAAGAAGTAATATGCGTGAAAGGTAAACTACCTGTTATATCTAATAAATATTGAATAAAATGAAGTTTTTATGATGTACACATCAATTTTGTTATGATTAAAATTATTTTTTTTTTTTAAATCTTATGCATCATAAAGCAATTTGAAGTTAGAATTTACTTTGTCTATTATTATTTTTATTTTTTCATTTCATCAAATGTTATTAACATTGTTATTAACATTTGATGAAAATATCGAAATATTTTGTTATAAAAATTTCCGGAATTACTTATAAATGAAAATACTCAACTTTCCAGAAACTTTTTTGTAGATAAACAAACTCTAATAATTTCCCCTCATTTATGATATTGGGCGGTCACAATTTGATTTAGAGATATTTCGTGAGAAAGATTTCCGGAATTATTCCAGGAGAAACTAGTCAGTCATTAGACATAGTCATCGACATAGCCATAGATAGTGCCAAACTACAATAATTTTTTTTTTTATCTATCTTGTTGACAATCATGAGTTAATAGAAATTTATTCCATTACAGGAATTCCGGAATTATTCGTAGGAGAATCTGATGGTCAGTTTTCCCTCATTTATCTCCTTGGCAATTATAATTTCATAGGAGATACCATTATTGAAATTCCGGAATTATCTTTCAGAGGAAATGATCAACCATTACTTTTCGTAAATATATTCGAACTCAACAATTTTTTGCTATCCATCTTACTGGTATTGCGAATTTGACACGGCGGTATTCCATTATAGAAATTCCGAGCGAAACTCAACAATCATTTCTTTTCTAATTTTTCTTCATTTACCATGTTGGCAATTATCATTTGATTTGCAGATATTCCGTTATAGGAAATTCCGGAATTATTTCTGGAAGAAAATGATCAACTTGTTGAATTTGACGTAGATATATTCAATTTCAAATTTCAGTGGTTTCTTCTTATCTGCTTTATTGACAACTATAGTTTAAAAATAAAATTGTTTAATTTCTTTTCGGTACAGTATTTGAAAAAAAAAAAATTATTTTTTAAAGAATGAATCAGTCATTTTTTTTTTTTTTTTAATAATTAAAATTGTTTTTCATATAAATTTCACGCAATTTTAATTTCTTTTTTGAAAAATTTATGAATTTTTCGTTAGCTTTTAATAAGCAATTCAAATATGTTAGTCATTTCATTTTATTTGACTGATTCTATTCAATAACACATTTTTCTCATTTTCATTTTTTGATTGCAATTTTTCTTTTTCTCTTTTTTTTTTTCTTGAATAATTGAGAAAGAATTTTTATACAATAAAATGCTTCATTGAGTATAAAAATATCAACGATTGGTTTATTTTGTCAAATTCAGAAAGCAAGCTAAGAAGACGATGATATGTCAAAATCACTCAGGTAAGTTATTCGAAATCTTTAGAATTTTACCAAAAAATGACTTGACGAGAATAGCTTATAACTTCGAGTAAAAAATTTTTTCCACATTTCAAGTAATATTTTATTTCTCAACCAATGCTGGCTTCATTTTTGGGCTTGTAAAAATAGTAGGATAAAAGTTATCAAAAAAAAATAAAAAATGATTAAAGTATGAAATATGCATGTTAAATTTATTTCATAGAAAGTGATTCAATATTCGAATTTATTCTTAATTGGTTAATTGCTTCATATATTATCATATTGCCATAAATAGGCAAATCTTTCTTTTCAGAGAGAGGAAGGAAGAGAGAGAAAGGAAGAAGAGAGAGAAATATCATCAACTAAAAAATTTAAAATAGCTTCAGCTCTTACCAAACGCTTATTAAATGAATAATTTTGCAAATATATTTTACTTGGAAATTTAAAACTTTAACGTTACATTATAATAATGATAGACTCAAAGTAATGTTGTTATAAAAATGCTTTTTTCATTCTTAATTTAAAAGTTAGACTCTTGGATTTGTTCAGCTGGCGAAAGTTCATTTATATTTGTTTAGTAGTTTACGTGTAACAGCAAATATTATGTGTAAGATATATGTAACTACCCCGAAAATTACACGTAATTACATTGAAAAAGACACAGTTGTCCACAAAATTGCACGTAACACGTGATTCATATGGAGTTTGCAAAATAAATTTCAAATTCTTTTTTGAAAAATTGCACAAAAAATTGACATAAAAAATTCCTCTACCATTTATTAAGTGACAGTACCTTCTTTCGTTCGGAATCTTTTATATCATTAACAATATGATCTTATCAATCTAACACGATTGCTTCTTATTGAAATTTTCGAAATTAAGAAGTAAATGCATATGAAAATGAGTAAGTAAATTTTGACAAAGTTCTGCAACCAAATCAGTTCTTAAAACTTCCAGAAAGGATGCCAATAATTTTTCATCTTTTGAAAATGAATAATTTAAAAAATTCAACCAATCATTCCATAACTAAAGATCAGAAAAGTTCACTGATAATATTACACGCTACTTCATAATATCACACAACATTTTATCACTAAATTCAATTACCTTTTTAACGACAAAATCTATCGAACAAACCTTGAAACAAGTGTTTTCCACGAAAAATTCTATTTTATGCAGAAATATTTCATGCATGATCAATCATAGATTTTACCGTTTTTCTTCTCGTTTTTCCATTTTTTCCAAATTTTTTTTACCTTTATTCTCCATTTTTTTTAAACCCTTTTTTCTTCTCCTTATTGTTTCAATTTTTCCTGAAATAATTTTCAGCATCTTTTTTCCTTGGTCAAACGAGATAATCTCTTCTCTCTTCTTTCTCTCTCTCTTTACTTTTTTTTTTCTTTAAGTATCAGTTTCCTCTCAAATAATTAAGAAATTTCTATTTCTTTATTTCATATTTGAATTTCAGTATTTCGATTATATGAAGTGAAAAAATTATTTGTTCGCTATTCCATTTTTAAATATAATCATGTCTTCAAGTATTACTCCCGGTATTTCTAGCATTTTAACTGAAATACGGGGACTGGAAATCATTCATTCTTCATTGAAGACCAATAATGTATGACATTTTAGTCAAAAGATATGTTATTAAGATGTGAATTACAGAGAGAAAGAGAGGTTATTGGTGTACGTAAACAGAATAACTGAAAAAAATAAAGTGAAAATTACGAAAACTAAGAAATAACAATTTCCTAAAATAAAAAATCTGGCAACAAAACTTTCATAATTTTTTTTCGTAATTCATAGGATAAGTTTTATCGATTTAATGAGGCCCAAATTATTTTTTTCACTAGAACAATGTATTTTCACCCCACATTTATTTAGATTCTTCCAGACTCCAGAATCTTCTAAATTTCTATCCACATTCTACCAACATTCTTCTAAATACTTTCATCCTAAAGAATTGGATAAAAAATGATTGCTGAAAACAGAAACGGGTAATTTCATACAGATGAATAGTATTTTATATTTATTAATTAAGGCGCAATACAAATACTTGACATATTTAAATCTCCACCATATAATTTGGAAAATTAATCAAAAATTAATTATTGTTTAATAGCAATTTTTACATTTATCATAATAAAATTGTTCTTTTCTTTTCATTTCGATCATAATATATAACTTTATTTCCCTTCTTTTTTCCCCTCTCCTTAGTTTAATTTTTCCGGCAAATTTGTTTTTTATTTTCCGTTTTTCAATGTAATTTTATTTTATTTAAAAAGGAAAAATTAATCAATAATATATAATTTTATCTTTTCGAAGCAAAAATTTTTCATTTCATTCATTAATTAGCACAATCACTTAATTTCTTTCAATTGCAAGACAGGAAAATACCTTGAAAATTTTGATTCATACTCAAATTCATCTTTAAAGTACTTAATTTTATTACTTAGATGCTTTTACGCATTGCTGTTTTAATCAATTTTGGGTTAATATTAGTATAAGTTGAAAAGCAACAACGAAATTAAGGCTCTAGCGATTGGAAGGTGTATTCATTCATTTAATGATTACTTTTTTTTGTCCAATTCATTAATTAGCACAGTCATTTATTGTTCTTTTTCTCATTTCTCTCCATTCTTGTTTCAGTGAATATGTTAATTAAGAATGTGCTGTGATTCCGGTTAATTTAATTATAATCTTTGTCATAAATCATTTTATTTTATGCTTGCTATTTGCAGTAAATAGGAAATAAGCATGTTTGATAACTTTGCATTGCAGTACTGCATCCATAATAATACACTGTTCAGCAATTTGTTTTGATTATATTTGATCAAAAGTTTGTCATATAATTTGTCATATTAAACGTTTAAGTATAAGTGTAAAGGATTCTATTTTTTGGATTAAATCAAGAATTTTGTACGTATTTCTTCTTATCAAGCACTTGTAAAACTATGCAATTGTTTGTTTTTGCTGAATCAAATTAGCACATTTTAAGGCAAATGTGATAAGAAAATGATACAAAACATATGAAATAATTATTATAATATGCGATATTACAATCAATCCTTACTGAAATTCATTTAATTTTCGCTACTTCACTTACTAGTTTTTTTTTTTTTTGTTGTAAAATAAAACAAACTTCGAGAAAATTTCCTCATATTCAACTTTGCGTTCAAAATTTACTTTTCGTTTGAAAAAAAAAATAAAATTTCATCACAGATATTGCAAATTTGTTCAAAAACATAATTATAAAGTAAATTCTCTATGATTATCGTATTGACGGCACGTGACACATATTGATTTCTTCGTAAGGATAATTTCCTTTTATATCACATCATTATGTTATTTAGATGTTTTCATTCACTTTATTGATAGCTTCTTTGCCATATCATTATGTCACTTAAGTATTTTCAATTTACGAATCATTTTACTGATAATTTTGTTATGTTGATAATACGTGATTCGTTGTCGGCTTTTTTTCTAATCAAACTTTTTTTTCCTTAGTTTCTTTAATAATAGTATGAACATATTATATGCAAAAGTTACAGTATACCAAATGCCAACTGTAGTAGTGCTACTGATGGTAACGATGATGGTAATATATAGTGGTGTGGAAGTAGTGGAAAGTTTACAAATGTATGAAAACGATCCAGGAATGAATGAGGGAGAAATTCGTACACTGTGCAGTCTTAATCCAACCTTGAGCTTTTGTTCTGGTATCCTCTTCACATTTTAATATGATGATTCTCGATTCGATTTCTCGAGAATGGCTTGGTTTTCTTTTTCTTACTCGAATTAATTCAAGATATAATAAGTAAATAATAAATTCGGGTGAAAAAACAATAAATTTAATAGGGGAAATAGGAAATAAATAATAAATTCAAACAAAAAAGTAATAGATTTCACATGATAAATAATAATAATAAAATAAAATGAAAAATAATAATGAATTTCATAAAATAACAAATTTTATAAAATGAATAATAAATTTTAGAGCATGCTATGGAAAAACGGAAATCAAGCTATATGCGTTTTGGCAGATCGTATCCAGTCATTCTAGATCTTGAACCGTATCCGCTGGAAAAACGGAAGAGCGCATATATGAGGTTACGAAACTGTCACTCTCACGATTTTTTTTCGCGGATTTTACAAATCAATGGAAAATCCGGTTTTTTTTCTTCGTGAGTTCTAGAAATCAATCGAAAAATTCGGATTTTTTTATTTTCTATCAATTTAGATTTGGAAAGCGTTATACAGATTCCAATGATTTCACAAAACGAAAGTCAGCATATATGCGGTAAGTTTTGATAAGTTAAAAAAAAAATGAAAAAGAAACGAAAGATAAGATATCTGGGGAAATGAAAAGCATGAATAGTGATAATTGTATGAGAAAAATGCAAAAAAAGACTTAGAAGCTAAAGACCGATTGAAAAGGATAAACTTTCTTCTAGCTTTTTTTCAGCTTGTTTTCGTATATTCCAGCTTATGATACACTTATTATTGATGAAAAATATTTATTACTTATCAACAAAATGAATCAGTAACCTGTTAAATTCTTGTAATGTCATAAATAGTTCAAACCAGCTAAGAGACTGCTTGAAATTGTAATTCAAGGAAATGATCATTTCGACCAGATATTTTGGCTAGATAATAATCACTTCTTTCCATTCCACGCACGGACAAAAGAAATTAAACCAAAATTAATCATGGGAAATTTTCGCTAACTAAAATAAATCATGCAATTCACATCATTTTGATAGTCTCGTGTATTCTGACGTAATTAAGCATTTCAGATTTGGTCGCTAAAAGAAAAGATGAAGAAATATCACCCGGATTTTTCATGCATAATTTTTTACTTAACATATTCATGTAATGCTTTCCTCATGCCCAAATAGAAGAATCATTCGCAGTGTTCTTGTTCTTCGTCTTATATTGGTTGCAGAATTAATAATTCCTAACGTTAGTTTGCGTAAAAACATCACAGACTTCATAGGTCAAGGGAAAAACTTTTCGTTCATATGTAAGGCAAATATAGACATCACAATATCTTCATGTTTGATGATGTAAACATTCATCAAAAACTGCAAACAAACTTTATTAATGACGCAAATATTTATCAAAAACTGCAAAACTTCAACTGACCTAAAATATCAAACAATTTTGTAAAAAAAACACAAATAAATATTCTACTTAAATTGACTGCTATCAAAAAGACTTTCATGAATTCAAATATGCGATGAATATTATGTATCCATATGGCTAGTATGCCGTGACTAAAATGTACTAAGCGGATACCCAATTTTCTATAAGTAACGGAAATTTCAAGTGTAACCAAAACGAATAAAATGAACGAATTTTTCACCGACTCGGGAAAGATCAAGAATTAAAGAGATTCAAAAACGAATTATCAATAATGAAATCAAAATCAATTCTAAGAAAAATCTGTTATTCATTTATAACATATAAAATTTTTAAAAAAAGAGCCATCAACTAGTTCAACTGCTTCAAGAATTTTCTATAAATAATGGAAATTTCAAAGCAAATCAAAGATTTCAATAATTAAAGATGACAGAGAAATTTCTATAGAAGAATATTTGAATAGTTCATCACGATTGTTTAAGAGCTTCTTCTAGAGTATCTCCATCAGTTCTTGCATTGAGATCCGTCATCAGTTGCATAACATTAACATAAAATCTGCAAAATAGATTTGTATTCGTAAATTATTTGAGGGATTGGTAAGACTAGTTCAAGATGTTATAAAAAGACATACTCTCTATCTGCCTTCGCGATTTGTTGACGAACTTCTGGTATTTGCCATACTCGTATCCAATATTCCGTTGCTCGACTGTCTACCTCGTCTTGTTCATCTTCAGACAACTCCTCATTCAAATTAATGTTGGGATTGTCTATAACAGAAGTAAAACATATTATCCTCAACAAGCTTACTTATAGAAAGCTATACATGATTTAATTCAATTCTAAAAAAAAATCTAGTTTAACACAATTCTGATAAAATCTGATAAAAGTTTCAAATTTTGTAGTACTTAACATTACTGTTCAAATAACATCAGTATATAATTCTTGGTTTAGAATGACTGCACGATTAAATTCCTAGGCTTCGTTTCTTGACAGGATTTCTCTTGAAAAAAGAAATAAATTTTCGCATAAATCTGTTTAAACTATTTCACTTTATTTAACTGTTATATGAAACCTGTTCACAAAAATTTAGCTCGCAAATCTTCTTAGAATATGTTACACTTTCCTTCATTATTAATTTAAGTTGTTATTCATGAATATTCCATACATTCATGGACAAAGGAAAATGAAATATCGGCAAATTAATTAAAACTTTCACACTTGAAATTGCAATACCAAGAGATATAAACAAACGTAAAAAAATTGGATAATGAAAAAATCTGATATGTTGAGTCTGTTTGTACCGTTGCTATATAATGACGAATTGATTTGGAGAACACGAGGTTGTACGGCACCAAAAGCAGGCTCTTTCAGCGGATCATATTCTTCTTCACGATTACCATATGTATTATCATTATGAGAAAAATCTAAAACACATATTCTAAATTAATCGAATCTAGAATTCCTGGTATCTGAGAATTCCTATCTTTGTTTTTATGAAGAAGTATCTCATTAGTCTTGTTGGGTAGAGTAGTTTTTTATTTATATAGAAGGAAATCAAGAAAATAAGAAATGATAGATAATGGCTACCTTGAATTTCCATATCAAATGTCTGAACCATCTTCCTTTTTTTTTTTTTTTTTTTTTTTACATTGTATCTAACACAAAAATCATTTTTCAAGAATGAACATAAATTTAAATTTTTCTGCAAAAAAAGAAACCAACCTGAACAAAAGTTGTGGTCAACTTCCTGAAATGTAATCACTATTAAAACAGTTACTAATGAGATACGGAATTTATGAATTTCAAATTAAAAAAATCCTTCTTAATAAACGAATAATTAATTTACTTTCTGAGAAGGTCCCGGTAAATCGGAAGAAAGATTTTCCTGCAGCTTACTTTCCTGAAATCAGCAATCAAAACATGACGGAATGCCTGAATAAGATAGCATATTACTATTTTGCAAACATTGATTTTCTAGAAAATCCCATCATTGTTGGAGAAATGATGGTTAGATATAGCTAAAGCATAAAAAAAAAAAAATGGATAATGGAAATCTTTAAAAAAGAAATAGTACTTGTTTAACTAGCAAAAACTAAAGAATCTAAACCATCAATATGACGATGCAAAATGAACCGAACTGGTGATTACAGTACTATCGTTTTTGCGAAAAATATTTCAGTGCTGATCAAGAAGTTGAGATAAAGTCATTGTTCTTTTCCAAATCAGTATTATGTTTTATAATTATGTCGATTCCATAACACATTTCTAACGCTTTACTATTTGTTGAAACTACAAATTATAAGATAGAACTTACATTAAAGGGATAATCATCTATTTCGACCTCTGCATTGCACTTATCCTTTTTCATAGAAACAAATTCTTTAGCAGGGATACCATTTGTGTTTGGAAAATTTATACTCGAATTTGATAGTTGCATAAATTCTACGCATCCCTACAAATTAATTCATTAGAATAATTGAAAAAATCTACTTGCATTATTAAAATATAATCCTAATCAATCCTTCAAAATGACAAGTTCACTCCATCCCTCCTTCTAAATTACACTTCGAATGAACTTCTCGCGGAAGTGTCTTTATTCGGAAAACACAATGCAATATATATTTTAAACTTCCAAAAATATTATAAAAACAAACAAGTGTTGGATCTTTTGTTTTAATTTTTCCTTATGTTTAAATTAAAAAGCATTTTACAGAAATATTCCTGATCAAATCGCCTCAATGAATGATGGAAATTCTTTGTCAAAATCCCTGCCAATCCAGAAATTTTTTTGTCAAGTTCAATAAAATTAGAGCAGCCATAGCTAGAAAAAAATGCAAAAAGTTCAAATTAAAGAAATCAGCAAACGGACCTCAATTACTACGCAAAAAACTTGCCAAACAGAACCAGTTTGCTTAGATGGTCGGTTTTTGCAAACGATCAGCGATAGACATCTATTGTAGTAATTCTTTCGAAATCTGCCCGATCCGAATTCCACGGCTCCAAGCATTTCAGTTTCAACAGTTACTTCGCCAGTTGGATAATATTTTAAATTATCAACCGTGATAGTCATCATAAGTTCTACCTATCAAAAATTTTAAACTTTTTAACTATTCAAATAGTGTCACAATATCTAGTCACCAAAAGACTGATCTTTTCTATTATCATTTTTATTATTAATAACATATTTGGTTTATTAGATAAGATTTTCAGACTATTTCGCATAATGGTATACTGAATACAACCGCAATATTGTTTTCTTGAAATAGGATTGCGATTGGACTATCCGGTTTAATTTATCCAAAATAAACAGTGATTGAGATACCAAATATTAAAAATCCTTCTAACAGTCTTTATACCTTGCACAAAATTTATAATTTTCAAATCGAATTTAATTACCATAGTACACTTTTAAATCTTAATGAATTAAAGAAAAAAAAACCCATGCTCCTTATTTTTTGACAGAAAACTAACTTGAACTGTGTTATTGAAGGGTTTCGCTGGAAGCACTGGTTCAATTATTAGAAATTTTTTTCCATGCAAATAGCAGTTAAGATATGGACGTATAGATGGTCTGAAAAAAGAAATATTCGTTTTGATTTCATTACAAATCTAAACAAATCGAATATTTATATACAAAAAAACAATCATCAAGTGAACAGAGTCCTTCCAATAAAGTATAACTACACGTCAACAAACAGTAGCAATCAAGCAAAATCTTTCGGAAGAGATTCAAGATTAGCTTATATCTTCTATTAGATCTATGGATTATTCGAATCATCAAGCGTCTATCTGTATTATAGATTAGTTCGCAGCTTCTAGAATATAGGTCTCACTCTCTTCAAACTGTTCAAACGTCGTCTAATCGAGTTTTGCGTAAGACACAGCAGACCGAAATTGCAATCACTCACAAAAATATTACGATAACAAGATCAGAATTGAATCATAAATGCTTACGCGCAGTTGAACTGAACCCAATCACCAACTTTCATTCCTTCACGAGCACCGAAAAGAAATACCACTTCACTATCTGGTATTGCTAATGACCATACTTTTGCGCTTGAATCATTTACTTCTGTCACTAAGCCTTGATAATTATCGATGTACTACAAATTATCCATTTTCATCTTAGATTTAATACTTAGAAGACTCGGAAACGACTTCACTGATTATTCAATTAATTCATATAGCAAATGAACGATGACATAGTCCTATATCCATCTAATGAAAGAAAGCATACCGGGAACTATTAAAAAGGTTATTCAAATCACCTATTGATTTGATTGTCAAATCCTACTACAAATATTTCTGAAAATTAAAAAAGGGAACTTTTTTCAGTGATGTAGTAATAGCACGCTGGTTGTGAAAAGGTTTTTGCTGCATTCGATGTGGACAACACGGAATAGATCGGAAATAATGATTGTTTTTTTTATCGTTCCATGGCTAAATATACGATAATTCTTAAAATTTTCTAATAAACATTTCGTAAAAAGCAAAGAATAATGATTCTGTGAGCAAAGGTACAAGCTTTCATTAGAAAAAATAATACTGATTTAAAACTTAAAAAAGGAAAGTTAAGTATGCTTTTTGTTCTCCATGTTGAGAAAAAAAATAAAAAAGTTTGTAATGGGTACTTTAAAATTGTACTAATAAATAGCAGTAGCATAAACAAGTATAGGCTAACTGCTTTGCTAATAAGTTGTCTGTTTTGCTCATCACATTTATCAAAAATATCATCCACTATTTGCCAAGAAACCAAAATATCAGCAACTTTTTGGATCAATCGAGGAACTCTGTAATAAGCTGGACTATCCAAAATAAAAACAAGTCTTGATTCATAGTAATACAAATAATACAATTTTTGTATGTTTAATGTGTTCTTTTTGTAGCTTTGAATAAAAGACTAAAATAGGTGTCGTGATTTTGACTAAATAAAAAAAAACTATTAATTCTAGAATTCATTTAGCCACTGGGAATTTTACAACAGACCGAAATAAGGTAATAGTTACAGGTCAACTTTAACAGTGAAATTAAATGTGGTTTTGTATAACGATCTGAAATGATCCTATTAATTCTATACCCTTTAGAAGTATGAAATTATTACGAAAACGAAAAGGAACAGCAACAAAGATATTCGTCATCTCTAGGCGATAATACCTTTCAATCCAAGCCATATATATTTGATTTGGGCAGAATCTCTTCACAACATCAGGAGAGCAGCTGACGAATGCAAAGTCTGGAGACCAAGCAAGTGTTTTATTATTAGAGACAGCACAGAATTCTTCTGGAGGAAACACCACCAAAACTTGTACCTAAAATATGGCCAAAAGAAATATTGTGTCTTTTTATAGATTCCTGGCAAGTATATAATTAATTTTATAACAAGCATGAATGATTGATAACCAACATAATACGTAAATAAATGTCACATTTATTTATTAATGATCTGAAAAAACATAGATTTCAAACAGTTAACTAAATAGAAGGTTGCACTGCAATAGTAGAAATGATAACTTATACTTGCAAACAATTGTTTGAGAAGCGTGTTTCGAACAGTTTCTTCATTCGTTTTGGTGATGTGACAGAACCATTGACATCGATAAATGATATAAAATCGCCAACATGTAAGCGTTGTTCATCATTCGATGTTTTCCGTTCATCAATCACTAAATCAGGATGTTTACCTAAAATAAACAAAAAAGCAAACACTTTTTTAAGAAACGTCTTTACCGATAAATCAGAAATGAATTATCAAAGTAATAAGATCTTGGTGCAATTTGATTAGCCAAGCAATAAATGTTACCGTCATAAGCAAATTATTCTTTATCTTTGTATTGTAAGTTACCAATGATTTCCCAGTTACGCAAATGCGAAAATTAATACCATAAAAAGATAGAAATGAGAATGAAAAAAAGAAAACCTGGTACAAATACGTATAATAATCCATTATCAGCTTGATGGCTTATCAATCCCGCACACTTTGACATTTTCAATTCCTAAAATTACCATAATTTCAAATGACAAACTACAAGAACATTTTTGCAACAATGAAACGCATCGAAAACAACAAAGACCGAATGATAATGACAAATAACTCTATCTGTGATTTTCTGAAAACATTCTCGTTTCTGCATACATTTAATATGTACTCATTGCAAAATCTAAAAAGCTATATTAAATATTACGAAAAACGTAGAAATCAATAAGAAATATCGTCAAAAGCACTGTACATATATTATAAAGTCATGTCACCTAATTCATTTCTTTATTTTTCAAATCTCTACCATTCATTTTTTTCATGAAATTTTCGCTACGTTAAATATTACAGAAAAGCACGGGAAGCAAAATTTATTATCTTTCAGATTTTTACTATTTATTCTTTTTTTTTTGAAATTTTTGTTGCATCAAATATTACGAGAAAACATGACAATTATCGCATAATGCTTTCCAACAATTACACTTATCATATCATGTATTTAATTAATTTTATAATAAATGTATTATTACATCATATAATCAAATATGTATGTCATTCCATTCTTTTCCCCCAAATTTCTGTTAAAAATACAATATGTCATGAAGTTTAAAATTAGAAAACGTCAATTATGGAAGCAAGAAAAATTAACAACAAAATTTATGCAGTAAATACAGAACACACCAGTCATGTGAAAAACAGACAACAGAAAAGAAGTTTGTTACCTCCTGGTATTTTGAGTTTCGGGCCAATCAATTCGTGAAAGAAAAGTGTCATATTCTGGATGCTATATTGTTTGTAATATGGAGTTAAATTTTATATTCCTGGAAAAGCGATCAATCAATCAAATAAATTATTTGCTTTAAATCATCGAAATATTTACAAATGACAATATTTGTCGGGAAAGTTTTTTTTTTTTTTTTTTTTTAAGTGTGATGATGTGACAGAGACGAATCCTTTTGTGAAAAGCTTATTTGATTGACTCATTTGAGAATATCCAAGCAAATTGATCATTGGATTATTCTTTCCTTCGTCATTTGTGGAAAACAGAATTCCTTGACTGTGATTTTACTGTTACTGGTGCGTCGATCTGTGTCGTTCTAAAACTGTGGTGTAGAGACTCCCAACTGAACTGTTTCTTGAACTTGGATTGTTGCTTCAAACTTGAGCTGCTTCTGCTCCAAAATCCGATTCTTTTAAATCCTTTCGGAGCTCCTCTTTCTTCCCTGATTTCCAACATGTTACCTCATAATTGGTCAACCTTATTTTGTTTTCTATTAATCAGAGCGTTTTGGCGGTAAACATGTTTATCGGCTTCTTAGTCCTTTTGGAATTATCTTCACGCTTCTTGACCTTTAACATTTCCTTGTTTATAATGATTACATCTTTCGGTTTTTTCCGGATAATGTTGTTGGTATGTGATAAGAAATTATCAGCAGCGCACTATCAAATTATTGGAATGATGTAATGATCAATTAATGACCAATAATGATCAGTAGTTCCAGATTCTTTAATTCGATGCAGGAAGTATTGACTGAATTTAAAACTAGATAGAAAGGCTGAGTGATGAATAATATAATTCGAAAAAAGGGAATCAAATTAAAGATGATATTGAACTTAAAGAGAAAAGACTAGTAATTATACAGGTAATGATAAGAGCACAGATGACACAATATCTTATAGCATCGGGATAATTATAGCGAATAATTCCAGTGAAAATTCTACATATATCAATATATCAAGAAAATAACCCAATAACTCTTTGGGATCTATTTAGGATTCCGAGCAGCGAAAGTCTAAAATTTCAATTCAAAACAACTAGTAAGTCTATACAAACGATATGTAAATTCTGCAACAAATGCTGGTCAGAAATAAATAATTAATGACCAATAATGATCAGTAGTTCCAGATTCGAAACACTGCCTAGTATCACATCGTTCAATGAATAATCGTTCATGATTACAAATGACAAATTTGAAATATGCATATATTTTGTTACTTTAATTTACGGTAAACAACAGGATGAAAAAAAGCCATGCAACCAAATATAAAAAACTAAGTTAAAATGGGGCAATTTTATTTTACTTTAGATTTATTTCAAGTAAAATTATTATTAAGCAAATGATGCAAACATAATATTATTCGACTGATAGGATTTTTAACATTATTGTTCCAGAATGATTAGCGCAGGAAGATCGGCAATCCCGCGATGATAAATGAATACATCAATCAATCATTTCTGAATGTTCTGTGTTGACCTAATCTTTTTGAGACCAGAAAATACCGATCAATTCTGTATTTCCGATCTTTTTTAAATTATATTATCCAATGTTTTTCTTTTACTTATTTCAAATATTTCATTCACATTTTCATGCTAAAAACTATTGTGAATGAAAAGCATTTTCATTATCAATAATAACAAATTCCTCGAACCGATCGATTCGAATTCTTTTCATACGCCGTCCTTCCTTCTTCCTTCCCATCCTTTCCTTCCTCTTCCTATTCGTCCTTCCTCTTCCAGTCTTTTCCTCCTCTTCCTCCTCCTCGTTCTTTTTCATTCTCCTCCCACTTTGTTTGAATGAAAGGGGAATGAATCAAACAAAAATGAATAGTAACGGAAGGAAATGAGCAGCACCACCATCCAGCACTCCTCCTGATATTCAAAAACCGCAACATCACTACTATTACAGCTACTACTGCTATTGTCACTGCTACTATTACTGCTCCAACTACTATTACTACTACTACCACTACTGATACTATCACTACTACGATCACTGTTACCGTTATTATTGTTACTATCACTACTGCTGTTATTACCATTACTGCTATCACTACTACCAACTACTATTACTGTTATTATTACTATTACCATTACCACTACTGCTATTTTATCACTGTTTCTATTACTACTACTATTGTTGCTATCCTGCTTCTATTGCTGCCAGTACTAATACTGCACTGTTACTATTACTACGCTTCCACTGCTACTAATATTATTACTACTGCGCTGTTACTATTACTGGCACAATCCACTGTCATTTCTCACCGTCCCTATCGTATCCCCATTTTTTGTTTGATTTTAAATCTCTTGTTTAGTTTTTTTTCTCTTCACTTAAAATTTTAGATTTCTCATTGCATTGATATCTCTCAATTAGAAATGATTACGAAATCACCGTTGCCCCTACTGTGGTACTCTATGTAGTCATGGAACTTATTGTTGTCCATACCATCCATCTGTAATACTATATGTAATCGCGAAGTACATCATCCATTCGTAGTGCTTGGTGTTCCTTATATCCTTTGCTCTATTCGATATTGATCGTTGTCTATTATACTGTTCATCTGTGATACCGTACATGACTGCAAATTCACCATTTCCCTTGTACCATCCACAGTACTCGTTGTAGCCACGAAGTTCATTAACGTCTCATGTACTATCCATCTGTGATATTATATGTGGCCTCAAAGTTGGTTGATCCTTGTACTATCCATCCGCGTATAATTTTCATCGTTGTTCCTTGTATCATCTATCGGTATTTACAGAATTTATCGTTGTTCCTTGCACTATTCATTTATAGATACTGTATGTAGTCAACTTTCTGTAGTTGCTCTTTTGCTAAAGTTTTTCCGTTTCCTCAATATTTCATTCAGTTTTGTGTATAGGAAACTTCATTTACTTCATTCGATCAGTTGAAATCTGTTCATTCAAATTTCTATCTCCATTAAGACTTGCGCTTTTACTAGATATATGTCATGTGTTGTGATACATGCTGTTGTATATTCAATTGGCTAAAAATTCTTTTACAAGTGTAAACAGAAATGAATGTTTCGTGAGTTGCATCAGACATCTGATATGAGATCAAAGATCGATCATAATAAATCAAAAACGGTGACTGGTTTATTTTTGAATTTTGAAAATTTTTTCAGGCACAAATGTTTCGTTGCGTTGTTTGTCCGTTGCAGGCGCCGACGTTTGAAACCGTAGAAGAACTGGAGATACATATTGCTGCGGATCATATCAGTCATATACCGTATGAATGTGAACGGTGTCGTTTTTCGAAATTTCCGACCGAATTTGCTCTGATTAGCCATTGTACAGCGGATCATGGATTAAAAGAGTTTTATGTTAGTTATTTAATTTATTGCAAAATTATTACACATATTTTTTGTTGCGTATAGTACCAACTATCAATACCATTTGGTGACAACTGACAAAGTTCCAAAGTTGAATGAAGTATCATTTTATATTTTGATGTATTGCGTGTTTTACGTTTAACTATCAGCTAAATTACTTTTATATTCACAGCGATGGGAAGAAAATTCATATAAGATGTTGTGCTAGATTTGAAAGTACCATTTCCGCGAGCTGGGTTTCTATTGATCCATGAGTATCCTACCCTTGCTTTCTGCTTCTACTCAATCGGAACGTAGCTTTTTCGTGTGCTGCGTTTCTGTTGGATCCAAGAACACATGTCTTAATGTAATCTATTTCAGCCATAACTTGGACGAATGAGATTTAAAAGAAGCTAAATAGCACTTTTTCATTCTATTACTCACTATTAAATCATAAGCCATTCACGTAATTATCTCAAGACTATTTACTTTATTTTCCGTTAAATATTCCAACTTACAGTCCTTAAAATAGTCTTGTTTATTTTGTTAACAAATAGTTATATCGAAAAATGCAACTACACTTTGTCTTTTTTAAGGTGAAGTATAAGGTTACACCAGACTTTCATCGTAAACGTGAAAAAATCAGGGAAATGTTGCATCATTCTATTACTGTATCGAAAATTCCGTTTGGAACTTACAAGCGAAGAAAGTTTGTTTATATGCTTGTTTCCTTTGTTTTCTTTCTTTTTTTAATATTATTTCTGGTCCAAAATTAAACTTTCCTTTACTATTTATTGGGTTTTAAATTTATAAATTCCGAAATTTGAAGAATAACCGACTATTCATCATTACTGAGTTCGGGGGAACTATGTACTGCCTCAGTGGATTCCGATGAATTGACTCGTATGACTGAAACCGAAAAAGAAGCGAAAATCGAAAGTTCTAAGGTGTCTTTTTCTGTATTAATATTTCAAGATTATTTTTCTTAAACTTCAAGTTTTCTTATGATTTTGATGAAATGTTTCGATTATTTAAACTTAATTAGCATTAAAATTTTGATTTTCAAAAATTTTTTTAGGGTAGTGAAGTGGAGCCAGAAGACAGCGCTTTGGAAAAGGAATCAGATTCACAGTCCGGTACTTTCCAAGGTGCTGCTGTATTACAACATGATCCGGATCAAGTAAATATCGGTGAGCAGTCAATTTTTCTAAAACCTTGAAATGATTCTTCAATTAATTTTCAATTTCAGTCGAATTAATTTCGACTTTCTTCTGACAATATCTGCAATCAAAATATTTTTTAGTGAGTATATTGGGTGATTTATACCGAAATGAAGCTGGCAGTAGTGCTAATACTGCTGTAACAGGATGTGAGCCTACTGATATCGTTGATCCATCAAATGGTCTAGCAACTAATAGCGATGTGTTATGTCAGCAAACGAAGAAACGATCAAGGCCACCTCGAATTTGTAATATTTGCGGTCTACAAGTTACTGGTCAACGTTCCTCACTTATCTACCATGCTAATTCCAAGTATGAATTAAATATATTGGTACTTTTTCCCACAGTATCCTCCGGAATAAAACATTAATTATATTAAAATTTATCTGATTAAAATTTTTGATAATAAAAGTTTTGCAACTGATAGGAATATAATTTCGGCAATCTAAACTAAATTTGGACACAATTCTGATCTAAATGTCGTATGTACGGTAAAATTAGGATTTATCACCCAAGAGATATATGATGTGTTCAGCAGATATTCTTTTTTTTTTTTTTTTTTTTGAAGGCATGTACGTCTGCCGATGTTTTTCTGTCGTGAATGTAAAAAAACATGGACAACAATTACCAAATCGGATGTAATTAAACATGTTAAAGCATGCCATGATGGTGATGAAAGTCTTATAGAGGATCACCGCATGCAGTATGCCAGCGATTTGCATCATATTACAGACAAATGCTTCCCACGTAAAAATCGAGGTTGTTTTTTTAAATTCTCGATTTGACTTTTAAACTTTATATTTTTATAGACTCAAATTAATATCAAACAAACAAATGGAATTAGTCGAAATTGATATTTTGGTTTACTCATCGTACCATTACCGTATAATCACTGGTTAACATGAAGTAATACCACTGTAAAAAAAAAGAGGAAGGAAAAAATCATTTTTGATCCATTTTCGAAAAAAATGATGTTGCATTAACTATGTTTTTTTTTTTTTTTTTTTTATCTCTCTATCCTGACTTCATTTGTCATCTTTATATGACAAGTGAAATAAAGACATAGATAGATAAAATGAATTAATTGGATGGATTGTCATCAAACAGGGGTGGATAAACTAAGTTAATTGGATGTATCGTCATCAAAGATTTTTTCGATTTCACCTGTTTTTTCACTGTTATGTAGTTTTAGGCAATGGTGCGGATGATGAAATGGAAAGTTTGATCAATTCAGAATTATGGGTCAAAAATGAGGAAAGAGGTAGTTTTGTTAGCATCTGACATTCAAATTGTGATCGCTGTAAAAATGTTGCTACTTCAGAATTTTATATCCAAACTTTGCTTTCAAACTTTTTTTCTTTGAATATGATGTAGTTGAACTAAAGAGTATTTACCCGTATAGCTCATTAATAATATTCAAATTCCAGTTGTGAAAAATGTTTAGCCCATTTGGCTTCTGTATCCAGTGGTGGTTATGGAAGCTTGCCAGTCGTACACCATTTTCTTGCTTTTTTGCATCATCTAATAGTATAGCCAAGTAGAAGTAATTCAGTGATTCATCCCGACCCAAACTTCATAAATAGCACTAAAATATTGCGTCAAAATTATTTGATTATTAAGCTGGAAGTTTCAAATTTCTTTATTTGTGTCATCAGTGTTTTTTACAATGTGCTTTTTTATAGAACAGAACATGTAAAAAGAAAAGAATAAAAACTGAAGAGGAAATTTAGCGAACTGTACCGTAACATTTTTCAAATCTTCCATAAACAAATGGCAGTTGTACTGAGAAAATCATCCTTTTTTTTTTTTTTTTGACAATATTTCAATTATACATAACATTAAAATGTTAGGAAAGATTTTTGTTACATTCGTGCGCATAATACAATTTTAATCCAAGGTAAAAATAAATTCTAGGAACTAATTTAAATTTCGAAAATTCCTGATGGACAGTTTCGAACAATATATTTAGCAGGTAATATAAATGTAAAAAGAAGTTCTGCTGACAAATTGGGCCTTTTCACTGGTACCGTGCATAACGCATTGATCCAGTGGTACCATTCATACCGTATTGCCAATCCAATGTGAGGTACAAAACAAGAATATTATCATTATAAAGTTTAACATTTTCCGGTTTGTATCACGATCAACATAGCCAGAACAATGTAAATCGTACACAGCCTATTATAAATGTCGGAATTTTTTATGGAAATGTGAAAGATTCGAACTACTTCATGAGCGTCGATTAAATTGTAAAAACTTATCTTCTTCACAATTCTTTTACAGATTAATTTGTGTCTAACACTTCTTAAAAACAAAAATGGAGATGATACAATTTAATCCAATGTCAATTGCTATAATCATTGCATTAATAAATTTTAATACTTAATACATAAAATTTCTCGAAAAATCATCTTACGAAGTTTAAGGCCAAATTTGACAAGTTTTGAAAGGAATTTATAATCTTACAATGTACCAATTATATTACCGGATTATCCGGCAAATATTCTATCACGATGTAGTTTATCTAGACATAAGGTAATTAAAAATTTTAATTTTTAGCTTGACTTGAATTTTATTTAATTTACTATAAGTCAGTTTCAAAATTATAGGTTACCTTTATCCGGGTAATTATCATAGATGAATTTATCATGGATTAATTTCTTTTCGGCCTTCTATATTCTGCTATCTTATTAATATGGGGCTTAGTCCTATATGTTCGATACTATTAATTCTGAATATCATCATAATTCAAGATTATACATGTCTTTTATTCTTACCAAATTTCACCAAATTTCCGATCTTCGTTATTACATGGCTACAAAGAATTGATTAAAATGAAGTGAAATTTGTTAATATTTGAATTAAAATTTATTAACTGAACTGAATGAGAAAGGTTACTATTGAATGAAAGAAAAATGCTTGATTTGGGATGGAAAAAAGAGAGAAAAAAAATGGAAAAATGACAAAGAAAAATATTTCTTGATCAATTCTAGCACATCTCATTTCCGATGGACGGAATCGGATGTTGCAGATTTACTGCAATTTTCATCATTTTCGCATCATGTGTTCTGATATGCTCAATAAGAATAATCATACTATTTTGCATACATGAAAATACTGATCCTTACTGCATTTCATATCTGTTACCGTTCATCTTCCGTCCTTTTGAATCGGACTAATGCAAATATCATAATGGGTTATCAGTATAGACTATTCGGATTAATCGCCGTGTAATTCGTACGTAGATAAAAAAATCATTTGGTTGAAAATTCATTCTTAATTGAAATCAAAATTAAGTTTCTATTTTCAAATTTTTTTTTTATCTTCTATATAAAGGTCAGTTTGATTTCTGCTTATACTTTTGATGTCCTGATTCGATCACTTTTCCCACTTCCAATCGTCAATAATAGCAATTTGTTTGATATAAGCACCGAGATGACAGAGCTGTGGATTTTTGGTCATAGTTTCATTTTCCGTACATTTTTAAATTTTCATTTTTCAAATTAGTGTTGTTTTGACAACAATAAATGAGACAAATTAATTTTGTTAATGACGAATAAAAGAAAACAGATGATTAATATATATACACATATACGTGAACTCGTGAACTTAAATAAATAAGAATATTGTCAGCAGAAAGATGTACTCTCAAAGATTTGATGATAAAATTAGATGTTTATTTCTTGACCTAAATTTAAAGTATAAGCCGGATTCAAAATATGTCAACTTCTGCTAACCGTTCATTCAATCTTTTTTTTTAACCGGTTTTGAATTAATTGACGAAATGTACAAAGTTTATATTTCATTTTTTTTAGCAGTCAAAACTTGTATTTTGCATTTCATAGCAAAAAGCTATGGAATGCAAAAAAAAAAAAAAAAAAAGAAAGAAAAAGAAAAAGAAAGAAGTAACATCTTAGATGTCTATTTACTCCTCGATATGATGCAATATTTAATATTTGTCAAATTCATGCCAGGACTGGACGAAATTTTTATTTAAATTTATTATGAATGTTTCTACAAACTAAATTGCTTTAAAATGCAAAAAGAATTGTGGTAACATCTTAGATATCTGTTCATTTCTCGATACATCCAGTATTTAATATTTACCAAATTCTTGCCAAGTTCGGTTGAATTTTTTTTTTTTCAAATTTATTATGAATTATTCTGCAATTTTTTAAATTGCATTAGAAAAGGTATGTAGAAGTCATACTTTTGATCATCTAAAATCGAGTGATCGCAGCTCGATCAAATGATGAGCAGCAATATTGCAATAATAAAGTAACCGCTGAAGGAAAAACAAATACCGCAACAGTAAAACTTATAACTGTAATTAACATAAGAAATACACTGATCTCATAAAATGCTTGTGTTGAAGCACCGATCAAAACAAATCCTGAACAAAATGATGAAACAGCTGCCAGAAGTACGGGAATACCAACAGCCGATGCTATCATACTAAAATGTTGGAAACAATCTAATTTTAATAATTAAGAAAATTTATTGATAAAATTAAAACCAATAAACTAAAAAAAAAAAAGTACCACTGATTATTAATCTCACTGATTATTAATAAACAAAATGTATTCAATTATGAAAATAAATTATTATTAGCGCAACTTTCAATAAAAGCTAAATATTTTCATCAACTATTACTGATTACTTCAATGATAAGAGATGAGTGAAACCTTCATTCATTACCATTATTTTCAATGAACATATATTATTTGTAAACAAGACTTTAAAAAAGTAAAAAAAAGTGATAAAAATATTTCACTTTCACCAATAATTATGCCAATTAGGAATAATTTGCTTGTATTTACTGAATATTTATTGAAATGATGCATGAAGATAAAAATCTATAAGTGAAAAATCAAAATTACCTGTAATCACTGGTTTTATGAAGTCGAAAACCAACAGCAAAATGAAGACAATAATCGAAACTCATACCGATTGTTAAGACAATTATTGTTGCTTCGACGACATTAACTGTCCAACCTAAAAATATATATTTATAATCCTAAGAATTCGAGTAAACAAACTTTCAAATTCGAAAAAAAAAAGGTTTTGTTTTTTAATATTGAAATAAATTAACTCTTCGCTTTTAAAATATATATGTATATAATCATGAAAAATTTGGGCAAGCAAATTTTCCAATCTTTGACAAAAAAAAAATTTTTTTTAAATATTAAAATAGCTGAAACTTACCAGCCCAAAATACGATAGCAATAGTTATAACAACAACGGCTGAAATGCAAATCATAGCCAAAAGTGAAAGCATCATATCAAAAGTGATAACAATTATCACCACCATACTAACCATCAATGAAATAAACACCGAAGTAGCGGTACCATTCAAAATACGTTCCAATAAATCATATAATTTTGTTATCTCACTGTTCGATAACATTACAGGATGGTTAAATTCTGTAACAAAAAAATCGGAAATACTGAATAATTTAAAAAATCCTTCATTTATTATTAGTAATATAATTCTAAAATATATTAATTTTGAAAGATTGAAATTTTTAAATTCTTACTAATTCTATTTAACCATTTTATTTAATTTATCTTAAATCAGAAAGAAAAAAACGAAACAAAAACAAAAATAAAACAAATATGATGGATAAAATAAAATTTTTTATTCATTTTAAACGTAATAATTATATGTGAATCAATACAACTTACTTGAAAGTTCATTTCGTTCTACCGTATCTCTTACATCGGACATGAAATCGAAAAATGGTTTCATTTCTTTGAAAACCAATGAAAAATTATATCTGCTATAAGTTACTAAAAAATACGCCAAAAAGTTGCCATTTTTATCAAAAATTGGTCCATCGCTATCTTTTTGATCCCACTGATTAAATATCGGAAGTGACGTAGCATGACCATATTGAAGAAGACAACGTGAAAGCTGATCGCCGGAAAATGATTTCGGCTGAAAAAAAAAAAAAAAGTTCTGGACTTTTATAATATTACCAAGAAATATTAACTTTTTAAAATTTCTATTTTAATTTTAATTTTAACTTGTGAATAATTAATTATACGTAATTTAAAATTTTAAATATAAATTCTAATTTTAAATTTTAATTTTAAAAATTCTGTTTAATTTTTACTTTTTAAATTTTTATTAAATATAAATTTAAATACACGGTTAATTCTTTATATATTAAAAAAAAAAAAAACCATCCAGGAATGCAAATTATCATCGTGAAATCCTACCAAAAATGATCCGATAATGAAATCAATGTCAACAGATGTACCTTCATTATTAATAAAAAGTAGCTAATTTTAAATAAAAAAAACTTTCGATAAAAAAGAATTTTGAAGTAATTAACGAACAATTGATATTTCAAATTGTTTTACACCAAATAGTTGGCAACCTCGAGAAGTTATATTCAAATTTGCCCATTCAATGAATCCATCTAACCATAAATTTCCTGCCACACGTAGATTCGATTCACGGCTGATATTTTTAAGCAATACCTAAAATTAGTGAATATTAACTGAAAATTTCATTTCATTCACTCTGAAAAATATTACAGTTTAAATTTTAAAACGGAATGCGTAAATCCGATTTTTCAGAAATAATTGCTTGGAAGATTTTGAGCTACATTTGTTTTCAAATTTTCTACGATTAAACTTGTTGAAATAAGTTATAAATTGATGTTGGCTTGTGATAAACAACTAGCCTGAAATTCCAGTAGATGATTGGCCAAAATATCAGCAAATTCAGTATCCATATTTAACGATCCTTTATCATTTGGAATCAGAGAACTTCCAGTTCTAGAAAGTATTTAAATATACTTCTCATTTGAAAAATTCAACTTTTCAATTCCAAAATGAACAAAACAATTTAGGATGTAATAGTTTTCATTAATTTGTTGAATTTTCAAATACATTAGCAAAATTCCTAAATATTTCTCGAATCATCAGGATTCAAAATTAGTAATTATTAATACTTTTTCGAAGTTTCTTTGAAACATTTTTAAACATTTCCAAAACATATAATCCTGAAAGATATGGTTTTTTAATATTATGGAGAATTATTCATATCTTCAAGATGTTGTCTAAAATCCCAAAATTTATTCTGATTATTTAATTCTCTTCGTTTTGAAAAGAACTTCAATTTACTAACGCTGTTGGTTTAATGCCCCAAATGGCAATAATATTCATTTTTGGTGGTTGACCGACCGAAAAATCGAATAATGTTGCAGCATTTTCATCGAACCATTCATATGGATGATTAGAACGTAAAAACTAAAAATGATAAAATATTTTTCTTGCTTTTACTAAAATTGATTTACTTGTCAAGACAATTGCTAATTATTTGTTTAGATTGCTGATTATTGGCATTTATTAATATTAATCATTTTTTTTTTTTAACATTATTCTTCCATACATATTATCATTTAATTGTTTTCTAATTCGAAATTTAAATTTAATTTTTTTTTAAAAATTTAAAAAATTTGAATTGATAAAAAAATGAGTTATGAATTAGGAACCAAGATTAATTGATTTGTCAGGAACTAATAGCTAACTACTTATTTAGATTGCTAATTACTATCATTACTATCACTTACTAATACTAATCTTCCATTATAAACATGTTATTACTAAACTATTTTCTAAACTAAAATTAAAAAGAAATAAATTTTGGACTAAATAACCTGAATTGAATTTTTTTCCGGCAATCGAATTCCAGGTGTTTTAATAATTGCATACATTGCTGCAGTAAATGCAACAACTGTTAGTAATATCAATGGTATTCGAATAATATATACAATTTGTGGAATTAATCTGCTGAATATTACATCAAAACTATCAGCAGCACTTTGCCGAAATTGACTGATTCGAGATTTTAGTATCGAAACAAAGAATTTCGGAACGGTAAATGATTTAGAACTTGCATCACTGACAATAATTGCAGCAGGCAGTATTATTATCACTAGTACGTAATTGATTATCATTAATGTTCCAGCATATATACCAAAACATCTATAACAGAAAAATCAAAAAACACAATATAGAATAAAATCTTCAGTTTTGAAAACTAATAGTTTAAAAAAAAAAAAAGGCATACCTTGTAAACCATCTGAAATAGGAAAACCAAGGAACCTAACATAGCAAGATCGCATGTAATGACAATTTGGTTTTTTTTTTTTTTTTTTTTGCTCTGAAAAATTTTGCTGATGACAATATATTAATTTGAAATTTCGTAACTTTAAGTTTAAATACTTTATTCTTTCAACTAACTCCTTTTCCAATTTCAGCTTTCGATTTAAATATTTTTTGATTGGGAACGATAACTTATAAATATTTCACCAACCTAAGGACCACAATTTCTGAAGCAAGATTGGCGAAAAATGCAACAGCAGTGGTTGCTGATGTGACCCACATTGAAATTGCAGCATGTGATAAGGCATCACTTAAACCTGATATCACCTGTCTACGATGATATTCCATCAACTAAAATTTCTATCATCAAATTAACAAATGAAATTCAATTTTAAGCTTGCTCTAATAGAATACTTCATGGAATAGTCTTTTACCGATAAATAGCAAAAGTAAAAGGTATTGTAAAGTAAAAGATGATACTCGAATGATTATCCTTATCATTTTCATCATTATTGTCATTATGATTACATTACTAATATTATCATTATCATTATCACCGGAATATATCATGATAAAAGCAGAAAAATTATGTGGCGGCATAGCAAAATGCATTAATCCATTTATCAATAAATCACTGAAAGATTACCTCTTCTTTATCAGAAATTTCCTCCTTTATATTGTTCATATCATAATTCAGTAATATTGGTGACCATTTTTTACTAGCATTCTAAAACGCAAATTAATATAAGTGTAACATTTATTCAATGATCTGATTACCGAAGAAATCTCACTGTTTACCGGAAAGCTGTAAAATGAAGTCCGGAAAAACAACGTATTACACTCAATTTAGTCATAATCTTATTTAATTTTTAAAATCTATAGAATATAGTCAATAAATTAATTGGACCAAGTGTATTTCCGGTTGTTCACGAAGAAAAAGAAAAGACAAAAAATGAAAAAATTATCAAATTAGTTAACCTCTTTATGCTTCCGATATTGATGCATAAAAAGAAAGGCATCATCGGCACCCACAGCAACAACAAGTATCATTGCAAGTAAATTTAAAAATGGAAAAAATTTAATTCCAAGAACTATCTGAAATTTTTTCGAAAAAAATCAATACTTTATACGTTTTAATATAAATCTTATATACAAATAGAAAAGCAAAATCTATTTTCAAGATATTTCGAATTTTTTGAAATATTTTAAAAAATTTTTCAAACTACTACGTCTTCCAGTTAAATATCGTACAAATTTCAGGTGAAAGTATAATTTAACTAATCAGAATTTAGTGGAAAAAGAATTCTATTTTGAAGAAAATAATAGCTTACAAAGTCTAACGTATGAAATTCACTGTATAAGAAAGCGAGGACTGGAAAAAATAATACTAAGGAGGGAAAAAAACAGCACGCCAAAATAATAGCGTCCAACTATTATTGATTCATTTATCGCATTATAGGTAACGAGGAGGTGATTTATAAGTATTCGTCAGATAAGTCTTTTTTCATTTCTGGATGGATATTTTGCAGTTTATTAATTTCATTTAATGGCTACATAATTGTTATTCGCCGAAACAAGTGACCTTTTAAGGTCATATAATCACTGAATTTTTCCAGATTAAACAAACACCGCTGATGCAGGACAGTAGGAAATAGAGGTAATGATCATGGGAATGTTTTTAATCGATCAAACGATCTCTTTTGTTGATCCATCTGTTGTTTTTAAATTTTCTTTCAGACATTTCCTATCATATAAATGAATTTCATTTAATGAATTTCAAAAATTCGTTATCATAAATATTTTCTGTACTAATGCAAAGTCATTCAGACACATATATCGAATAAAAGGCAAAAAAAAAAAAAAAAAAAACGATTTGGGCTTATTTATTCGAACAAAAATCAAATGAAATAAAAAAATAATTAGGTTTATTTATTTTCTTTTTGAAACTTCTTTTCACAATTTTATCAAATTGTTTTCTAAATTTTCCAGAAATTATCGTCCATCTCATCAAATTGTATCTGTATGCATCATATAATGGTAAGGATGTAATACTGTATAAAATTTTCAAACTAATCGGTAAAAGTTTAAGTCTGTAATGGATGCCAAAAATTTTTTCCATTAATCATAAATTATCTATTATCGTTTCGATGAGAAATTGCATAAATTTGAAGTGATAAAATGAACCATTTATTCAGTAATTTAAAAGACAGCTTCAATTTTTTTTTCCTTTTATCCTCCATCTTAATGATGTATAAAATATTTAGTAATAATGAGTAGTAAATGGAACATTTAGTAACATTTACAGTTATCAGTAATGAAACGTTTGGTGTTAGGTATTACTTAAAAGAAAGAATTATGAAATAATCAAAAAATGAAAGAAACAAACCGTATAAACGAAGAAAGCAACACCGATTGATAATATTATGCTAAAAGTGATGCAAAATGTATAGAAAAGACTGTCGGTATATATTAGTATGACAAGTACCACAAGAACGACAGCAAATACGCCAAGTTGTACATCACCTCGAAGTTCATAGACAAATAAACTTTCTTTAACTCCGAATGTTGCTCCCACTAATTCTAACCCATCTCCTTTATAATTTTCTTGCAGTTTTCGAAGCAAATTTGAATAAAATTGAAGATTTGATTTGCCATCATCCGACTGCGAAATCTATAAATCGAAATTTAAATTGAAATAAATAAATCAGCTATCAAAGAAATCATCCATGTGTATGTGGAAATTATAAGGAAGCAAGCTTATTCGGTGAGTTTTTTGAAATTTTAAATTCTTCGTAATTTTAGAAATTCCTAGAAATTTTAAGCAGTATAGCAATAAAGAAGAATGAATATTTTATTTCTAACTTGTTTGCATCTCGTTTATGGCATCAAAATTGATAAGACTAATTTGTACAAATTATTCAGGATAAGTAAATACCGGTAAAACTACAGAGAAATAAAACGGTTGATTAACATCTGTAGATCCATCATTTTTTTGAAATATTATACTAGAGAGCTGCTTCGCAATCGGTAGTTGACATTGAATTGGTGAATCATCAGATTGACATGATAAGATAAGCGATTTGAACATATCAATGCTAAAATTATCACATAAACTGGATTGGTTGCTCTCAATGATAAGGGCATTTCTGAGGAAATAGATTGTTAATTTGATTTATCGATTAAGATTAATATAAAATGTACATGCAACAATTAGTGATTTTCAAAATGATTGAATTTAAAACTTAGCAAAACTTATTTACAACCATTTTCTATTGGCATTAGAACTTATCACAATAGGTTCAACACAATTTATCATAATAGATTCATTCTCTAGAGGATAGATCCCGATACATACTTGGCAGCATTGAATTCCAAGATTCTCTTTTATCTATGCGTATATTATCGCTATCTCGAATATATCTATTATTATTAATGTCTATCTTTGATAAACTAAAAGTTTAAGATTTAAAAATTACTAATCAGAATTAAGTGAAGAGCATGAATTTATATTTGATGACATATCCATATTTAAACACATTGTGTAGTAAGGAAGATTAAAGGAAAACGGTAAACGTTTTATTTTTGTTCCATTCAAACCATTCAAATTAATTTCACTATCGATAATTGAATCGATGGCGCATAATCGACGCATTATATGCATACTGAATAACTGCAAAGAATAAAGAAAATAATTATGGAATTTAAAAAAATCACAAGAATATTCTTAATGCAAAATTTTTTAGTTTATGCAACAATCTGCTTTAATATCCTTTATTATGATGCAAGCAATCGATGGTACTTAATTAAGAAGTGCCACCAATGTACAGTAAGAAAATATATGGCGGATTATGTATGAATAATTCAAAACAAGATTTGTCAATGCATAAGCAGTGATTAAATTTAATCGATCTGACTGAATGGATCGATGGATCGATTCGATGAGTCTTTTTTTTTTTTGAAGATATATTTAAAAATATAATAGGAAATTGTACATACATTATTGAACGATGATACTTTAAAAATTAATTTCGACAATACCAAGATAATTTCATATGGAATCATGGTACCAAGGACGAAATACTGTTCACATGCATTATGTGGCATTTTCGGTTGTATTTCGCTTTTCCTAATACTTTTGTGGTCAACAAATCGGTCATTTCTGTAAACTTCATGAATGAAATTGAGAAGTTTACAATGTTAAATTGTTAGATTGAAATTTGCAATGTTAAACTGAAAAATGTTTATGAAACTTCCATGAATTTTGAGAAAAAAGTGAAGATATTTTGAAAGATATGATAATCATTCTTGCTTCATACTAATTAAATTAAATTTGCAAACTTTCGTTGTATGTCACCATCGGTTATATCACGTTTACGTACTGATTTGATATGCTTTTCTCCGGCAGCTATATCGATCAAACTTTCCAATGCTAATCGATGGTTCGATAAAAAAGTATTACGAGTTTCAAATCCCTCAAATATAAAAAGTTCATCAGCGTGAAATTCCAAAATATAATTTCATTGAAGTTAAAGTAAACATTTTTTTATTTAGTTTTATAAATTGAAATATAAAATTGGAGAGAGTAAAAAATATTGTGTTTAAATTTTCTAACTTAAGATTTAAGAATAAAAAAATAAAAATTTGAATCAAATGACTGATTTTCCTCAACATCCTTAGCAAAGCTTTCCTTTTTTTTCAAAACATGTTCGGAAATTTATTCTTAAATTAATTTGCCAATTAAAAAATAAAATGAATTACACTTACAACTGATGGATTGAATACGAAAGTATCATAATAAAATAGTACTGGATAAGCTGACAAACATAACGAAATTAATATTGTAAAAATAATAACATATAAGGAATAGCGTGATAAAAATTTCACATAGCTGAAAGAAATTAAAAGAATTCGCTTGACCAAATCAAGTGCATAAACTGGAACTTTTAAAATAATGAACTGACTATCTTTTAATTGCATAATAATAAGTGATATTTTTTCAATAAGTGATATTTTTTTAAATTCCATCCTGGAGTAAATAGTTTTCAACGACAGCAAGATGATATTTTCAAGAAACGTGTCGGAAAAATCGAAATATTTTTTTTTTTTTGGAATGTAGATATGACGGAATAATTGAAGAATTTCTATATTATAGAAATGTCCAAGTATAACCAAGCTTTTGACCTTTTACGCTCTAGTCAACATTGTGTTGTAAATTGTGTTGTGCTATAATGACATGGAGTGAACGAACTCTCTCGTTGCGCTGTATTGACATGTTGTGAATTGTGTTATGCTTGATATATAGTAAACTAACTACCATTACATGAAGAATCAGGACCAACCAGAAGAGAATGTGGGCGAAAATAAAGCTCATATCGAAAGAATGCTCAAAGAAACTTTCAAAGAAGATTCCGGGAGCAGTCCTTCGATTGAATAATAATGAAAATGAAAACTTAGCGATCGATTTCGCTCGTAATATTTTCAGATAATTGTTTATATAAGAAGGATAAATCTTCTGCCAATCAAATTTTTTTCACATCGATTCATCTATGCCAAGTATTTAGAAATTTTCACAATAAAGCTACGTATTAGCTAATAAATGTAATAATTTTAAATTGCCTAATGATTCTAATAGCCTAGTGATTCTAATCAAAGACAAAAATAAATTAAAATGAGATGATTCTCCTCTGACAGTATTATGCACTTTTTTCACAAATTTCCACCGAAAATTTTAAGTTTAAGAAAAAATGGCACCGAATTTCCACGTTTCTATATTCGATATCTTATGAAACATGAGTTTAAAATTTATTTGAATAAAAATTTCTACCTATCTCGCGCATTTATAGTAATTGTTTCCAATTTTTCGGAAAATTTTTGCCATTTCATCATCCAATTAACTTTGCCTTTAATTTCTAATATCAAGTTATAAGTAAATTATATCTGAAATTTTTTAATTAAATATTGGCAAGAATTGTACGAAATATTGAAAGTTGCACGATTAAATTTCACATTTAAAAAATTCCGAATAGAAAAAATACATAAATTAGAATAATCTTAATAATTTCGTAATAATTCTCACATCATGCTAACCCATTGTGAATTATCAAAATATAAGAGTGATAGAAGATATATATATATAGGTGAAGCATTTGCCACTGCTTACTGATGATATATGAGAGGACAAAAACACGATATACCTTGCTAGGTGACATATTTGCCGCACATTATTGATTTGCAGGCGTGACAAAAAACATATATATGTAGCTAACCAGGTGACTTAATACTATTAGTAATTCTTAAATTTAATAATTGTTTAAAATAAGCAAATTACATTGCCTATACGTCACATGTAATGAAAGAAGTTGCAACCAATACAACAACTATTCAAATGACAAATTCAAAGTTGACAACCATTTTTATGGATGCTTATGGTTCCAACATTCTTTTCCCCTTTTCCTTCCTTTCAACTTCATCTATTCTCATTTTTCATCTTTATTGTATGTGACTGATAGCTTGTCTTTTCATCAACATTTTATCGCTATAATTTTCATCTATTTCTTTTTTAGTTTCTGCAACTGTTATGTTATCTTTGAATGAGATATTTTAATTTCAACAATTACATTATTTATAAATATTATTTATAGTTTATTTATTATGTTTTAATTTCAGTAATTACGTTGTTTATAAATATTATTGATGGTTATTTATTATAATTTGGTCTCAGTAATTAACATTTTCTGCAAATATCATTGATGGTTATTTATTATGATTACTTAATTGGCAAACGTTATAATTTTCAAAAATTATTGATAGCAATTATTCCAATAATGATAATTCTTAATCTACTTTAATTATATAATTATAATTGCTAAAGATAAGAGTAAAGTTGCGATTAATCGTAATATTTGTTTATATTTGCAGTTTAACCATCAGTGAGTCATTTGATTGAAATGATAATTTATGGTAATCAATGATAACAATCGCTCTAATAATGATAATTCTATGAACTTATGAGGAAGAGAGGGATAAAGAGAAAGATGACGACAATACATTTCCATTTGCGATAAACATAATCATATATGAAAACAAAATTATTTTTGAAATTGAAATGATCAAAAATTTAAAAGACGAGGCGTGGGGGTTTAGCTCAGTGGTAGAGCGCTCGCTTTGCATGCGAGAGGGCGGGGGTTCGATCCCCCCAACCTCCAGACTATAACTTCTAGTAAGAGTAAACGGGAATCTCATTTTTAGCGGAAGAAATAAATAATACGAATTTCTCACTTATCTTCCCTTCTCCTGCATCTGCTTTTCTAATGCAATTTCCTTTCTAACCAGTTGCCTGTTTCGTTTTTAACTGGAACATTTCTTATCGATTTCTCGGTTCCGGTTTAAAAGAGACATTCATCCGTTCTGTTTGTTTTAGAAATATCATATCTTCAAATTATGGAATAAATATGATCAAATCTGAAGTGATAATTCTCCTCAGTACTATTTGACTTTTAAAAACTTTTTTTCTATCAAAACAAGACGACAAAATTTATACCAAACGATGCGATATTCTCACTTCCAATGATCCAACTATAAATTATCAACTTGTTTTTACGAATATTTAGCATATTTGTGATGGACCAGTAAGTGCTATGAAGATATAGATATTACTGATTAAACTATTACTATTGCTGACCATAAAATAGAGAACAATTTATCAAACTGATGAAACAATCTAAAAAGATTGAAAATAAAAAAGGAAAAAAAGTCGTGCATTTCGAAAACTAAAGATGTGATAAGTAGGATTTTGCTTGAATTGAGCCAATATTCAAATGGCTTAATTTTGGTCATCAAACTTTCAAATTATTCATGATTTTATGATTCACATGGTCTTTGATTTCATGATGAAGAATCGAAATATATAGCAAAAGCAGGAATTAAGAAGAAATAGCAAGAGTTTGCAAAAATAGGAATCGAGAAGAAACGACCGGCAACAACAAAGATAGGAATCAAGAAAAAACAATTAATTCTATAAGGCATTTATAAAGTTCACTAGTTACAAACTACTCATAAGAAGTGAGTGGAATTTGACCAGGGGAATTGAACAGCTGTTAATATATCATTATCACAACTCTTATTGATCGAATGATCCCTTTTAGTTCCATTTTGACACTTCCAAATTATTGAATTCTGTAAATGAATTTCAAAGTGTTTTCCACTGATAACTGAAAACAATGGATCAACAAGATGGCATACTTATAGTTTGCGCAAATTATCGAACTATTTCTAAAAGTTAAAAAAAAAAAATTAAAAATAAAAAAAAAAAGGTGAGATGATTCTATAAATGTGTAGGATTTTTACATTTATTTTTAAAGTTTTAGACTTAAATTTATACTAAAGCAAACATAATGTTCTAACGAATAAAGGAAAACGAAAGCATGTGCAAGGATAGAATGGAAAAATAGGCAATTAATAAAATTGTTATCAAAAAGGCAAAGATTTGTCCCTTTTTGGTAAAATTTAAAAAAATTATGATCTTCAAACTATAATGCATGGAATGAAAACAAATAAGTTTAAATTTAAATTTTATCAAAAAAGATAACTATTATTTTTTAAGAAATTATCTACAGATTTTCTCCAAAAAAATTACTTTATTTTAGAATATTTCATTCTTTTTTCTTCTATCTCTTCATTTCTTAATCACATAATCACTCATCTTTCAATTTTGCTATCTTTCAGTAAGTTGTGAAGATATAACGAAAACTTGATCGATATTGATAAATTACATTTTTTTTTGTGTAGATAAACAAAATGACTAATAAAATATTAAAATATATCACTATTTTTCTTTTTGTGCAAGAAAAAAAATTAATAGTTTTTTGCATCCTTCACTCATTGATTCGAATTTAAGTACAATCCCAAAATTAAGCTTAAATTTAAAATCGCACCAGCACTCAACCATTATTTCAAGAAATTATAATATACATCAAAAAACTGAGTATCAAAATTTTTATTTTTGGTATTCTTTTTTGATACACGAACTAATTTGTTGAATATTACTTCTAGAGAATTCTTGCATCCAAATTCAATTGAAAATAAATAAAAGTAAATAGTAACAAATATAAGGGATGAATCAAAATAGATAATCAAGGTCATGGCCTCCCTCGAAACTTGTTCAGAATGCTTGCTGAAATCGTGAAAATAATAAAATGTTGATCATGAGATTGAGGGTTTGACATAGACATTCATCAATATGGGTGTATGTGTGCGCGTGTGGGCTTTCTGCAGGATACTCTAATCCCAGTGTAATGGTCACTCAATTGCAGATGGTCACTCGGATTATTCCTTTCACTTCACTTTTCACTTCGCCGTGCACATCAATATATATAGACAAGCATTGTTCGTAATGACAAATAGGAATGTAAAGAAGGCATAACCTTGATCTTCGATCTTTGATCGCAACGATTATACTAATAAGCAAAATTATACTAATCAATTAATAAGCGAGTTTTTTCTATGAGAGTTTATTATTATATGCGACTAATAAATGAGTTTTTTTTTTTTAATGTTTATTTCTATATATATAGTAAAGATTTTTTTCTTTTCAAGAGAATCTTATAATTGAACAGTATTTATTAATGGAAATGGAAAATACTCAAAATTAATGGCAATATCGAAACTTCATAATAGTCTTGAATAGTATATTTCTATTGAATTGCGTAATTTCTTTTTGCATCGCTAAAGCACTCAAATTTGTTCAATTTAGGATGAAATGCCGAAACTATCTGATCATTCTATATAGTATCTGTAATCAAAATAAATAAGCGATATAGTTCTTAAAAAACTCGAATTCAAGCGTAATATAATAATATTTACTGATTTAATTACTTATTTCGAGTAATTATGATGAAAATAGATGATATTGATATGGATTTAACCAGATAATTGAACAAATTCCTCAATTTTCAATGAGTAAAATTACAAAAAAAAAAAAAAAAAAGAAAAAGAGTTCCTTTTTTTTCTTTTGAAATCAAATTTTTTTTGCCTAATCTATGCAAAAAAAAAAAAAAGAAAAAATTCAAATTATATTTGGGCCAAACAATTGATTCAAATGGAAATGAACGATGAATGAATATTTATTCATAAGGAAATCGAATTTTAATTTTGTTTTTTGCTAAAATTTAATTTTATACAATGATTTAACTTGAATTCCATTGTGATATGACAATTTCTGCTATCAAGAAAGATTCAGTGCCTGTCGAAATAACCGAAATATTTTTATAGGACATAAATATGATGAAATAATCAAAGAATCATTTTATTATAGAAATATCTTGATATAGCTAAGCTTTTGACCTTTAAGTTATGTTAACATGTAAATTTTGCTGGGATTGACATGTAATAAACAAACAAACTGCCACTATAAGAAGTTAGGAACAATCAGAAAGATTGCTGTAAATAGAACGATCGGGATGAATAGCACAACCTCAACTGGGAAAACAAAGCCACAGCAACAATCAGTCCATCGCTCAAAGAAAGGAAAAAGTTACTTCAAGCAAACTTTTTTTTTTCTCGAATAAATGAGTGGGATTAAGCGGGGATTAATCAGAAATTTGTCAAATTATCGAGAATCAGATTTTATTAATTTATGCAGTGAAATTGATGGAGACTCAGATTCGCCGTTATCGATGAATATTGTCGCTGTTGAAACGGCAGCTTGCTAAAAAATGACAGGCAGATAATTGCCACCCTTTTATTATGTTAGCTACTATCAATAGAAACAGACGAACTTGCAGACTTGACAATTAGGTCAATCATTCATTAAGGTAAAAAAGATTCCAGAAGCAATTCTTCGAATGAAGAATGAAGAGCAACATAGTGATCGATTCTATTAATAATATTCTTGGATAATTCATCTTGCAACCTGAATCTCCGTCAATAAATAAACCTATCACAACTATTCATTTTGCCAAGCATTGCCGAGAAACTTTCACGATAATATATTAATTTGAATTAAATTATGAAATAACAATACTTAGTATCAAGAAGATGCAATATTAAAATGGAAAGAAAAAGCTGGGAAGGTACTGGAAGAAGGAATTTCCTATAAAGTGCTTCTAGTGAAATTTTCATTTGAAAAGAAAGTTTCATAAATCACTCGGACGGTTGCATCATGTTTTTGCTCCCTTTCATTTGTATGTACTACTTCTCACCACTGATTGATTGATTGATATTTTTTTGTTCATAGTACCTTTACAATATTTAAAGAAAAAAAAAAAAAAGGAATTTTTTCATTTCAATGAAAAGTATATTTAAGAAAAAAGTGGAGATAAAATGCGCTGAATGTTCGTTCCAATGAAATAATTAGGAGAATGAAGATATTTTTTGTTTGACATTAAATTTTTGTAATTAATTGAAATTAATAATAGTCAAAAGCGGTAGCTAAATCGATTTCCTCATATAATTTTGAAGATATTATTCATAAATTAAAACTGAAAGTTTAAAAATCAGAAATAATTAAATTGATTTTATTCAATATGACTTTAAAAGTACATTACGTATAAGTGATACCAAAATTTAGACAAGAATTTAAGGAAACAGAAATCAAGAAAGTAGAAATTTGAAATATAATTCTAAAAATAGAACTTAAAAAAAAAGTGCATATTAGAAGAAAGAATTACACTAAATTTAGCAACAAATTTTTATCCATTAAACGTCAATTAATATCAACTAATTGAAAATTTCGTTCCAATTAGTTAATATTTAATTGATTTGTAATTTGCAATTTTATTTATTGTACTCTGAGAGAAATAACAAAAGCATAGAGACAAATGAAAACTATAGCGTAAATTCGAAAAATTAAATTTCGTCAATATTAAACTCAAATATTTCATACAGTGATGATATGAAATAGTGGACAGGACACGGTATTATCAATGGACAATTAATGCCATAGGCGACATTATTAGTTGTCACAACAGCAATATTCACAAACAAGCATTTGCAAGAGAAACGAGAATTTTGTTTATTTCTTTTCTACAAATCGCTCCACCTATCCGGTTAGCGATAACTTCCTACCCATTCCATTTCATTATATTTGACTTTCCATATTTATTAAAAAAATAATTCAGTTCGAAATTCGATTATTCTATGACTTTCGGAAAGATTTATGTACATATTTTAATTCCGAAAGTTTTACCGTTGTTTAGCCACTAAAAAATCTAGATTTTTGATGGCTTCAGTAAGAAGTTAATCAAACGAAAAAATCTGCTGCTGCTAATGGTATTGTAGATTGTTCCTTCTAATAGACTTATTGACGTACCAACTAACATAGCATTTGAATTCTATGAAAATACATTTATGGAAAGCATAGTTTCAAGAATTCCACACATGCGGTAATCATGAAAATTCATGCTGTACTTCCTGTATAGATTCAAACAATCGATGTTTATAAAAACACCCATTCAGATTACTTGAGCAATCATTCAATTTGTTTCCCACTTCAAGTTAACCTTGTAATTCAAGTCAACTTTGTATTTTATGATTTCAGCCTCCACAACAAAAGTTTCTCCAATCTTTCGATTAATCAGTATTGAAATAACCATTTCTATATTTAATTTGAGACCCACTGTCATATAAATACTACGATATCAGTAGAGGTTTAACAAAAAATAATTAATACATCTGAATTCTCCATTGCCCAAACCATTCACAATAAAATACAAGAATTTTTTTTTTTTTTAATACTACAATTTGTATTCTAATACTGTTTTGCAACAAAATAATTTACGCTTGAGAAACATTCTTTATTTCAGACCATAGATGCGTTTAGCATTTTCTGTGGTTATATCGGCTACTTTTATTGGATCTTCATCCATATAAGCAGCAACCAACTCACAAATCGCCGCTAAAGCACATGGTTCATTTCTATCAAACGATGTAAATTTATGAAAAATCCTTGCTTCATCTGTTATTCGATTACGAATTTCAACTGGGATCTTCTTGTCATCAATTTTGCAATACATGAACGGTGCATCGGTTTCCAAAACAAGCCTTTCTAGTGGTATTGTGCAGTTACGCAAAGCGTACTTTATACCGTCATCGCTACGATCCTTCCATAAAAAACCTGTAACAAAAACCAGTTTTAAGAAACATACGCTGGCAATGCTGACAAATTCCATACGGCCATTTTAAGAGATATCTTATTATTTGAAATACATCACTGACAATGACACAATGACAATGAAAATTTCATGACAAAGAAAAATGAAATCAAAATGTAAACGAAAACCTGTTTATGTGGAACTAATTGCAGTAAAATAAAATTCGAATGAACAATGAGTAACATTAAGTGATTTTATTTCCAATTCTGGCAAATCATAAATAATATACCGACAAGAAAGACACAAAAAAAACATGCAAGATTTCAATACAACCATTTCAATCTTTCCTTGCCTTTCTATTTTCCTCTCTTCAACAAGCTTTCGACGGAACAATCGCTTTCTTTATCATTTCACAACAACTGGCTAATGCTAACCAGTTAATCCAATGTAGAAGCCCATCTTGATATACGCTTCAGCTTCTGCGGCTTTACCTGTGAAACAATGTATAACCACTGGAGGTAAATGTTCTTTATAACTGAAAAAAGAATTTTTTAATAAAAATATGGCTTTCTGCTTTCATACAATGCATACAACTGTCGAAAAGCGTCTTTTAGAGGAATGGAAATGGAAAGTATAGAATATAATCATTGTCAATGACATCATGCATCAAATTACCAGGTCAGAGCAGCAATCATATCTTGATGTGCGTCTCTTTCGTGAATAAATAATGGTTTCTTCAATTCACATGCTAATCGAAGCTGTAATAAGTAATGGAGAAATTATTGCACTAAAAATTTTAATCTCCTAGTTTGCACTTTCAAAAAACAGAAGTCAACTAACTCAAAATCTTTAATAAATTCGAATTTTTAAATTCAACTGAATACAGTTTAATATAAATCTAACGCCAACAAGATGAGCAGAAGATGGAAAGTAAAATGAATTCATTAACTGATGGTATTGTAAAGATTTTCTCCATTAAGTAACATCGTCACCATGAAACACTTTTAGGAGAATTTCGATCACATAAAATCCTATTAAATATCCCATAACGGATTTTAAATTCAGAAAATGACATATACAAATACTGAGAGATCATTTTTAAGCACCTGTTCATCGAAGACCAACCTTTGCTGGTCTTGGGGTGAGAAATTCCGATTAAAATCGAGGCCACATTCACCTACAGCTACACAACCAGGTTCATTGCATAATTTTTTCAGCTCATACATCGTTTGATCATCAAATTCTTTTGCATCGTGAGGATGGATACCTTCAAAATCCCATGATTGTTTTGTCCAAAAATGTTTAATACAATACTTGTTAGTAAATTAGAACTCATAAAAGAATTTTAATTGAAAATTCAACATGTTATAATTAAAAAGTACTTGAACTAAACAAATCAAATTTAACAATTATGCCCACCAAACATGTTATAACGAACTTGTCAACTGCAATTTGTAATTTAATTAATTGCAATATTCATAGTATTAAAATAAAGTTTCTAATACCTGCTGTAAAAAAGAGAAAATTCGGAAATTGCCGTGCCAATTCTCTAGCTTCCTTACTTAGCTTTACCGATGTTCCCGTAATCATTATTTTGCACAAACCTGAAAAAATGAAAATAAAAATGAAAAATGAAACTTCAAGGCAAGAAAAAAGGAATATTTGGTGAAACATACAAAATTCTTACTCTCAATGCATTAGAAATTCTAATTGTTCTCTCAATTCTTGTTATCAAAGCATCACATGAATAATTATTAAATTGTATCACACGTCTATGATATCCTTTTCATCAATCAATAAACGAGTTACGTGGAATAACCGGTTGGTCATAGATAATAGAATGACAAGACAATAAAATATTCCAACTTTCTAAATATAATTACTTCCTTTTATTTCCATTTCAAAGGGTTACAAATAGATTAATAAATAGATCACCTGCTTGTTTAGCTCTTTCAATAACTTCATTTAAATCATTTCGAAAACTAGGATGACCTAAGTTAGCACCAATATCGATCAATTTGTAACGAAATTTGTAAGACATAATCGATAATTATCTCATGCAAGTTATCTGAAATATCAAAAAATAAGAGATACTAAGCTGTAAACACATTTTCCCAGATTATTTTCCTCTCGGGGTCAGAAGTAATGAATTGTAAGTTTTTCCGGATCAAGGTTATTTTAGTTTGAATAAAATTTAAATATACATAAAAATGATTTTTCTACGTCATCAGAAAAGTCATTTTCACGCATATTTAAATTTACGCTCATTAATTTTAATTTTACTCAAATATTCAAACATCACTTGCGACTTCTTATCATATATAACAGTTACAAATAACGAGGATGAACTTAATTCTGATAATTCTTTTCAGTTCTTTAAAAACATCCTATCCTGCCACCCCCCATCATCATTATCATTATCAGGCTTTACTCTCTGGTTTATTTTCCCAATCTTTACCATTCTTTATCATTACACTATATCTCTCCTCACACTACTATTTCGTACCACCCGTCACACTTTTTTCCTATTCTATAATCCCAATCCACAATTCTTTAATTTCAATCTCACTTTTTTCCTATCCTATCTCCCTATTCTTATCAATCTCTGACATCTCCAAAAATTGTACGCTACCACAAAAGCTCTCGCACCTTCATCCCAAAATCTTGTCAAAGCTATATTCTCTTCCTCAACTACACCTATGCCATTGCGCTGCAATAAATAAATTAAAATATGGCGCAAATTTAAAGCTAAGGGATTTTTTGTAATTTTACTCGGTGTTGGATTTCCTGCGCATACTAGGTGTTAGCTGAATAATCGGTTAACATAACTGATCGACCATTACGTGATTCGTCTTCACGTTTCGGACGATTGTTTTTTCTTTATTTTTGATGTGCGACATCTTTCTTTCAAAGACTTTCTACGAAAACTAGTATATTGGGCTTACTTTTTTTTTTCAGGTAAATTGATCGAAAATCATCCTCTGTAAGAGTAGGATGGAATCGGATTCGGCAAACAATGATGTGCGTAAAATGATAGATACACTTGTGGCCGGATATCTTGGCAGACAAAAAGTAATCTCATAATTTACATTAATGGCCTGATATTATAAAAGTAGAATAGTATGACGGATGATATTTCCATTTTTTGTTTTCATTCTTGTTGTTAGATATACTGATGCATTTACTTTAATCGTTTTCATTTGACTCGGTTTTACGTATCTATTTGATTATTCATTTGGACATACAAATATATCTTCCTCAGTAATCAAGTTGACTTTTTTTCCTTTACTTTGATTTGATACCACTTAAGAATTCATTTCATTTATCAAATATTTTTAATTTACTGCAAAAATTTCCATTTCTTTTATTCACGAAATTAACATCCCTTAATAATGAAATTGCTGAAAGAAGGATACATTTTCTCTCTTATTTCCCGTTTTAACTCATTAATGACATTGCCTTATATTTCAGTATTGGGAATCGTTGAAGTGTTTAATGAATGAATCATCGATTCTGCATGCCGCACAATGTGGAGGAGTGTCGATTATTTTAGGTGATACCGTACATGGAAAACATCTGGAAGAAATCATCATTGTATGTTTCTTCAGTGATTTATTGATCCGATTAAGCACATTTTATTCATTATATTCGTTTTTCTGATACTAATTAAGTTGTTTGATTTAAAATTCTTTTTTCAGCTGTTCAGTGAATATGGTAATTTTGGTCTAAATCCAGGCTTGTTTGATTTTGGAGTTAGGCTACGTGCACTTGCAAACGAATTTATGTTTTTAACAAAGACCGGTGCGCATTGGTCCGATGCTCAGAAATTGCTTTATGGCAAGCATTCAGCACCGTCGTTAGTTCTTGTTCTTTGATTTATTTGTAAATTTCCTTATACATTTCGGTATGACATAGTGTAAGATGATCATAGTTTCTCCATTACTATTCTGAAATTCTTTCACATCGAAACTAGTACAATATTTAGTTGAGTTACTTTTATTTCAGGCAGAATTATTCACAGCAGTGTTTGTCAGTATCGACCGGCGACTTGAATATTTGTGGAATGAATCAAAATATGGTACCTGCTGCTAATGCCGATTCGACCACCAGTATTTCCAGTCAGCATAGTAATGGTTCGGCTTCTGCGAGAAGGTATTAAGAATTCTGTGTGTAATTTTTACTCAGATTAACTTAATATATCTGAAACATTATGGTGACGTAGGTAATAAAAAGATCAGAAAGTATTTTGCAATCTTATTTTTATTGTAAAGGCAAAATGTAATATGAATGAAGTATGATAATGTCAAGCATCTAATTTATTTTCAATTTCCAATACCTTTTAACTCAACCATCTCCATTCTTGCACCACTAATAATAGTGCATCTCTATCCTTACACCACTAATAATACTCATCTAATATTGATCCCCGAAAGGAAACTCACAATGCCGGTTTTTATTCATATCGATTATCCGTTTGATGCTAAGCTTTTGAGGTGGAATCATCGATTCCATTTACTGTTAATTATAATTTCATATGGATTTATTTGTTATAAAATTTTGTACATGTTTTGCACTTAGTTTTGCACATATGGATTTATGTTATAAAATGCTTACAGGAAATGCACTCAGCCAGTGAGTATAAATACCAAACGACGGGAATTCATGAAAGAAGTGGTTGAGCCAGTTGTGCATACAGCTCAGCAAATTATTGATAATGGAAATTGCAATTCCACCGATCCGAATTCATCACTTTCTGCGGTATACTGCGATATCACCGTTTCAATTTCAAAAATTGGCTGATGTTCGAAAAAAATCCCCATTTCTAAATTATTGTGCAGATTTATCTTGTGCTCATTTTAGCAAAACAGACTGATCACTTCAATATTTTCATTCAGTTATCAATGATTACAATTGATGAAAATGCTGTTGGTACACTGGATCGATGGATGGCACATGAAAATTTCGCTGAACTTATCGAAAGCATAGAAAAAGATTTTCCGGACGGTTTTTTCGACTCTTTCCCGAATTCGGATCAAACGGAGAATTTCGATCATATGCATGAAACAGTTCTTGAGGCTGCATCATTGGAATCCAACGAAGCTCAACAGGTTGCGATGTTCAGTTACAATCTACAGTTGTAAGGCAGTCTTCATAGCTTATCTGTTTAATGTTTTAACGATTAGAGAGTGAAAAACTGTTTTTTTTTTTTTTTTTTTTTTTTAAATCCGATTTCTGGAATAATATGGTGTTAACATTTTAAGAGCTTAACATGCAATACAATCCAAATTGGGTAATTTACAGATTTAATTAATACTTCATATCTATTAACCTTTGTTTGAAAATGTCAACAACATCCATATTATTCCAGAAATTCAGTAGAGTTTAGGTGTGACTTTTCTTTAAATTTATCATTTAATATTTCGTTTCATTAATTTTTCGGAAACATTCTTTTCCGTCAGGAACATCCGAGAGATGACGATGGTCAAAATCTGTATAATATTACACATTCAGTAGCAATCGGAGAATCAAAACCGTTGTGCTCTTCTACACCGACCAAGCTCAAAATGTCGGAAGCATCCGTAAGTTCTTGGTAAAGTATTTGCGTTTATATTTTACTACTTTTTTTTTTTTTGTCTTCCGCTTTGATTGAGAAAATCATAGTCATCTGTTTTAGAGTTCAAAATCATCATCAGTTTTGAAGACTGAGTCTCACCGTCTACAGCCGAAAGATCTGCGAAAGAAACAGGTAAAAATATTTGTGTATTTTCTAAAGCAAAAATTATCTTTGAAAACACTCCATTTTAAAAAAAGTAAATGTAAAATCCAACATTTTGAAGCAGGAAACCGAAATCCCCTTCATTATTTGTGCCACTATTTGTTTTTATGCAAATTTTTTGTAAAATTGATTATATCTTTTTCAATTAATATTATTCACATTTTATGTTATTAATAGTTCTTCTTATGTAAAGTTGTAGGTTGTTGCTGAAAGTGCGATATTTAAGGATCGAGTCGAAGTAGAATGTCCTTATCTGTCTATTGAGGGAACTGAAAAAGAAGAAATTGATGATATTGGACGAGACTTATTTTTCTCTTCAAGAAATTTCACGAAATCTTATGACAGTTCTTTTGACAAGACGAAAACTGGCAAGATGGAAATATCAGCAGGCTGGAGAAAGCTTGCTGAGCTATGTGATGAGTCAAATAAGAAAACTGCAGAAAATGAGGAATGGAAGACAGCGCAAAAAAGCGATAGTGTAGAAACATGTCAATTGACAAACCAAAAGCCAAAAGATAAAGGAGTTAAACATTCGTCGTCATCATCTGTTGATTTAGAAATAAGGAAGAAAATTCGAAATGAACTTTGTATTCCCTTGTCTGCTAATAGTAATGTTGATATTACCAATTATCAGATGGAAAAATGTATAGAAGATAAGGGAGCTATGGACAATACAAAGTGCACTTCAAAATCATCCATCGAACGAGAAATCGAGCTACTGTTCGAAAATTCAGACGACCAAGACTGCGGAAATTTGCCTACGCAAAAGGGTGATGAATGGAAAAGTTCGAATTCTACTCGTGATGCAGTAGCAAGGGAAAATAGAAAAGAATCAGAGGATAGGGATGAGATTTCAGGAGATGAAAGTCTATTAATAAAATTTGTTGCAGATAGGAAAAAAAGAAAACAACAAAAACAGAAGTCAGTAGGTAATGATTTTGCTGGTGATTCAAAAATTCCAGCCGCTAAAAAAAGGCAATTAGAAGAAACATATATTAATTCACCAGTACAAGATACTGAGCGACAATCTGACGATTCTCTTGCTGAAAGTAGTCCTTTGTATAAAATTTCGGAGCAGTACAAAAAGCAGGAAAAATTTAAGAAGCTCGAAGAAGATCGAGAGGAAACACGAGTTATTGCAGATAAGAGAAAGAAGGAGAAGGAGTTCTTAATGAAAAAGGAAAGAGAGGAAATTGAAAAGCAAAAACGTGAAGTTGAAGAAAAGGAGTTAAAAAGAGCAGCTGAGAGGGAACGAAAAAGGAGGGAAGCGGAAGAACGTGAGGCACGTGAGAAAGAACAGCGTGAAAAGCGGCGCAAAGAACGTGAGGATCGTGAAAAATTGAAGAGAATGAAAGAAAAGGAAGATAAAGAAGATAAGTTGAATAGCAGTTGCAATGTAAAAAGGCAGCGAGAACGGTCTAAAGATGAAAAATCAAAAAAAGAGCCAAAGAGCTTTCTGCAGTTCAACTCTAAGAGTGATGGAGCGAATGAAGCAAGCATTTTAGATAGATTATTTGGTGATGATGATGATTTGAAGTCTGTGACGAAGATTTCAGTTAAAAAGGAGACGAAAAGAAAATCAGAAGAAAGCCGTGTGAGGTATCTTTTACTCTTTTCCATCTCAACTTTCAACAAAACTAATATTTTTGATTGAAATCCGGCAAATATTCAATAAGTGTCAAGTTTTCATTTATACTGAATGTTTCAGATCTTCGTTCGTTCAGAAATCTGTCGGAAAAATGAAACTCCCAAAAGAGCATTTGAAAGAGAACTGTCTTACAAAGAGGAGAAAATCAGAGCGTGGTACTGATATTAAGACAACAAAAAACGCAAAGGTATTTATTTTTTTCTTTATCCCTTTGATTTTATGGCCTTCATCGTCCTATTACTTAATTTGTTCCGTTGAGATTAAGAGATTGATTAAGAAGTCCAATATTTACGAGCAATAGTAATTCAAAGTAATTTTTTATAACTTTTGTGAAATGACCAAAGGGTCATATAAAATAAAAGTATTCGAGTGCCAAATGCATAGAATAAAGTTTATACTGAATTTTGGATCATCATTTGTTACTTCTTTTCCTATTCATCTATTTCCTTATCTATCACAGTTTTATTCTTCTTCTTTCAGGAAAGTGGTTCAAGTCGGCCGGATGCGCTGGATGATCTTTTTAATTGCCTTGCTGCAAAGCCAGGTAGTTCATTCATTTATCTCTCTTTAACTATTTTGTTCCGTGTAAACTATATGCTTTAATGTGCTTCTAATCGTAAATCTGTGTTTTGCGCCGCAACGTGTGCGTTAAGTTCTTGCTTAGTCATTTGCAAAATTCTCAAGTTTTTTCTTGCATTCTTCCGGAAGACAAAATTTGTGCAAAAAACTGCATTTTTAGGTACATCGCGAAAGGATGAAACAGATGTTATGGAGAATAAGTCATGCAAAAAGGTAGTTTCAGGAGTCAACAAAGGAAGGGAGAATTTACTGGTTGGAGGTGGACATTCAGCCAGAGGTCAGGAAACTTGCTTATGATTTTTTTTTTTATTCTTTGCTAGTTGAGTGTTTCATGCATCAGCTTTTCGTTTATTATCCAAATAACTGGAGTAGAACTCTCCTTTAATAAACTGGATGATATTTTAGCAGAAATACTGCTTTTAATGTCTCGCCATCTCAACAATCCCAGTAGGAGCAAGAAAAATAAATCCTTTTTTAGGCAATTTATTGAATCTTTTCTTATAGTTGGTATGGTATTAGAGAAGGCAACGCGAATAAGAACGAAATATGAACATGAGGAAAAACTAAAACAAGAATATCGAAAAGTGGAAGGTATCCGACGTACAACTGGTTCATCTTCGGTAAGATTTTTTAGCTTATATTATGCTGCAAATAAAGTAAGCAATCAAAATCTATGTTTCTTGTTGTCTTATGCACAGAATACTTACGTACAACTTATATCAAATATTACCAACGATTGTCACCACATTTCTCAATAGATTTTCTTTAGAAACTTTAATTTTTCATTTGAAAGAAAATTTCAAGGATATTTCTCATACTAGATTTTCAACATCCTAAAAAAATTTATTCAGTTTGAATTTATTTTTTATAATATTGCCTCCGATTTATAAAAATTTTTCCCAATAAACAATTTTTATGTTATTAACATTGTAAAGTTTAAGAAATGAATGCTATCACATACAAAATAGAGTTTTTATTTATTGAAAAGAAATTAATAAAATGATATAATTAATACATTGGTATAATTAATACATTTCCTTTCCTTCTAGTCCCACAGTTTCTTTTTTCTTTTTTCAGGAACACAGCACTCGTAAAAGGATTCTGGATTTACCAATTCCAAAAACGTCGGATTTCTTATCGCAAATATTGAAACCTAATACATCAGCGCATAATGATTCTTTACGGCGAACTGTTTCAGCGAAGAACATCAGTAATTGTTTGGATGCAAATACGCTGACAGTTGCTTCATCGAAAATTCCAGTGTCAACATCAAAATCTACAACGGCTATTTGCTCCTCTTTTTCCGACCCCAATGAATCGAAGTGGCTACATTGTAATGAATCATCTGGTAATGGCTCTCCAAATATTCAAGTTAAAAAACCTCGTCTAGATATGGCAGCTATCGATGCCGTATTGCAAAGTTTGCATGGTTCTTCCTCTTCTTCTCCATCATTTTCTACAACTTCTGCTTCGGGATCAGACTCGACATCAATATAAACTATAAAAATTTAGGCTTCTTTAATTTATATATCTTGATTTTATTTTTTCCTGTGTTGGTTGTAATAGACTTTCTTTTATTTTCCAGGATGATTCTTAAAATTTAGATTTAAAAATTGGCCAACTTAATTTTTTGATTAATCTTTCATCTCAGTCTTTTATCTTTTTCATTTCTGGTAGAATCAAGAATTCTCTGGAATAAACAGATAGCATAATATTCAAATGGTATTATAGTTAGATCAACTAACCATTTCTTAGTTTAGAATAAATTTCATTCTTTTTGAATGTATACATAGTATTGATTGTTTTATAATTTATTATGTTAAAGTTCTTTACCGGACTGAAAATATATAATATAATATGCAATATGAAATATATAATATATAAAAATATATTATATATTATATATATATATATATATATATATATATATAATATACTTTTCGTCTTTTCGTCTTGGCTTAAATTTGACCTGCATTTAGCTTACATTTTATGTCAACTGTCGAATTTATTAAATTTGTTAAATTACAACATTCAGGGCTGTACAAAACCGTTATTTTCAAGTATTTTTTTGAATGAGCATCAATTGTTGCATTTTAGTACTGCCTTGTAAGTATTAGCGTTATTGATATGAATTTTCTTTCCCCAATGTATTAATATTTCGGTCATTTAATATTTTCCTGGTTTACTTTGGATTATTAGTTTGCTTCAAATATTCCTCTGTGTGGATGATTTGTTTTAACTATGGTTTTCATTGCTTCAATGAATTGTGATATTCTCGAAAAATGGGTATTCTTCATTCTTCTTTTGATTCACTCTCATTTAAATTATTTATTTATGTAATTTTATTTAAATTATTTATATAATTTTATTTAAATTATTTATTTACCTAGCTTACTAATAAATGTGTTAAGTGTTCAAATGCTTTCATCAGAATAAAAATGCCTGAGAATTCCTTCCTATTTTTGTTTTTCTGAAGAAACTTTCCAAAGATGTTCAACTGTTTTTGCAAATATACTTTTCTAAATATGAAACTGTGAAATGAATATTTGACGAGTTTATGCGATATGATCCAAGGAAAATTTTGATTCTAGAAGTTTAGTATAAGTAAATAAGTAAAACATGTTATGGAATAAGTGAAACTGAGGGTTATTTTTGTCGTCGCATCATTGTATGACGGAAGAATTGTTTAATCATGCATATTATCGATTAAAATTAGCATCATACACATGGCTTTCATCGGTGCTTCCCACGGCTGGTGACGATCGCTTCAATGAAATTATATCGAAAATAATCGCCGATCGTCTTTGGAACAATGGTATAGCACAAATATTGAATTCACCCAGTCTATTTCAAAATATGCGCTTTTCAAAGTATGTCTTTTTGAGAATCGAAATATCATTATTATGATCATTCGGAAAATCTGTCAGTTATGGTATCGAAGCATGATATAGGATTATTTTGACATAACGCAGTGGAAGCCAAGTAGAATTAACATAAATATTAAGTAGTTTAAACGAGCAGGAAAAGTACATATTGATTGGGTAAACATCGATCGGATCGAATTAATCTGTACGGAAGAATGAATGAATTGGAGCATTTTCTGTGTTGCTACTTTTTTTTTTTTTTTTTTTTTTTCAGTACAGCATTCAATGTAATATATTCTGATCGGATGAATGGTTGAAATTCTCAATTATATATTTTTCAAATGAATAACTTTGAAAGATTTGCGGATTTCCTTTTTCAGAAATTTTGCAAAAGTTTTTACTTCACGGCATTTCGCACGTTGCCTTTGTACGAAAGTATCGGAGGGAACAATACAAATGAATGATGAATTCAACATTATTTCAAAGTCATATGGCATACAAGGTATAACACCCGGAGTACACCGTATTTTGCTTATTCATCCACGATTACGACGAGGACGTTTTTTCGATTTAAATCCAACGAAAGCCAAGCTACAGCTAGAAGAAGCGGTTGCACTGGTCAACACTTTGCCCAAATTTAAAGTTATAGAGTAAATCTTTGTTTCGATTTTTTTTTTTTTTTTTTCGAACGGTTCTTCTTAGAAATTGTTAGATATGGTTCAGCAAGTTTGAATGTATATATATTTTAATTTTTTGAATTCATTTATTGAGTAGAATATTCCCCATATTGTTTAGGCGTTGAATGTAGTAAACTTTCTGAATAAATGATTTTAAAAATGACTTTACATTAACTTCTAATAAGATGTTAGTCATTAAATCACTCATTTATTTCCCTTTCAGTAAAGCCATCGAGATAGTCCGAATATGTGACTCTTGACCAATATAAATGACAATGTCTTCTGGACTGGCATTCGGCTCAGGAAAGATATACATTGCCATGTTTAGCAGTTTTTTTGAAATAAATTGACACTTCCACATCACAACAAGATGTCTAGATCATCTTTTAATTGTGACAATTTTGTTAATTGAGTAAATTGGGCGATCAAATTTGCCGCAGAAATATATTTTCAATTTGTATCGTTTTAGGACAACTGCGATAAGCACCGATTGCTCTACTAAGAAGAAACGCCTTTGGGGTAAAGGACGTCTTGAAAGGATAATTGCTCTTTACGAGAAAATCAATGCCACAGCACTGATGATTGATGTTGATATTTTATCACCAAAGCAACAAGTTTTTTTTTTTTTGCTTTCCTTCCATTTTCATTGTTTTGATTGTGTATCCTTCTCAACTATGTGGAAGTATAAATTTGTGCAAAGCACATTTATTTGTTCATGGTTAAACTTAGCAATAAGTAGTTTAAAGCTTTCAAATCTTTGAATTTGAAATAAGAAATTAAATTTAATGCTTGGGAAATTCAAATGAAATTTTATGAAGTATTACAAATATATTTAGACTGAATTAACGTCAATGTTCCGTATCCCTGTATATGATCGTTACAATATTGTATTGCTCATTTTCAAAATGTTCGCTAAAACAAAAGAGGCTAAATTGCAAATTGAACTTGCCGAAATCCCTTATATAAGGTTATTTTTTATATCAAATATTATCTTTCATTGGTTTCCAAATTTGGACTTATAGTGTCCTTGATTATGCTAAATCATATTTTTAAAAATTTTGAAATATATATATTTTTTTTTCCTCTAAGGCAACGATTATTATCTATGTATGAATTGCGTGCGAATCCATCTACTTTCCATTTGGATACATCCGATAAATCCAAGTTTGTTTTTTGATTTGATGTTATGATATAATAAAAATACGCCAACTTTTGTTTTTTGGATTCGGAATATCTTTTAATAATTAGAATGATTGTTTTTCCTTAAAATTTTTCGTAATCATAATGATTCGTTAGACATTGGTTTGACTAGATAATCACTCCTAGTCTTGTTCAAACAGAAATTGGATGTGGGTTAGATTTTTTCATCATTTTGGATGAATAATTTTCAGTATATGAGTTTTTAGAGCTGAAAGACTAGAAGTTTTACGATATCGTGAGCAGCATTTGCGAAAATGCTTGAAAGCTGCAGTAGAAGAGAAAGTTAATTTGCGAATCGGTGAAGCTCAAAAAAATATACGGATAGTGGTCGCTGTAGTTGGATATACGAATGCTGGCAAAAGCTCGTTGATCAAAAGGTTATTTGCAATTTCTCCTCTTTTTTTTTTTTTTTTTAGTTTCTGGTAAAAAATGAAAGCATATTATTAATGGATGAGTACAAAATTATTTCCAGAATACACTATCTTAAAGTTTTTGAACATTTGTTGAAAACATGATAATTCTCATAATTATTTGACTATCCATATCCAGCATTTCTGGTTTCATTTCAAGTAAATTTTTGTCTTTTATAGATTGACAGGACGAGATTTATATGTTGAAGATCGTTTGTTCGCTACATTAGATACATCACTTCATGTGTTTCGATTACCGTCTGGTTTATCTATACTTTTTGCTGATACGATTGGATTCATATCGAATTTGCCCACCCAATTATTAGCATCATTTCAAGCTACATTGAATCACGTTGCTAATGCAGTTAGTTGGTTTTAGAAGAATTTGTTCAAAACTGCCCAAAATAGGAATATTTATTTATTTTTCACAAGTTGTACATATAGAATAAATGATAATTAATACAAGTTTCTTCATATATTTGGATCCTTTTAACATTTTGAAAAGTAATTTCAGGATTTGTTGTTGCATGTAGAAGATGTCTCGAATCCAGATTATCTTACACAGCGTGATGTCGTAATGAAAACACTATCACTGCTAAAAATTAGGAGTGAATTATTAAACTCAATAATTCGAGTTGGAAATAAAATTGATAAATTGAATCAGTTGCCGCCTGATGAACCTAATACATACTTTGTCTCTTGTGCTAATGGTCGTGGACTTGTCGAGTTAATGGCTGCCGTTGACAAGGTATTTTTCTTGTGGATAGAAATATTTTATCTTCTTCTGCCAAGCAATCATCAATATTTATATGGCCTCTAGCTTTTTCTGTGGCTTTCAGGTGCCTACAACTTTCTCTTTTACATATTCAGGCTTTTTTTAATTCTTTTATTTCCAATTGTACTGTAATGAAAATGATTTGCTAGTAACAATGCCTTTTCTTCCAAATTCAAATTTATGATTCGAATTCTTGCAGAAAGTGCTGACGATAAGTGGTAAAACAATTCGCCGATTAAAATTACGCCCGCATTCAGAAGCATTTTCGTATTTGTGTAAATATTCCTTTCTTGTTGGTCAACCAGTTCCATCGGAAGACAATAATTATTTGTTATGTAATGTTATTATGGATGATAATGAATTCAGCAAATTCAGAGCCCATTTTTCTGTTTCAAAATGTTGATATTAATTTATAAAAGGATTAAAAATTGCTCAGTTACATTTTAAAATTGAGAATGCCAATAAAAGACTGTAGTTCATTTTCCAATGCAAATAATTAGAAACAAAAGATTTCCTACAAGTGTTGCAGGAAATCTGAATGGAAATAAAGAACTTCAATATTTACCTTTTGTGATTCCTCTAGTGATAGTGCTTGCAGTACAGTCGTTAATCCTATAATTTCGTTGAATATTTTTCTATTGAGCTAGCTTATTCTTAATTTCTTTAAAATTATATTATATAAAGCGTTATGTTGGTACGTTAAAGGATCTATGCAATTTTTCAAGTTTTATTTGTCCCAATTTTTAATTCATTTAGTGGGTTAATTATCTAGATTATCTAAATCTTAATCAAAATTCGGGATTTAACAGATACTTAGTGCTGTTTGTTTCTTGTTCCTTCAAGAAATGTAAGTTACTCAAGGTATGTCTTTCTAATAGATGAAGACTAAGCCATCGAGAGGAATGTACAAATCAACTTTATAGTGAACATTAGGAAATTCTTGACTAAATATTAAACTTTTTGTTATTTAATTACATTTTTGTTATATTTGAGTTTCAAGTTCTATAAAATATTTATCCCATTTCCCTCGTTTTTGGTCCTACTAGTTATATATGGTATGATAATTACTTATAATATGAACATACTTATAAATATAGTATGATAATTTTATGTTATAAAAAAAAAATTAAAATGGACAAATTCATTTTCCATTATCTTCAAGATCGTCACTGGAGTATAACTCGACGTTCAATATTTATACTTGATTGGACTCTTATGGTTTCTTCAATTTGTAGTTACCTGTTTATTTTCTATTTATATTTGCATATTTTAAATATATTTTTTCAGGAAGGCCATTGTTTATATCTTGTGAATTGGGAAATTTATTGATGATATGGTAAGTTCCTCATTTTTTTTATTCCAAGAGCATTTTTAAAAATTGTTTTGGAGGAATCACTTATTTATAATTTATTTAAATTATGAGAAGATGTGAAGAATTTCCAAATTATTATGGCAAAGTTTTTTACATTCAAACCTTCAATTTATTTGATAATTTTTAAAATAAATTTGTTTCGGATAAATTAAGGTTTTTTGCAGCCCATTATTGCGTTGCAGTTTAAAGCCAATATGGTGAATGTTACTTCACTGGAGCCAATGAATGACTGGACTAAATTTCGATGGCATTTAAAGGCTTCATAGCGTTTTTTCTTTTACTGTTCTTAAAAAAAAAAAAAATGAAATTATAGACTACTCCAGACAGTTTGGTTTTCTGTCTGGAGTATGAAATTTTATCTTGAACTATCGATTAGTTTAGATTATTTATGCATGGAATATTTTCGTATAATGATTCGAAATTTCATTTCGAATTATTGATGATAAATGCCTAACTTTTTTTCTTATGTATGGACATCTTATCATGAACAATTCATGAAGTGAGTCTTTATTTGGGTTTATGGGAAAGTTTACCTTGTCATCCTGAACTTGGAAAGATTCATAATCCTAAGTTCTGTTAGAATTCATATTACATCATGTTTCAAACCTGAAATTATGACTGAATGAAAGGAAAGGATATGATTCTGGCAACTTATCATCACATATTTTATTAGCTGAGTCAGATTCGGAATAAATCAAGAATTATCATACATATTTCAGTTGAAATGTACGAATTGTGGTGAAGAACCAGAGCATTGGCAATATGTTATTGCAGAAGCAAGTTGTTTGTTAATTCTAATTATAGAATGTGTAGTAAATGCTTCAAAATTTAGAGGAAGTCTTTTAAAAGAAGGAAGGAGTCGAAAAGAAATCAAAAGAACAGTTTCTATTACAAAGTAATATAATCTTTTGTGTCGTTCAGACTATGAAGTTTTCTAGGAAAAATTCAATATGCCTGGAAGCAGAGGAACCGCAAATATATTGGAGAAATGTAAACTATGTAGCAGGGTAAACTCGCTCGGTAAGTAATTTCTGGAGATAATTCGTCAAAATTTATCAGAAGTTGTTTTGAAAGTTAACCATATTAATTTCGGTTTACATTTTTTTTTAAATACGCATTTGAATTCCTGAAAATTTTTTTTTAGCGTTAAATGTGCATTATACTTTGAATCATACGCTGAATTATGTTTAAAATTTGAGATTATTCCTTTTATATATGAATTGTCGTATTTTGTTATTTCTATAGAAATCGTAAAAGATTCATTCCGATCTTACAAAAACAATGATGATTATGATGAATTGATTAGATTTGATTGTCGTGGCCTGGAACCAACCGATTTTGATCCAAAAGTTCGTTTTTTCTTTCTATTAATTTGAAATTCTTATTAAATTGTTAGATAATAAGGGAAATAATGAATAAGTTGAATTATTAGTGGTTGAATGATGAGGAATGTGGTTAAGAATCACTATTTAGAGCAGCATTTGATCCAACATATCTTTTGAATTGATCTCTCAAACCTCATCGCTTATCTATGCGATATTTATTTATACAATATTTTCTCGATATAAATCATGATTTCAGTCTGGATGGCGAGCCATTGGAACAGAATCAGCAACTGTTTTCGAAAATATTGATCTTACTGAAAAGGTTTGTCCGCTTACTTTTTTAATTTACATAATCAGTCCTCCATGCCGCATTTTGTTAAAGTAATTCTTAACCGACTGATGATTCTTTAATTTATCTTCATTATTTACCGCTGATTTAATTTTTTGTTTTATTGGCTGATTTAATACATTACTTAAAGACAAGTTAGAAATCACTGTTAACAATACAACCAGATTGAATAAGATAATTTAGCTACAAATGTCATGATACATTATATTGAATTGTCAATTATCGGTTAATATTTAAGGAAACTTTCGGACTCATTTGTATTGGTGTATTGTTTTAATTACCCATTGCATTTGAATAGATGAAGTATTCATCTAATTGTTCTTGTTGAATTAAGGAATGGGTTGATTATGATGAGGAAGCAGCACAACCAACGGAAATTAATGAAATTCAGTGTCGATTTGTGCTTTGTCGAAAACAATAAAAAGGTGGCTTTTGCCTTTTCGATCATTCCCTGAAATTTGTCTTTTTGCTGTTTTATGATTTGAGATAATGCATTTAACTATCTATTAACTCTGTTTGCATTTGAAAATATTCGTTGAACTATGTATTAATTCTATTTATACCTATATACAATTTATTTTTTCAGTTTTTAACTATAATTTTTAACTAGGTTTGCATAAACTCGTTAACTACAGGATGGATTAAAAAGCCGATACAGAAGACCTTTAGTAAAAGATATTGCAAAAAAATATATTGAAATGCTTGAGTGCTTTTTTGGATTGCTTTTTTTTCTTTTGTATCCATACAACTTATATTGTATTTTGAGTATTTCGCATTCATATATTTTCTTCCTGATTTTCATTGAATCAGTCCTTTTGTTTCTTTAATCTCAAAATTTTATCTCATAATTTATGTGGCATGAAATTCACTGCTAAGCTTCTCGATAATCATTCATTAATAAATTTTATTTAATCTTTATTAGTCTTTCGCTTATTAATTGCAGTTTTTTTTTCCCTTAAAAATGGCAGTTTCTGTCGAAAATGTCTTTATTGAATGAAATATTAGACATTTTTCGAATGAGTTAATATCGCAAGTTGGAGGGAATTTTATTTGAGAAGTTAGTAATTTATTATGCATTCATTTAATCTTTTTTTGACAGCAACTTTTTCAAAGGTATGTACGAAATATGAGGCAAAGGAAAGAGAGGAAAAAGAATGATATGTTGATTTATTAAAATTCTCATATTTTAAATATTAACTTCTTCAAACTTTAACAACTGCAATATCGAAAATATTATAGTTTGATTGATTACTAGATAAAATATCAAAAACATTTCCCAAAATGAAGAAAGAACTTTGCTTATCATTTTCAGTAGAGTTTATTGAATCAAAAAAAAAAAAAAAACAATATCCAAACTTTTCCATTGTTTTTTGCTTTTACATTTTCTCTTTCTTTTAAAACTATTTGAGTACCAGTAGATCTAATCATTTTAAAGGCAATAGAATTGAAAATATCTTAATAAGTACCTTTTCAATATGCTCCATTTTTGTTGAATAATTCAATCTTGTAACGGAATAACTGTATGAATAAAGCAACTTAAATCAATTTTAAATCAAATTTTATTTTTAACCTTTCCCAAAATAAATTTAAAAAATCATTGATATTGCCTATTTTTCTTTCCCTTCCATTTCAACAATTGTTACTCATCAAAATAGAATATATTAGATATCAGAGATATGTATGTATCAAAGAGAAGGGACGATTGAAAATAGGCTTGAAAATGATGAATGATTGCTTCTCCTTTGGTACCATTTATTTGTCCTCCGTTCATACTATTTAATTATTAATAAGGATAAAGTTACAGGGATTCGAGATATTCTCGGATATTTTCTGCTATCTTTACTCTACTTGATCCTCTTGCCATCTGTCCCAGATAAACTTAAATAAAGTATTGCATGACTATCATTCCTATTCATCTAGCAATTTCATTTTCATTAACTCTGATATTTTTTTAATAAATGGTAAATTGGAATTTGAATTTTTTTGAAAAATTGCGTATAATTTATAGGTCTATTTTTGAAATTTAATGAAAACAGAATTTAAAAAATAACGGCTTGAACAAAATATAAATATTAAATTAAAAATACTATCTATAAGATTTTCACAAGACAAGAATACAGTAAAATTGTTTCATTTTCTCATATTTAGTTTTACTTTAGAACTTTATCATCTTCCCTTCCTTCTAATCTTTCTTCTTTTCGTTTATTTTCATCTTTTCATATACAATACTGTTGTGTTGTTGATTCGAGAAAAAGTATGGAAGTAGATATACTGATGAAGATTTCTGTAATTGCGTCTAATTTGAGTGCCATCTAAAATGCAGAAGATCAAGGCTGGTTAGATACAGAATATTTAACATCATTCATTCATTCGTTCGTTCATTCATTCATTCATTTTATTCTCACACCATTATTATCATTTTATTCCTCGGATAACAACAAGAAAATTTGAAGAAAAGCGATGAATTAATTGCCTGTTATTAAAACGTTTAATTTATTTAAGAGATGTCATTTAATTTTATAAATAGATAGGGAAAAGAGTTTTTAAATATTAATTTTAAACAATACTATCAGGTTAATTAATTTCCATTCTACAACGATTATTGTTTGGTTAATTAATTTCCTTTCACTGTAAAGTAATCAGAAGTTTAATTAATCCCAATGAACAACGATTATAATTGTTTAACGATGATTAATTTTGCAGGGAGTTTTGCAATTATCTTTTTTATGAATTATCTTATTACATATATCATTTAACTAGATAATCATAACTTACGCAAATACAAAATACTTACAAAATACTTTTTTTTTTTTTTTTTTTTTAAATATATATATGGCATTTATTTGTTTCGAAAGCACTTTTTTGCAATTCAGTTTTTATTTTGAAATTTTATTAATTTTCTAAATAAAATAATATTTATCAATAGAAAGAAAGTGCAAAAGAAATGATTTATTCAACGAAACCAGTACATTTTCCATAATATATTAAATTATGAATAATAACAAAGTATCAGAATTTGTATAATTTCAAAATGGGATCCGATTTAATCGAAGAAGCAGCACATATATATTTTTTTTTCTTTTCGATGAAATTAACAGTGAATGATTTCGAAGCTGAATAATTATCAGTCAAATTTATTAAAATTTGCAAAATTCAGTAAAATACACTACGAGAAAATGGAAGAAAAGAAAAATTAAATTTCAGGAAAATTCTAATAAATGTTTTATTCTAGTTCGAAATATTCAGCAATATTTACTCTTTTCTTGAAACACTTCAAACTTTACATATGAATTCATCATATTGTAGATGTATTTTCTCAAAAAAAAAAAAATTGTTTTTTCTTCCAATTAATTGCGGTAAATTAAGGTTATTCATATTCAAAAAAACGATGATTATATACTTTGGTCACAAGAGGTCAAGTAAATTATATTGAAAAAGAATATGAAAAGAAGAGAACAGGTGTTATTTTCACTATTGCTATTCCTACAACTATTACAAAAATTACTATTACCAATATCATAATTCTTCCTTCTTTTTTTCTTTTTTTTCTTGGTTAATAGTAAAATTATTAGTTGTAATATAGAATAATAATAATAGCAATAATAATAATAATAATAATAATAATAATAATAATAATAATAATAATAATAATAA
>KZ269978.1:821344-838157 GCA_002249935.1 Onchocerca flexuosa | reverse complement strand
AATAATAGTAATAATAATAATAGTAATAATAATAATATACTCCAAAATGAATTATGTTCGCTAAATTTGTAATAATAGTACTAGGAATATTTCAATTAATTAATTAATCAATATTTGATTAATCAATATTTGATAAAATAATTATAAATATACAAATGACTGACTAGGAAATACTCAGCATTCATAAGCTATTATATTTTTTTTACGGAATATTTATTGTTCAAAATATTTATTGTAAAGCATGATATTTGAGAATTTTACAATAGAAAAACATTTTATTATCAAGAATTGATATGAAAAAAAAGAGAAATCAGATTGAAGAAATTTTGAAAAATTGGAAAAAAGAATAAAGTTGAGAAAATACTGGATAGATTTTATGAGAATTTGATTTTATAAAAGATGAAATGCACAATTACAACAATATCTTATCTTAAAATTTATGCAGATCACTGCCTTGAACGAATATTATGTTCGGGATGATATGATTAACTGAAAAGATGAAATATGCAAGAGAAGATTGTTATGTGGCTTAAATTTTTTGAGAAAAAAATTTTTCTTTAAATGAGATTTATTTTCTATGGAGGGACAAAAATGAATTATATGAAAGAGCTAATTACTAAATGAGAGATCTGCAATGGTAAGAATAAGTAATTATTAAATTGTCTAAATTTGACTAATTGCATGTGAAAAAAAGAAGAAATAGGATGAAACAATTGAGGTAGAAAGTAGAAAAAATTTGAAATAAGATTAAGTTGAATTTTTGCATGAATAGCATTTCAGTCATATCATTGGATGTTTAGTTAAATTTCTCAACTGTAATTACCCGAAAATTTACGCGAAGTTCAAAGTTCAATAATATTCTTTAATTAAATGCAAATTTTGCGATGTTCTGTTTTAGTTTTTAAATTTGAAGGAACAGTATGTTGCAGTAAATTTAAAAGATGATTTTGAGTGTGACTAGTCTTATTAGCGAAAGTTGTTGAGCAGTGTGCGGAATGCAATTTAAAGGCTTTTTTGGTATCAAATGTTGCGGAACATCTCGTGCAGATGAAGTTGTTTAAGGAAGCGGAAGCGGAAGATGATGACGCAGCGGCTAACGGATCATTGCCGCGTGGTTTATGCCAACGACGATGTGATGCTAGATTCGCTGGACAGCTGAATACCTACAACGAAAATGAAATTTAAAAAATAATCACCGTACTGCTAAGAAGGGAACTGGAAAAAAAAAAAAAAAAAAAAAAGAAACTAAATGATTTAATTAATATGATTATCGAATTAGCAATAGAAGTATAATATTCTGTTGTCGTTTTATATATATAACAACTTATACTGCTGATTGAATTAAAGTGAATTTCTGAATATTTTAAAATTCATTTCGCATTAAATTGTACAAACTTAATATTTTTGAAAAATTATATCATTTATCTTCCATCCGTTTCTTTTTTCTTATCGCCAATGTATTTTATGCAAAGGATTTTGAGGAATTTGCTCAGTTTGTATGAAATATATATAATTTTTGTGAGACCCATACAAAATTTTAATTTGATAGTAATTTTTCTACAATTACAGCTGAAAAATTTCAGCTAAAGCAAAAAAAAATGGAACATTAGACGAAAGAAATGTACCTTGAAATTCCGAAAAATGAGACAAGTTTTGGGATTAAAGAGGACAATTTGGTTTAAAAATTTACACGAAGTGGAGAAGTTAAAATAGATAAATTATGCAAACTTTAAATTGATCAGCCGGTATGTTTGATGATTTCGTTTACAGGTACCAAACTGTGGTACCACTTGCTAACTTGTATATGTACCTTTAGACTTAATAACTGCGTGCTCATCAAAGATTTATCAGACAACGGGAGGTAATGATAGAAATGCTAATGGTCCTTCAAAAATTAAAAGAGGAAAGAAAAAAAACAAGCAATATCAGTGGGTGGTGGGGTCAAGAAGTGCCATTCTGACGTATCCTTCTTTTTCATTCTTTTTGAAATTCCCTCATCAAATGTTGTGATAGGTTTTCGCAAGACATTCAAGCAGACATTTATCGCCATTTCAGTTGCAACTGCTTACCGAAATTGGCTCCCTGTTCGACGGGACAAGCTTAAATCAACCATATCCATTCCCGCATGCACCTGCCACTTAATTATGGATTCTGAACGAGATGAACGAGGAAACAAGCGCTCGGTCGGTTGAGAATGCTATGAAATGTTAGTCATACTTGAGGACATATTTGATTATATTCTTAGTTAACTACTCCTATAGAAAAAAAAAGAACAAAAAAAAAAAAAAACGAAATAATTTATTTGACTTTGAAAATGAAGAATTTTCATGTTACCCTTTTTCATGTATAAATAGTAATTTCAAATAATTTTTTTCTGCATTTTTGCGCATAAATCAACAGAAAATATACTTAATGCACTAAATGGAAGAAAAAAAGCTAAAATGAAAAACTTTCACGTAAGCTTGGAGAAAAAATAGTTCAAAAGTTTAAAATGAAAAATTTTCACAAATGTATGGAAAAAAAGTCAATTGCGGAACATCGTTGAGCATAATTCAATAAATGGAATGATTCGACCGATTAATACCATGGATAGCTTTTCAAAAAAAAAAAAAAAAAGAAAAAAAATGCTTAATTAATTCGATGAATTTGATAATGATGTGGGATTTAATACGGAAATAATAACCTTATCACATTCTGGGCAGCGATATTCTTCGTGAATAATACGTGGACAGCGATGTTGTGCCAATCGAAATACATCATCATACCGAACCTAATAAATTTTGGCTATTTTTGTCAACTAATGTTTAAACTTGACAAATTGTTCTTAAAATTTTGTATCCTACAGGAATATAATATTTAAGGATAAAATTTGGTGAGTTTTGTAAATTCTAAAACATTCCTGTAGAAGTTAAAGCGCAAAAATGGACATAAAAAAAGAAAAAAAAAAAACGATATTTGAAATGCTTAAATAATCTTCAAGTAAATGCATGCAAGAAATAATAGTTAAATAATCAATTGAGTATAATGAACCAATGAAATTTCGTTAATCAAGTGAAGATTAAATCTAAACTATTAATTAAATGAATACTTTGCACAAGGCACATATGCAGTCGCCAATTATATTCGTGATTTGTTCAATTTTACGGCGACTTTCCTCAGAAACATTGACAAAAACAGCAGTGTCATCCAAATCCGCAGCTGCTTGTAGCTCATCAGCTGGTGGTAAAGATGATGCTTCCTATAGATTTGTTGGAATTTTATTTAGAAATTTCGTAATTTGATCAACTTTTAAGAATTTAACTAGTTTTTTTAAAGAAAAAAAATCAACTAATAAAAATTAAACATTTTTTTGAAATATTGAAATTATTTCTCTTATTTTCTTGAAAAATTGAACAACAATAACTGGTAAATTATCTTTTTTTTTTAGTTATAAAGATTCGTCATTATTTTTTTTTCGTTTATATTTTGTTTTTTTTACAAAATATTTAATCTTCTAACTGGAAACTAAAATCTACTTTTACTTTTGATTTTCTAGCTCTTTGTATTATCCAGACAAAATTTTATACTTCATCATCTTACTTCACGCAATTGGATTTGGCAAAATGATTTGTTACGATATTTACTACCTTAATCTTACAGTTACTGTAATTAATAAACATACTTTTATAAACATTCCCGAAACGGGTGAGTTTGTTTCTGAATCATCTACCAAACGTCGTGCTACCTTAACTCGCTTCGAAGACGGATCATCGGAACAACGTGATGCAAATCGTTTACGTTCACGTATTGGTATTAAGCAACTATTCGTTGATGTTTCAATTGGTGATGTCACCTATTGTTTTATTTTTCCTTATTTCAATTCATTTCATATTTTATCAATAATTCTTACTCTGCAGATTTCATAGTTTCTAAATTTCATAATTAATAATGTAAATTTTATATGATTGCAAGATATACTTAATTTTTAAGTAGCAAATATTGTTTGACAAAGTCGCTAACTATCAATCGGTATAAATTTGATGATCGCAAGTTGGAAAGCAAGAATTTGAACGATGGATTTATTTTCATGCATTTAATTAATTAATTCCTGCGGATAATGAAGTATTATGAACTAAATCACTTTGGCTTCTATTCAGATTGATGTTCAGAAAAAATATCTATTAATTTAATAAAAAGAGCAAGAAATTAACGAGAAATTTCTAAGAGAAACGAAAAGAAGTTTTTATTTCTAAACCTGAATTATTTCTTTTATTTATTTAAATTCCTAAACTGTAAATTTCTTCTGCCATATCAACGAAATATTTTAAAGCGGAAGCTTCAAATATTCGATCCATAACTATAAACTTAGCAATCAAAAAAAGTTCTGTTATTATTAAATATAATCGTAAAAATTGAGCGTGAAAAATTCCGAAATGTCATTCGAAATATGGGACCATTTAATTAATGGTACGATATTTTTCCTCGATCTGATCATTTATCATTACTTGATCGTACCTTGTTCAAACTATTATTTATGGCTAATCCCACTGCAGCCATTTGATTCAGAAATGAATTTAATAGGCTTGGTTGACAAAACATTTGCAATTGCATTAGTTGCAATGTTGTCGCATAATCGATCATTGGACTTGTAAGACCACTGGTGGTAAAATAAGGATCCTGCAATCCTGATGGTACCTTCGGTACTGATAATGTCGATTCATTCCGTTCATTTGCAGTATTTGTACGTGCTTCTGATGGTGATGGCCTAAGGCCCAAAATATGTTGTACCAAGAAATCACTCATAGACATTTTGTGAGGATTTCACATTAAATCATCAGTTTTATAACAAACTGCTTTAACATGCATATTTCCAATACCAATTTTGCTGTTTTAAAAACATAATTCAATATCGACCAATATGATTTCAAATCCTGCAAAAATTTTTGTTATAATAAATGAAATTAAGAATGAGGCATTGAAACTCGACGTAGCACAATAATAAGATTTTTAGATTGCATACGGTATAGTTGAAATAAAGAAAAGAAGTTTGGAAAAGTCATAAAAACGCATAAAACATCCGTTATTTATTTGTCAATTAAAAAAATGAACAAATGATAATATTTTGGAATGGTTTGGAATGCATAACATTAGAATTTAAATCCAAGACAATAAAGATTTGCTAATAATTAAATTTTTGTAAGGAAAAATTCAATATACTAATATATATATACCAAAGTATTGATAAAAAGAGCATATAAGCTTAGATACCACATAGATTTGAAATAATCTTAAAAAGTAAATTATACTCGAAAAATTATAAATCAGTTAATAATATTTGCTTAACTGTTAGATATCATACAGAAATTACAGAAAATTTCTTGCTCAGTATGAATAAAGAATTTATTTAAGTAATAAAATATACAAAAATAGAAATATTTCGGAGAAAATGAATAAAAGTAACAAAACGGAATAGTTGCGGAATTTTTTTCGCAAAATATTAAAGCACTGAACTGAGATTTCTTAGAGTTATACAAAAATTTGGTTGAATTATGTCTGGTCACAAACGTTTTTTACTCAGAATATAAGTAAGATTCTAACATTGCAATAAAAATATCTAAAGAAAGGAAAAGAAAGTAATACAGCAAAATTACTGCAAATTTTTTCAGAAAATATTACAATTTCTGAAAGTCATCCGAAAATTTTCGCTAAATTATGTTTTGTTATAAATGTCTTTTGCCCATAATTAAATCTAAAATGCCTCCAACACTGCAATAAGAATAAATGCCCGAAGAAAAGGAAAAAAAAATAATACAATGAAACCATTACGGAACTTTTATCGGGAAACGTCATTATTTACCAATAACTTTTTCTCAAAAAATTAGTTACCCAAAAATTATATTAGATTCTTATCTTATCTTTTGCCCATAATTAAGTTTAACATTATCCACACCGTATTCCTCCACCCTTTTCCTCTTAGTAATTTCGTTGACAGTTTGTTGGAAGACGAGAAGATATTTATAGTTTTGCTCCACCCAATTCGATGCTACCCAACCAACAAGATTAACCCATCTTGTTTTCCCAATCTACCCGTTCCCTATATCTCATCCAATCATTATTCAATGATTTGTTTGAAGGCGGTTCAAAATTTCATCCATCCAAATTTCCTCAAAATTAATTATCGAAAAAAGAAAAAGAAAATTTCGATTTTTAGCCTCGTTTTTCATGCATAATTATGTTAATGCTTTTGACCTATCAAAATTGAAATTTAAATTTAAGAAATAGAAAAGAAAAAGAAGATCAAAAGAATTTCGAAAATCCGTTCAAAATTTCAAATACCATCTGGATGGATTCATTTAAAAATCCTTTTGCTTGACTATTTAAGCAATTGAAAAAGGCGAGAAATTGATTAAATACTATTCGGTAATGCTTTGAATGAGTGAAAAAGATTTGATTTAAACACTTGGATTTTCCGATTTTGTCCAAATTTCAAGATTTAAATATGATTTAAATTTATTTGTCCTTTTTTTTAAACTACTAAGGAAATTCGCAGAAAAGATTCAGTAGAATATGAAATTTAATAACTTAAAATTTGGTTAGGAGTTAATTTAAATTGTCCACTTCCCTCAGGAAAAAGAAATTGTTAATCTTAATTACAGATTAATCAAATTTTGATTATTAAATTAGTTGTTAAACTAAATTCGGGAAATTTTAAAATTTATTTGCAGTTTGGATTTTGAGTTTTATCGAGAATCCAAGTTAAATAAAACTTTCATTAACTCCTTCTCGTTATCCTACGAGAAATTTATCAATTCCTCTATCATGATAAATCAATTTCAAAAGGCGCTTTTAAAATATTAGTTATTTAGTTTTGAACTTTTCCATTATCATTCTTATCTTGAAAAAACTATGGTATTCATTTACATATATATATATAAACTAATAAATATATACATATGTTTAACTCATTCTTCTTCTTACAATCATTTGTTTCAATGAGTGCTTTGATCTAAGTGATCAAGATCAAAGAAATTATTGCCATGATTTATGCAGAAATTCTTAAAATGTTGAATGAACAGTATAAAAGATCGAACAAATTTGGTCAATTTTTACTTGACCTTTAACCATCAGAAGTCAAACAATGCTGCATTAATGCTGTTCGGAAGATTAGACCAGATTGCGCGAAAGTCGGAAATATGATTCTATTGAAAATCCGTTCCCTTTTGAATTCATTTTCAATACCAGTTCCATTCCATTCCATATGTTCAGTCTTTACTGGATGTAGAAGTCTAATGGCATTTATTGTATTAAATGACTTGGATGAGGACAATTGGAAGATTTATAAGCAATCTGTTCTCGGCAGTTAATGCAATCCATATCGCACCATATGACATTCTTTGTAACGATGGAATAAACTCTCATGCATTGTTATCATCCATGCATAGCTTTACTGCGTTCACTTTTATGCCATTTATACTAAATTACTTTCGAGAAAAAAAAAGAAAATTCCAAAAGAAAAAAATTGAAATTTGAACCTTTGATAGCAAAAAAAAGCAACAACAAATGATATCTATTTATAACTTTGCGATATTTACAGCAAGAAATATGATTTTGAGTATGTTGATGACGATGATGAAAATAAAGTACGCCGATAATGACGATGATGATCATCATCAATATCATTATTTTCAACACCAGTATCATTATTATTATCATCATCAGCATATTATCATCACCGTATTAATATTAGCATTAGCATATTAACAGTATATTATCGTCATCATCAGTATATATCATCATTATCAATGTGTCATTAGCATATAATTATCAACATCATTATCATTAAACCGACATCATCATCATCATCATCATCATCATCATCATCATCATCATCATCATCACCATCATCATCACCATTATCATCGTTATCACACCAATATATCATCACCATCATAATTGCAACTTTTGATGCATCGCGATAAATTAAAGTTAATTTTTTTTTTTTTTTTCGAATTAAAAGGAAAGTTTCCCAGGAGACACATTTAATTTATGAAAAGAAACAAACGAGCAATTGTCAAAATGATACGGTAGTAATCTGTACAAATTACCGTTTTTTTCTTTTCCCATCCTTAATTAATGACCTTTCATTAGGGAGTGTGAATGATCCTTGGGATATTACGTAAGCGATCATCGTTATTATCTTTCTCTCCTCCTTCTTCTATCTCCTTATCCATTCCTTCTTCAGTGGAACAGCTGCAAATTTCTCATACTAATCATTGCATAACTGATCGAGTATTTCATATAATCTATTTTTTTTCTTTTTTTTTTTCGTTATTAAAAATTCGAAATTTCGATTTTAGCTATTGTAATAATAAAAAAAAAAAAAAAAAAAGAGGAATAAAAAAGCACGTGTACCATTTTTAAATAAAAAATGCGACTCCCCGGCCGGGAATCGAACCCGGGTCTCGCACGTGACAGGCGCGGATACTCACCACTATACTACCGAGGACTGAACGGTCTTATAAATTATTATTCCAAGTTATCAATTCCAGACATTAAAGTATGTTAAACTGAATTAATACATCACTGAATTATCCATGTTCGTAATATTTTGAGGAAACTAAAAATTTTAATTGTACAATACGCTTTTCTATCTCATCCAATTTCTATTCCTTCTATTAATTATTGTCAAAAACTATCTAATCAATCATTATCATTATTATCGCTATATGATAATGATGGTAATTAAGTGTTGTGTTACTATTGTTATTATGTAAATAACAGTGATCAGATTAATTTATATATAGCAGAGGAGAAGTGAACCATTGCTAAAAGCGAAAGATAATGATAGGTTTTAAAGTTTCAAATTAATTTTAGTCTTTTAATTGGAACGGTTAAATTTTATGAGATATATTTTTGATGCTGCAAGAATATCATTCCAAAATGATGTTTGTGCATTTTGTGGTGGTGATTTGGACATGGAACGGCAGATGGTCACTCATAATGGTTGTATTGTTAATAGGAGGAGTGAGACATTGAGGCAGGTGGACCAATGGAAGGGGAAAAAAGGTCACCCGAGGTCGACAACCGTTTCTCAATCTCTCATCCTAACTCACAATGGACCAGTGCAATTAGCATGAATGCATTACGTTGGTCAGTGATTACTTAAAGCTTATTTATGCTAAACACAGTATTTCGCCATTCTTTGACCCCTCTCTGGTATTCATCTTGCAATGCTCAGAGTTAAAGTTTGTATTTCAAGAAGTAATTACCTACTTCTAAGCTTCTTACGCATTCAGAAAATGAAACTGGAGTACTGGAGTAATTAAAACTAATGTAAGAATATTATAACTTTAACTCTTTTTATGACTGACATCAGAAAGATATAACCTTTTCGTTCAACTAATCGAATCTGTATTTTTCATTAATTAAACTTTTTAATTTTAATCAAATTGTATGATAAATGGAATTACGGTAAAAAAAAAATACCGAAATTAGCTGAACAAAGTCGCATTAATTGAAAAATTGGCTAGATGATCTATTCTTCACTTTAGAAATGAAATTAGAGTAGAAAGAACAGATGTTGTTGCCGTTGGCAATGCTTTCCTTAAAATGCCAATCGCATAATTGCTAGGCCAGGCTACCATTGCTCCATTGGCACAAAACGACAACAACCGTTCAACGACAACATTTCGGCGATGACCATTTGGCGATAACAAAAATGATTAAACAAAATTTCGAAACGTTTGATGAAATTTCAGTTACGTAACCGCAAATAATACTTTTATCGTTGTATATATATTATCATAAAGAAAACGATTAAACATTATGATTAAAGCTAGTTTAATTATACATATGAATGAAAGTATGTATTGTTATTATGTACGTATAGCTATAAAAATAATGATTAAATATTATGAATAACTTAGTTATTTAAATAAATGAATTGAAATATAAACAATTATTGCATATGTATCACAACAGAAGTGACGATCAAATATTCCGATTAGCTTAATTCAACTATATATATATATATATACGAATGAATACATGTATAGTTATTATAAATGTAACGCTGTAAAAATAGCGATTATATAATTTGGAAAGATGTGAAATGAAATATTGCGATTAATTTATTTCAATTATATATATATATATATATATATATATATAATGCTATAGGAATAACGATTATAGTTTTTGATTAATTTGTTTAATAATAAATATGAATTCGAGAATGATGTATAGCTATTGTATAACATTCCGATGACTTTTGATAAATTGTTGTCTCATTTCGAAAAACAATTTTGAATGAAATATCATCCATTGATGGAGCATGGAAATTAGTCAAAAATTGAAAGGCATAAGGATATTTGATGGTTTTGATCAAAGCAATTTATATTCGATTGCATGAGAGAGAGCAGATGTGTCTCGAGAGAGGACAGTCATTACCAGCTGCTTCTGATGACGACGAGTAAGATGAACCTATGCAAACTGTATTTATCGTGAATTAGTTATGTCTCATCAACTTATACTATTACAATGACAACAAAAATGAAGAAAAAGTCGAAATATGATAAAGATATCACTTCATAATAAACAATAATGTTCGAATTATAATTTTAAAACAATTAGTAATCAGAATATTGTAATTTAGAATGATTTAATTTGAAAATTTAATAAATTTAGTTTTTTTATTCAGAAGTCTTCAACAATATTATCAATAAAGATGCATATATATTGTACTCTCGCTAAAATGTAATATATAATTGATTAAATTAAAGTAATGAATTATGCACAATTAAGAGTTTTGAAATTTTCATTACCTGAAAATATGGCAAAATAAATTTACTAAATTTATTATTTCGAACTGTCTGTTTAAATAAATTAAAAGGATTTATTATTTTACAAAAATTTTATTCGAAATATCTGTTTACTTAGATTTATAATTCAGAAGCATGATTCATTTTTAGCATATCATTTTTAGCTTTTAATAATTTTTCAAGAAAACCATAGTTACTGCTTTGATATGTTTAACCAAATTAATGCATTTGACAATTTGTTTAACTAAATTAAATCAGTTAATTGTGCAGAATCCAGAATTTCAAAAATTTTTCTCTTTATAAAAAATAAAAAAAAATTCGCTGAATGTATTATTTTCAATTACTTGTTTAAATTGGAAAGTTTTCGCTATTTGACAAAAAATTCTTCGTGATATTTGTTTGTTTAGACAAATTATTAAAAAGTTTACTTCATTTCTGGCATATCATTTTTGGCTTTTGATTTCAAAAAAGCCATAATTTATTGTTATGATAAGAAATAAGGCGGAAATTACAAAAAAAAAAATAAAAAAAAAAAAATGAAAAAAAAAAACTAAAAAGTGAACAAATTAAAAAAGCCCATATTAAATGGTGAATATTTTCTATTTCATGGTTCAAACAACAGTCGTCAGCATTTTAGGAAAAGGTAATTTAACCATTTTTTATAGTCAGTTCACGAAATTGCTTCTTCCATTTTTCCTCTTCTTCTACTTAATATTGTTCATTCGAAATGACAATTGCCACTTTAGGTTTATAATCGTAAAGATGCGAAAATATTTCTCGGATCATCTTCAAAATTGTTGTCCATTTTGTCAGATTCGGGCTCATTTCTTTCCTTGGCCAATATTTGCTTGAAAAGGTAACCATGGAAAAGGCAAGCTTGGAATACCTTTAAGCAATGTAGCATTCGGGTATTGAATTGAAGAGAAGAAAGGCTTTTTACGCATACCGTGAAACCAAATAAGCATAAATTGGAGAGAAGGAAAAAAAGAAGAACGAAAAAAAGCAAAAATATTTTGTATTATTTCAAAGATTTCATCTCATTTTTTTTTCTTGAAATTTTTCTTCCAAAAAAGAAAAAAAAAAAACTAAAAACTAGAAAAAATTCGGAGAAAAACGAAACAATGCTTTATATTTTCCAAAATATGGAATTACAATGTTTACATATTAATGAAAGATGCGGTATCTTTTGGTTTTTCAAATTATCCTCATTCCTGAAAAAGAAATTTTACTATCAAAATATCCGGAGAGTACCAGAAATATTAAATTGATATCAAATTAATAATCAGTAATATAATGTTTCAATGCATGTGAACAATAAAAGTTTTTCTCAACTAATGTCGAATTAATAATTAATGATATTTAAATATATCGTCTAAAAGTTTTCCTTGTATCAATAGTTGGAGTGATAATTATTGTGTCATTTAGCATGCATATTTTTAGTATAAGATGTAATAAGGCTGAAAATTCTTACTTTAAATCAGTCTTTTCCTATTAATTAAAAATTGCCAGGATATGCTTCAATTTCTGAACTAATTTATGCAAATGAAGTAACAAAATAAGTTTAAACATATTAAATTATCCCGCTTTAATTCTTAGATTATTAATTATTCAATTCTTAACATTTATTTATACTTTTTCGTTAGTTAACGAATGGAAAGTTCAACTAAAAAATAGCTTTACTATTTGTATGAACTGAAGCAATTATTTGCTTACTAACTTTTCAAATTGTTTTCAAAAAATATCCGCATTTTAGGCCGCTCCATAAGTAGCGTTACAATTGATATGATCAGATAAGCATGATGTCATCATGTGTTTTCGATAATAAAATGATTAATCTGAAATAGTACAATTATACTTTGCTATACCATTTATCAGTCGTTATGTTTGTCATATTGATCATTTCGTTGATAACAATGTTTAAGCAGAATTTTTGATTCTTTCAATAATTTGGAGGCCGTAAAATTCAATTTTCATTAATTCTTTTAAGCATTTGGATTCGATCGAGTATGACACATTCTAAAAAGTCCTTTTGCTAAGGATTTCGTGTTTGGAAAATGTTTAAACAAGCAATGATAAGCTTAAACAAATGTTGATTTATATTCATTTCTTTGTAATTCATAGAAAAGTCGGGAAGAGAGAAAGAAAAAAATACGAGAGAGGAAAGAGAAAAAATGAATTTTAAAACTTTTATAGCTTTTTCTTTTTATTTCCATCTTGCGTACCTTTTTGGACAATTTCATCCCAATCATTTCAATATTTACTTTTGCTTGTTATGAATTGAAACGAATTAAATAATTGATTTTCATAAGTGAGCATATTTTAGAGAAATTTTGATTCAATCGTGTTGATTTTTTTTTTTTTTTTTCTGTATTCATTTATTTTAATCAATTTGCTCGAATTATTATACTAGAAATTTGTTCAAGGCTTTTTTTCCAATCTAAAAAGTTTGGATATTCGGCGGATAAAAAGTACTTCGATATTTCTTGTGCTTTCTTTCTTTCCTTTTTTTTTTTTTTTTTTTTTTTCTTAAAGCTTTTAAAATGAATGCACAAAATGTTTGAAATTTGCAGGTCTGTTACTGATTCATCTCAAAAATTATAAAGATTATGTGTCTGCTCATGGTATTATCAATTAATTTCCTTTTTAGACTAAACTTAACATGCCTAAGTAAACTATCGACTGTCAAGGAAGAAATGTTGTGATATTGAAAGATGAGAAACCATTAAATTAATTATTTAGAATATTATGATTAATGTTGTGTTGAGAAGTTTGTTACATTATTTTAATTCCATTATATAAATTTGGAATTTCTCAGCTGTCGCATCTTTCAGCATGTTAACAACTTGTTTCTTTCAGTATCGCATTAAAGTTGTTTCCGGATCTTTTTCTTCTTAAATTTTCAATTTATTTAAAATCCATTTTCAGATAGGAATATAATCAAGCCGAAATGTCTTGTCCAACATTAGTTGTTGTCACAATTCTGTTGCAAGTAACATTAGTCGAAAATTTGGATTGTTTTACGGGACGTTTAGATTTTGGTTTAATGTTTGCCGAATGTAGCTCTAGTATCAATTATTGTGTCAAAGCGACAAGTATTGATCCAGGTCATTTTGCAAATTTTAGACAAATGTTGATGAAGTTTTCTCAGATTAGTTTGTAAATTTCGATTAAAATTAACGAAAATTTTTTGACAAAACTTTATCAGTCTTGCTATTGCATATAAATTAATTGAAACAGAAATTTTTGTGAATGAAAATATTAATATGCATTAAAATAGAGAATATCTAAATAAGTAATAAGTTTTTGCCAAGATATGTTTAAAATTTCAATCATTATGCATTTTGATATTTTGGAATATCATTTCTTTTTAACTCTGACAAATTTCCAATTCATATAAATCCACATGAATTTCTTGAATGTATCATTTTATATGAATTAAAATGATGACTTGTCACATTGACAAAAAAAAAATAAATAAATGAAAATAATCAATACATAAAGTATAAAGAAAAAAAAATTAAACTTAATCTTTTCATTATTTTTTCCAGAATGTGGCCGTGTTATTGATAAAGGATGTGATATGGAAAATTTTTGTCATGTTAGTTAAAATCTTGTTCTATTTCAGCAGATTTAATTTTTTTGTTTGTTTTTTCGTTCAATGCTTTATTTGAAAAGTTTAATAAATTTTTAAAAGATAAAGATTTACCGAGATTTCGCAAATAAAAATTAGAATTTAATTCTTATCTCAATTATTTTCTTTTTTTCGATGGTTTTTTTTTTTTTTTTTTTTTGGGCTATTATTTGATTAGACTTTATAAATAAAATTAAAATTTGATTCATGGTTTTATCATTTTCTTTTCTTGGCTATTTTTTTTAATAATTCAGGTCATTGGCTCACGTTGTTTATATTATAACTTCACCGATTTGGAAATATGCTGCTGTACATCAAATCTTTGTAATGGCTCGATGTCGCATTTCTATAATTCGAGATCTTCGTTAATTATTATACTAATTATTGCGGTCTCAAACTTATTACTGATATCAAATACCATTTCTTTATAAGTGATGCAAAATTTGAGTTCGTTAATAAATTCCTAGTAATAAAGGGTTAGAAATTATAATCGAAAAAATAAGCAGGAATTATAGTCGAAAATGATTCAAATCTGAATATTTTCAAAATTTTAACAAAATTGATATTTTTTTTGCAGTTTTCCTTTTCATCATAAATAAAGATAATAAATTTTTAAAATTTTTAAATTTAACATCATTATGTTTTTCATTTTAAGCGTGGCAAGCTAACAAATTTTTGACTCTTAAATATATCAGAATTGGATATATAGGGTTAGTTCTTCGTTGTTTTTATAAATAAAATTTAAAAAATTTTTTTTGTTCATAGTAAAATAAAACTAAAAACTTTTATGAATAAATTAAAGTGTCTCCAATTTTTGCTTAAATTTAATCCATTTTATTTATATATCATAAATTATTTCACCATTGTTTGCAATAATAATCTCAAACTTTCTTAAAGTCTACAAAGTTTCTAGTATAAAAATAGATGAAAGTCTTAGTAAAGTTGGGAAAGATTGAAAAGAAAAGTTTTATTGTCAAATACCGTACATTCATCCATTCTTTGATATGGCTGATTCATAAATGTCATTAGATGACATCCATTTATAAAATGGTATGTTCGAAAGCAGTAATGCAATAGTCATAATTTCAGAATTTACAGCTTGTCTAGAATAAAAAAAAATTGCTATTTAAACGGAAATTGCTTTAAATTTCGAACAAAATTAACTTCAACTTGAAGAATTACTTTTCTTTTATTGTGATTTCGTTCGACTTTTTATCAAACTTAATTCTTCAAGGTAGTCATTTCGATGAATGTTTTTGCATTTTATCAGTGTGATAACGCATGACACCTTTGTGTTAGTATTGGTAGCGCTTAATGCATTTATCTCATTTGTAAAATAATTGAGTTTTCATGAAGAAAATATTTTACTTACGTGCACAATATGATACACTTAACGCTTGAACATATATGTATATACGCATTTTTCTTTTTCTTGTGAAGTCAAAAAGTGATATTGATTTCGTTTTGTTGATCAATTCATTTTAATTTTTATCAGGAGCAGCAAGACAAACTATGACTTTAAAATTTTGAAAAATTCGACTTTTTCTTTTGCTGTTGTTTTTTAACTAGAACTTTATTAATTAATTTACTTCAAATTTCCGAATTTTAAATTTAAATTGATTATTCCGGTTGTTTAATCAATCCTGATGATATGTTTTTCCTCAGTAGTCTGATTAATCAATTAATCTACTCAAAAATTTCCAAATTTTAAATTGAATTGATTATTTCGTTTATTTAATCAATCCTGATGATTTGAGTCTGTAATAAATTATTGCTTTTTCATCTTGGAACTATTTTTAATGCATATAGCGTATAAATGAAAATAAAACGAATGTTTGGAGCTGTTTTTGATATTATCCATTTGGTCTTGTTTTATCACCTGTTCCAGAGAAGCACTTTCAGGATGATGATCCGAAGCATTATAGTAGTGGCAGCAGCACATCCACATCTCCATACACTTTCAACTTACTCTCGTTTTTAATCAACCAATTTTGCTTTAAATTTTTCGGATCCTAAAACTAATCTATCATTTCTACCATTCAAATCTAACCTATCACTTATCACATCTATCATTTGCTTTGAATTCTTCGAATTTTAAATCTCATCTATCGTTTCTTATCATTTAATCCATTTGTGAGCCTTAATTTAAAAAAAAGGAATTTTCAATCTAACATGGCTACATGTTGCTAAGACATTATGAAATGAAACTCATCAATTTAGATTATACTAACTATTTTATAGATGTTATATAAGACAGCATTATTTTTAAATTTAAGTTATATTTTTTAGAATAAAATGAATTGAAAACCTGGAAAAAGAGCCTTATAGCTTAATCGCAATAAACTTGTCATGAAGATTTGAACGAAAAGTTAATAAACTTATC
>KZ269978.1:587201-821244 GCA_002249935.1 Onchocerca flexuosa | reverse complement strand
TTGCTAAGACATTATGAAATGAAACTCATCAATTTATATAAGACAGCATTATTTTTAAATTTAAGTTATATTTTTTAGAATAAAATGAATTGAAAACCTGGAAAAAGAGCCTTATAGCTTAATCGCAATAAACTTGTCATGAAGATTTGAACGAAAAGTTAATAAACTTATCGTAATGATGTAGAGCATAAAAAAAATTGTAATGGATTTTCGAAATATTATGAATTCAAATAATGGAATATTTCAGAATGGCTGATTTCAGGATTTGGATCAAATGTCAATAGGAAATGTTAATGGATCTGTTTGCTTTTTTGAGATGTTTTACATCCGTTAGAGGCAGATAAATAATTATTTTATAGTAATAATCGTTTATATCGCGTAATAAAAAAGTTGCTGAATTTTTGAAATTTTTTTAGTAAATTATGCTAAAATTTATTTTCTACCCATTATCAATACTGACAATATTGGTAACAGCAAGTAATGCATTAAAATGTTATGTTGGGCGACAATATTTCGGCGCTTTGGGTAATGGTGGATCATTCGCCGATGTCCTGTGTCCTGCAGCATCAAACTTTTGTCTCAAGAGGCACTTTGCAATTCAATGTAAGTTTAGAAACTTCAAATGACATTGAATTAACAAATATATTTTATAATATATGTCTTTTCATGACGAATACCAATATTATCCGATAAGTTATTGCAGCATATTTTTCATTCATATTTGTTAGAATCTTGCCACCGAATCTGCATGCAACAGAATCCACATATGGGAATTTTTTAGAAAAAAAAAGCTCATCATATACGACAAAAAAAAAAAAAAAAAGAAATCAAAATTATCAATTTGAATTGACAATTGTTTCAACTCATTTCAAAATTTAGTTTATTCTATTCTTCATTTTCGTCCTCGAAATTTCATCAATTTCAAAATCTTAGGATTTAAAATTTTCTGAAACCTTCAAATTAAACAATAGTTTATTTCTAAACCTCTTTTATTTGATTATACTTGTTTATTTACTTATTTTAATCAGTGAAACTAAGCCTACTCATGACAATATGGGAATGCATCAAAGATAAGATGAGGAGTTTCTCGAGGTGATGTTGCATCAGCACTGATCAGATTCATTAATCGATAAATAAAGTTCTAGAAGCTGGCACCATAAAATTGCTCAAATATAAAAAGATTATTTATAATACTTTATCCGACATTGTCATTTGAAAATTTATTAGCTAAATAATCGGAACAAATCCAACGTTCTTTTCTTTTCGTCTTGCAATGTAGTATTCAGTATCAATATTTAACATTTAGTTAATATTCGTTATTTTTTATCCTTGATTTTCGTCATTTTTTGATGAATTTCACTAATTCAAATTTTTTCACAATTTTTATAAAAAGAAAATCAAAAACTATTTTTTTACAGACAATGAAGATATCATTGAAAAAACATGCGACCAAAACTCGCAATGTTACGTAAGTTTATTTTTTCAATTTTAGTTATACATCCCTCTGAAATCTTAATTATTTCACTACATAATAGTAATTTAGTATAGATTACAGTAATGATAATTCATATTTTCATCACCTTTTTTCATATTTTTCACTAATTTAAATGTTTTTATGGTTTTTATAGAAGAAAATGAAAAATTTCTTCACATACAACGAAAACACGATTGAAAATGATAATTGATGAAATTCAGATAAACGTTGATTGATTAGAAAAGCCTTCAAACCTGCCATTTTGAGAATTCTTATGTTTTCCCATTTATATCTATCACATAATGTTAACTTTTTTGCACGGGAAAATCGATCAATAATTTTTCATTTTTATTCACAAACCTTGTAAAGATATGAATATTTCCATGTGCAAGAAGTGAAAAATATCTTCTCATCCTTATTGCTGTTTGCCAAAAAAAAAAATGAAAATAAAAATCAATAATTGCATCTTTTACTATAGCTGTATACAATCAAATCAATTTAATGAGATCAATCAATAATCATTTTTCTAGTTATAATTGTGGTTCAGACATATGATTAAATTAATTTAAAAAAATTATCCAACAATTGTATCTTTATTATGACTGATATTTAGGTACATACATATTTTTTAACCGTAATAAAAACGGTATAGTTATTGATGGATTTTTTTAAATTGGTGTGATCATAAATTTAACCTGTCAATTTAATAAAATTATTCAATAATTACATTTTCTTATTATAGCTGAAAATATATATCTAAATCTCAACTACTATAGAAAAATACAGTTATTGATTAATTTTGTCAAAATTAATTTGATCAGACGTGTAAACTTCAGCCATAATTGGAAATATAATTATTGACTGACTTCAATAAATTTATTAGTCGTATAAAATGTATGATCAAATCAGTTTATCTATAAAAGAATTATTAATTAATTTTCAGAAGGTTGGCAATGGTTGTTTCTACGATCCGAATAATATGGCAGAATATTGTTGCTGTGATACAGATAGTTGTAATGGAGCAACTACTATCACTACTACCGTTTATCACTTTGTGATAATTGCTTTTTGCTTCATTTGCACAACTTTCATGCATATATTATTCTAAAAATTATTTTCGTCTGTAATTTTCAAAATAATTTTTAACAAATTTTCACTCGTCCTCTTTGACTTAAAATTTATAAATCTAATTGTTATATGAACACATTCAAAAAATTATGTGAAATCATTAAGTAAAATCGTTAAAGTGTTGTATTTTTATAAAACGTTGGACATTGTAAAAAAATTCAGAAAAAAAAATTTATTTTTCGAGTTCCATATGATTCAAGGTGTCATATAATAATGCTTTAACAATTTTTAATTTTTTTCTTGCTTACTTCAAACTAATTTTTAACTCATATTTTCTGCTAACAAATTTTAGAAATTTGAAAAAAAAAATCAATGTTTGTATGATTGTGAAGATGATAACTTGAAACTGCCAGATTCAAGAGTAACTTGATGACATGTTCGTTTCGCTCTTTGATATCTACCTTCGATGCCAAAAATCTATTTTTCTAAATCCGTTTGAATGAAATATAGTGCGATATTTAATCTATAATTGTAATTTCAATTGAACTTTATGTAATTTGTTTTCTGGGAATTGCTAATTTTAATTTCTAACTAATAACGAAATCGCCGTAATATTATATTATTTGTACGCTATTGTTTATTGTAATATTATCTCTAATTTTATTACATAATATGTTTTAATTTTAAAAAAAATAGCATAGTTACAAAGGTTTATGTGAAATTTTGAATGAATATAAAATCGAAACAGAAGATCTTAAGGAATGCTTATGGAAATTCCAGCTTAGATTTCATAGTGTTCAAGTATATTGATACTTTTTCCTGAAAGCTTTAACCAGGTGAAGGATGGAAACTGGATAGAAATAATTTGAATTGTTAGTTAGTCTGAACAGAAGATTGGATTAAAAGGAATACATTAAAGATTTTATTCACGATCAAACTTGCTATTATCTAAGGTGGAGTGGTCATCTATGCAAATTTGAATTAAATTAATCTGTAGCAAATAAATCAACTTAAATTATTAAAAGAAACTAATTTGGTGGAATTGATGACAATAAAATTTATCACTCAACAATTAACCATGATTTCTCATGTAAAATCAATTAAATTATTGTCACGAAATATTCGATGAAATAATTTTGACAAAAATTTTACTTTTACCGATGTTTTTACGAAAAAGTTAATTGATATAATCCATAAATTGGTTATATATAAACCGGATTGCATCAATTTATAAATGAATATTCACTCGAAAAATCATATCATGGATAAATTAATGTCAAGATAAAGAGACTGTGATAAAAGATTTCAACAATCTCAAAATGCTTCGAAATTTTCAAATATCTCTATTGCATTCATAGGTTACATTTATTCGGAATCACTTCAGAATTCTAAAAAAGAAGACTTTCTAAAAAGAAGACTTTGGGAACGAAGAAAAAGCAATGATGGGGAATTTCAGTGAATTATAAGCCAGAAATAACCACATAATGACACGGAAAAAAATTTCCTTAAATTAAGCTTTAAAATTCTGGCTAAATTGAAAACTTTCATTTATATCAAATTTTTTTTTCATAAAATTTCATAATGAGTTAATTTTTTTTTTGCAAGACGTTCAAAATATGATATAATTTCTATATTAAATGATAGAAAAATAGCTTCACTGAAAAGCAATAATTTTTTAACCTAAATTCTAGTGAGTTCCGGCATAAAAGATATACTGACCTTTTGACTTTTGAAAAGGAAAATTCTTCTAAAATTGAAATTGAATATGATCGACGTTCCAAGATAAGAAATTATGATATAATAATTATTATGTCTATTCCAGTACTCAGCTCAGTTTATAAACTTGTATGAAACTTGTGATCTTTAAGTTCCATTCTCGGATAAATGTCAAAATATCACTTTTATTTTCTTTTTCTTCTTGTTTTTTTATTTTTTTATCATTTTACCATTAAGTTTGAAACATAATTTGTATTATCAGAATTTGTATTACCCTTTGCTCGTATTTTTTCGCATCTTTTCTTATGCTGATAGAGCCATTAGAAGTTATCACAAATCAAGGAATATGGGAAGTATATGGTGATAAAATGGTGAATGAGAAATGGAGAAAAAATATCCAATAGATTTAAGTAAAAGAGAAGGGTCAGAATGAAAGAATATTTCAGAGTATTATACAAAAAAGGAAGGAGATTATCAAAACATGAGAAAAGAAGAATATTAAATGCAATTTTGCTTTAGTATAAAATTAACTTTTGCTAACCTAAGGATCTACTTCTTTGAACATTCGATATTTGATATAGAAAGATAAAATTATGTGAAGTTTGATAATAAGATGGTAAAAAAACAAAAATAAAATTATAGAAAAGTAGAATTGTAGAGATAATTGAGAAATAAGAATCATTATTTCTATTTCCGACTATCCAGTGCCGTTTGTACTCCAAAATATTATTTAAACCGAAAAGAGTTTGATTTAAAGGACGACAAATTAATTGGTCTAATTATTTCAGTTGATTTGCAAGTTATTTTACCTCGACAGCATTCCCCGAACCGCAATACTGTGATATTTATTTCTGTTATCATTGAAAATAAAATCAGTTGATATATTTATTGATTTTACTAGATAGCAGTACCATTGCTGATCATATCAACGAAGAATAACGATGTAATGAATCATCCTGGCAAATGATTTGGAAACGAGAATGAAAGTTTGGTGGAATGCTGAAATTTCTCGATCACTGCAGTAAACATTTATCTCATCTATAGCGGCTTCGCGATCAATGTAAAAGCGATCTTCAGAATGATATCGATGAATTTTAGTGCAATGATCCGCAATTTATCAAGATTATCCGATCAATTTCGCTGAGAAAATTGCAATATTATTAATAGTACAGCAGCATCGATTGGAACGAAAATAGAATTGGCTTAAAAAGAATTATTATAATCGACAAGAAATTTTGAGATCTTTAAATAAGATCTTTAAATAAGATAAAAAACAAAAATTAGTGTTAAAGTACATAAAATCCAAATTTTCAAGGAAGTATAAAATCTCTGCATTCAGAAATTCAAAAATTTAAAAATCCCTGAATCAGATGAGAGATTGAATCAGGAAATCTCGGGGAATCTCATAGATATGTTTGTATGTTATTAAAAATTCTCTAGAGAAAAACATATGATAAACTTATTAAAAGGATGAAGAAAGCCAGTAAAATTCATGGTCAAAGTAAAGTTAAAGGTTGAGGAAATAGCGAGAAGGCATGAGGGCTATTTAGAATAGAGAATGAGAGCATATCGACAGCAGATCAGAATGCAAAAATTAAATTAAATTGGTGCAAAGTTCATTTTATCGCTAAAATAAAGAAAAGTAGTGCTATTTTCTGAGAAAAAAGTTTGAAACTTTTTGCAGTACAAATGATGCAGTTATAATCAAATTATTTAAAAATTAAACGAAATTAATAATTATTGTACATAAATTTATTAATACATGAAAATTTTTTTGAATTATTTTTTTTACTATTTGGGTGACACTTTTGAATTGAGAGAATGCACTTTACAGTGACAAAGTAAATATTGACTTTTAAACTAAACACTCCACTTGCAAATAAAATTATTTAATCCAGAAGCAGTTTTAGTTTTTCCGGATTCATCTGTGGTTTCAAAAAAAATTCGATTGTTTACTTAAACAAATACATTTACTGTAATACAAGTAACTAATAAAATTATGCTGGCTTGAGTTTAGATGTTGTTGAATTGTAGAGTAAACTCGAAAGTTTAATAGTGAAAAATCGTAAAAAAAGTTTCGATTAAAATCAAGAAAAGATAACAAAAATGTGTAGAAGATGAAAAAGATAAAGCAAAGAATGCTGTGAAATTTACATAGATGATAGAACTATTTAAAGTTCTAGTACATAGTTTTAAAAATAACAGAATTAAAATTTAGTCAGTACTTGTTTATTAAATTTATAAAAATTTCGTATTGAACTTTTGAAATTTTTGTAAATTATTTCTAAAATTTCACGATGAATTATTCGTAATTTCTTGTCACCTAACTTTGCACTTTTGAATAGTTTTAAAGTGTACGATTATGACTTTTATCAAGCATATCAAGTCTGCCCTTTATTCATGAAATTCCCTTTTTTTTTTAATTTTATAAATTATTGTGAAACATTAACGAAAACATAGAACTAAAAAATAAATTAATTTTTGGTATTATTGAGAAAGAAATTCTGTATTTCCGTGTTTGATTTCTGAATTTGTACAATTATTTCTTAATTAGTTCATCAAAGCATGCATATATATCGATGTACTAAAGATTAACTTCAAATTTAACAAAATAATTGCATGAAATATCACTAGTTTGAATTATTTCCAGGAAAGTGATACAGGTTGTATCCGATTGACTGTATTATTAAGTGAGATTAACATCGTACTTTACCGAATTATCTAACAGATAACTAATTTTTTATTCAGCAAAACATATTTGTCGATATAATCCATACCTAAGTAGTAATGAAATAACATACTTTTTTCTTCGATAATTCCAGAGAAAAATTCATTGAATTAATTTAATTAAAAATTAAGCCAAAATCAAATTTTCGCTTGATGTATTGCAAAATGTTCTGAACAACTAATTGAATTCAACAATTGATTTAGCGTATTTGATTGGAACCATTAATTTTCTCTCGGTTTAATTGAGCAAAAAACATGCTATCCACTTACTGTGGGGAATTATATCATTATCAGACATGAGATCGATAATGATTAATTTTATACTAAATATACTAAATTCATTTAGCTAAAAAAACATCAGATTCTGATTTCCGATACACAAGAATCATATTTGAAATTATCGAGCTATAAAGCAGATGAATGAAATGATTGTTTAATTGTTACATAAAAAGAAGCGGAAGATTAAAAAATGAAATTTGCAATAAGTGAGTAAAATTTACTTTTCTAGTAATAGTAATAATTCAGAAAGGATTTGATAATTTACTAGTTTTTAATGCAATTTCGTTCATTTTCATAATCCAACCTTTGAAATTTTTGTTTAAGTTCTTCATTTAAATGCTAAAAATATTTCACAAAATTGTAATTGGAATGCTTCATGGGTTTCTTTTTCTTACACAGCTTTTTTGAATGGTTCTGAATCAGATAATTTTACCAGAAATCAGTGTAATATGCAAACAAATAGCTTACATTTGTAATATAAATTGTATTTGTTCATTTACGAAAAACAGTTTTCCAACCACTCATCGAATGAATGCTAAAATCGAATAAATTGAATTTTTTTTTTTTTTTTAACATTACTTTTACTTGCAATTAAATTTTAGAATAATCTATTTTATAAATAGAATATAGGCACACTTGTTCGTAAGAGATGCAAGAAGAGGTCAAAAGCTAGCAAAGATTGTGATGATTTTAGGAATAATTTAAGAGAAATTGCAAATGAAACATTCAATGTCACAGTAATTATTCATTGTATTTTATATTGTATTCAATTTAAAAGAAATATTTTTGTTGCTGCAAATTTCGAAAATTTTAAGAAAAAGAATGATATCGAAAAGAAAAATCAGAAGTTGATCTCTTTACATGTAACACTAACACTAATAATAATAAATTATGTAATACTAATATAATACTAATACCAATACTAATAATAATAATAATAATAATAATAATAATAATAATAATAATAATAATAATAATAATAATAATAATAATAATAATAAAATGATAAGAAATTATAAGAAATTAATTGTATAGATCAGGTTCATTGATATGTATTGGATATGTCTTTGAAATATATCAAATATCATATGACATCATCACTATGAATATTTTAAAATGTTGAAAGATTTCTTTATTTATTCCACATTAAATGAAATCGGATAATTTAATATTAAATTTTGATCCAATTATAAATGTTAATTCCGTGTCAGTATTTTCTGGAATGATTGATATCTTGAATAACTTTGAATTTTCAATTTTTGAAGATCAACCAATTTGTCAGGTGTTTAAAACACTTATTTTTAATTAGCTGAAGTTTTTTTCATCATTATGACACTTCATTCCGAATAGACTTTCTGAAAAAGGTTTGCAATTTTAGTAACAAAATACTCTTTTTAGCCTAACAAGAAGTTAAATTAAAATTAGCTATTTATGTGAACAGAAATAAATTTGTGTTAAAAGGATTTAGACAAAATGTGATTTGCCAAAAATTAGATTAGATTTATTAATTTATGAACAGAAAATTCTGTGTGAAAAATAACAATAACTGTTCCAATAATTAACATTAATTAGGCTACTGTTTCAATTTCTGACTTAATTATATTATTCCGATATTTCCGTATTTTTATTTAAATAATTTCTGAAAAATAGGTCAGTTATCATTCAATCTCTCATGAAAATGAAATCATTCAGGTGCTTTTTGTTTGAGATTTCTTTCGCTAATTTTAATGATTCCAGGGTTTAATATCAGATTGTATTAACGGATCACAAGCTGATTTCGCTGCAGAATCGCATACTTGGGTTTAATTTTTAATGAAATTTAAAATTATGGACTCAAATAATATTTAGTTTTACATGAAATCCCATCATAATTCAAAGAATATCTTTTAATTTATGTGCAAACTGTTTCCTCATATAATTTTATTTTGAAGAGGTGTAGTAGCTCTCACAACAATTTCAAATAATTTTGATAGCATTCGTGAGTTTAAATTTGGATCGTTTTTCGAATTTAATTATACTAGAAGTTTTTCAAAAACAGAATGGTTTGAAAAATATTTAAAGATTTGATAAAAAAATAATTGAAAAAAAAGTTTAGATTTCCATTTCAAACCAAGAATTTTATTTAAATTTTGAAATCTAAAGTAGCAAGTTTATTTGACAATTCCTTTTTTCTAACAAAAACAATTAGTCATCAATGAAAAATTTCAAGAAACATTTAGAAAGAATGACAGAGAAAGAAAATGTATCACAAATTACGCAGTAATTAATTACTACTTTGTTGAACAAAATTAATTCGTAAGGTGGAGCATTCATCAGAACTACTCTTTACCCCCATGACACCAGTTTTCCATTGATTTTTCAAATTCAATCATTTTGAGCTCAATTATTATCATATCTATATCTGAAAAAATCAATAAGTACTTCATTTCAACGGAATTTCGCATCAATGGGGAAATTTCCGATATGTTATTTATATTTATTTTATTTCAAAAATAATTTAAAATTCATAATTGAAATTATGTTGGTAATTTTTTATGTTTTCAATATTATATTGTTAAAAAATTTCAATTATATATCTGTAGATATAATCCAATTAAATTAAACAATTACTCATCAATGAAAATTTTCGTCAAACTTTTTGTGAGAGAAAAATTTGTGCTACTTTTCAGTGTGACTCATTCAAACGTTATAATTATCAATTGCAAAAAAATTAAAATTAATTGGAATTCTCACTTTGGCAGTATTTTTAGATATGAAAAATTATTTCCAATGATAACAAATTATTATTTTGTTATGTATAATAATCAACAATGAAATGTTCATTATTTTTCGTAATTTTTTAATTATTTTAAAATATCTCAAGCGAAGAAAGTATTCGAAAAGAAATGATAAACAGAAAAAGTTGTATTATATTCAAATTTAGGAATGCTAATAATTTATTATTCATTTTTGTTCTGAAATATCGAAATTTCATTTCTATTTATATTTTTTGATACTTCCTTTCATTTTTTGACGAATGATGATTCAACCGCAAGCATTTTCTGCCGATGTGTTTGAAATTGAAATCGTAAAAATCATTTACTTTCTTTTCTTTTTTTCCCTCTTCTTTATCTTTAATTTTTAATGTTTACTTTTTTTTTTCACCTACTTCAGCCCACTCCATAATTACTTTTTGTACCGAAATTATTATTTAAACAGTTTCACAAAATATATATACTTGGAAAACAAATCGAAAAATTACAGAAATATTCAAAATCAAAAAGTTTTAAATATAAAGTTTTATTCTACTGATGAATTGAATTTTTATGATTTTTTGCCTTTTCTTAAACTATGACTTGTTAAATTTGAATTAATTTAATAATTTTTTGACAAAACTTTAAAAGTACGAAATGTTGAAGGAAATTTTTGCTTTGTAAATGTGTGCCAATAGAAAATTATCCATCAGTTTGAATGTTTTCTTTTTTTTTTTTCTTTATGAATATAGGAAAAGTTAAAAATTGCAAAAAAAAAAAAAAAAAAAAAATTATTGCAACACTAATTTTAGCCACAGTAAAAGAGAAATTATATTTTCTTGCAAATTTTTACAATTTTATTGAAAAATTTCCAAAGCCTTTTAAATTTGAATTATTCAAAACACCGCCTTATATTGCTGTTTCTCAAAATTTTCATATTTCCGTTATTGATATTTACATGTGTGTGTATCATGATTTTCTTATAACGAATTAACCAGTGAAGCAGGAAAATTCCTTCTTTTTTTTTTTTTTTTTGAATTTTTCTACTTTTCAAATTCTGTAGGAAACAGAAATTTTCATACTTTAAGTATTTTCATACTTAGAATTTTCATATTTCAAAATTCGGTAAACTTCTGGATGAAATTTGTATAATAAAAAAAGAATTTTAACAGTTCTAAAACCAAAAAAAAGAAGAGAAAAAGAACAATTCAAATTTAGCAAATAATAATTAGTCGGAAATGATATAAAATAAATATAGAAAATGTATAAATAAAATTAGGCGGATGAAAATTAAAACAATAAATTTTTATTTCTTTCTTAAATTACGTTTTCGTTTGTTTGAAATTAATATTCTAATACTATTTGTAAATAATTCGTTGTTTGAACTTATCAATATCTTATTGAGATTTTTCAGCAATTCCTGGGACATAAATTTAAATTTCAAAATTTATAAAATAGTTTTGAAACTTAAATTGTTAATTTTTTTTTTTGCTTTATTAATCTCAATCAATACTGCTCTTGAAATTATAATTTTTTGTATTTATTTTTCTCTAGATCTCATAAAAAATATATGCAGTTAGATCCTTACATTCTTGCTGCACTAAAAATACTTTTGTATCGGAGCATTCTCGTTTTATAACATACAAACGAATCTTTCACAATACCTCTCAGTCTTTGACTTCATGTATCTTACTTTTAACAATACATCTCACATATTATAACAGTCTATTAATCTCTTAATTTATTGTGCTGTTGTTTTTATTTTCAATCTTTAGCATTATTTAGTCTTCGTAATCTTTGGTATCTTACAAAGCATTAATATTGTCATTTTTTTTCATTTTTTCATCAGTCTTTACCAATCGTTAACAACTAATCATTTTTTTGTAACGTCATATTTTGCTATTTTTTTGTCAAACTGTTGACAAGACTATCAATTGACAGGATCGTGATTCATCATCAATTTCTAGTTCTTGATAGAATTCATGCAAAAGTTATAATATTATTCAATTCATTATAAATATTTTAAATTATCGCATTTGGAATTTTCGCAAATTGGTTAAACTTGGATTCAATTACGTCTCACTTCTGTCTTTCATTCAATTTAGCAACGATAAATTTTTTCAGCATCGTTTATTTGAATATCAATAAATTTCTATTTAATTTCAAAACCAACTTTTTGATATTTTTGACAATAATTATTTTATTGGAAAGTAACATAAACAACAAGAAATATGCAGAAAATTTTTTTGTCCTAAAATAATTAAAGAATTTCAATCAAATGAATCAAAGAAATTGATGCTGAAAGAAGGTTGGTAAAAAACATTCCATCAGTAATTGTAGCAAACTAATCTTAGTTTCCAATTTGTATTTAAGGAAAGATTAGAAGTTTAGAAAGAAAAATAATAGCTGCAAGCCTTTCTATTTAAAATAGGAATTGCTGGATTTAAATCCGATCAAAAGAAAGTAATATTTGAAAAAAAAATGCTATCATTTTGAAGAGTTGTTAAAAAAATCTTTCTTTAATATATTAATCAAAGATTTTTTCACTCTCAACAATTCTTTTTGGGATGACTTATGCTAATCTGATTTAATTACAAATGTAAACCTAAATATACTGAAAACTATAAAGTAAAAATTTAATTTCTTCTTTATACTTGCTTTTGCAATTCTTCTGCGTTGTCGCAAATTTCTTCTAATTTAAACAAAATAAAATTTGCAAAAAACTTCATATTAAGTTTTACTTAAATTGACGGATAGCAAAATTCTTATGACGATAAATAAAAAAAATTTAACAAAGTAAATTTTCCAATCTCTCATACATTTTAAATGTAAGTGAGCTAAAGGAAATAAATGAACCTTGCAAAAACTTTAGAGATACTTCTTTGATGTAAAATTTAATTTTGCATCATTTTTCCATGCATAACCTTTGCTTTATTTTTTTTTTTTAAATTTCATCAAAAATTTTTAGAATTAAAAAGAGAGAATCTTTCATGAAAGTTGAAAAAAAAAGTTGAATTTTTATATGAAGAGTAATATTGCTGCAATTACAATCATAATTGCATCAATATTACTTTCATCCAAAAATTGAAAATTTTTTTTATAATCATTTTCCTCATCAATATTATTTTCATCCGAAAAAATTCAACTTTACCATTATTTCTCTCCAGAAAAAAAAAACGTCCAAAGAGGTGAAGAGTCTTTTTTCTTTGAGGTTCATACAGGTGTGAAGCAAAGAATAGATTGACGAAAATAGGGCGGAGAAGAAGGAAGGAATGAAGGTATGTAACGGTAAACAGTAGACGGTAGCAAAAATGGCAATGAATCATTTTTGAATTGTCAATAAAAAAAAGTTCGACGGAATATTTTCCTGTAGTAAAAAATTGATGGAATCAAAAAAAAAAAAAAAACTGGCAGATTTACAACTCTGCTTTTTTTTTTTTTTTTTGTTTCGATCAAATTTATATATTCATGTAAATTGCTACTACTTTAATTCCTTCACCATAAATTTTCGATGAAATTTGTCTGATATATTATAGTGCAAAGCATGCATTGCACTTTTGTGCAGAAACATGCAAGTTATTTGCACTGAAAATAAAATATGCAGACTTCAAGCAGAAATGAAGCTGTACCTAAAAAATAATGCTAATCTTACTTTGCTTTGAATCTTTAAATATTTATAATGCTTTTGCATTTTTTCCATGTCAGATTATTTGTTGTTCATGTTTAGATAACGAATTCATTTTATTTTAATTTTCGCTTAACTATTGTTTGGGGAAAAAAAATTAAATACATGTAGTCAAAAATAGAACTGCTGATCGATTTTATTTTAATTTTTGAATGCAAAAATCATCTATTGAAACTTCTCCCAAAATACTGCTTTTACTGAAACTGCGATATCAGCGATATGTTTACTTATTGTCCTTTCTCTTACTCTTGTATATTTTTTGTTAATCAAACTTATACTACTACTTGTTCTGATGCTTTTTATAAATTTTTCAAAAGATCAGAGTGATGCTGATAAAATTTGAAAATGAAGAGATGAAATGCATGGCTTTGGAAATCTTATTAGATATTCAAAGATATAAAACAATAATCGACTCAATAGTTATGACCAATACTATCAACATTATCATCAATACCATTGTCATTATCATTATCATATTATCTTTATCATCGTCATTGCCGTAACCCCATCATCATCATCATCATCATCATCATCATCATCATCATCATCATCGAAACCATCATTATCATCATCACTATCACTATTATTACTATAATCATCATCACTATTATTATTACTCTTATTATCACCATTGTCCATCACCATTATCGTCATCACCATCATCATCAGTTTTACCTTCGATCTTTTTTGATCAGATTTTTGCTTGTTGTTGCTCAAAAATGTATTCATTTCATCAGTTAGTGTTCTGAAATAATAATCTTTTTGAAAAGCTAAAAATTAATGTATTTTGTAGAAATAAGCTTGTAATTATTCGATCTTTTTTATCTTAAAGTTTTGCTTTTCTTTGAACAATTCAATGTGTGCAAAATTTTTCGTTGCTTTTCTTACCTTAAAAACTTTTTAATTCATCCACTCATTTCCTATTTTTCTACTAATCTATTTGTTTGTCTAACTAATTTACTCACTTATTTTATTTGCTTATTCATTTACTTTCTTTACTAATTTAATCAGTTAATATATGAAAATATCTATCCAATTAGAGCAGAAAAAAACCCCTTACCAAACATATTTCATCTTTTTTTCCATCGCACTTTTTGTATTTTCACAAAAATTTATATTTGATGATTTCAACTGTTTGAGACAATATTTATGATGCGCAAAGTTTAATATAATTTTGAAATGTCACGGAAAATTCAATTTTACAATTTTACAATACCGAATCAATTCAAAATATATCCAAGTGATATATCGAATATTAAACAATAATCAAAAAAAAAAAATTCTCATGAAAGATACTATTCTTATTTTTTATGAATCATTTATAAATATCAATGTTTAGCAATATTTATTGACAGCATGTTATCTCGAGAGTGATGCAAAACTCAATCGCTGTCTTCTTTATATCACTTTTCTGTCCTTTGTGATGACATTTCAAAAAAAAAGGTTAGCTGCATATTGTAAATATCAACTTTGTGCAACACTTTTTTATAATATAATTTTATGTTTGTTCTTTTTTCTATATTTTTTATATTTTGAAATAACGAGTGATAAACTTTCAGGAATAATCATTAAACAGTAGAAAATGATTGGAGTATAGCTATACTGTAGTGGATTTTTAGTGATAAACTTTGAACTTTATATTTTCTATGGTTTAAATTACTTCGTTCTTTCTTACAATTTCGTTTCCTTTTTATATTTGTTGTAATTTCAGTAATTTTCATTATTTAATGTTTCATGAAATATACTACTCATATTTAATTTCTAAGATGAATACATGATTTTACTTTTATCAAATTCAACTTGGAAAGATCATTACTACCATATTATTTGATCGAAGAATATAACAGACTGCCATTTTCAAAAATCAATTCGGAAAGCTGAAATACATTTTAATTTTGGACAGAATTGAAGTGATTTAAAACATCCGCTTAACTAATTAATGAGTTTAGCTAATTAGTAAATTGAAAATGTTTTATTGTTCCACGATCTGTTATATTATTTACTCTTCTGGAGAGCTAAAAAGACAGAACTAGTTTCTTTGATTTCTAATAAATAATTTTCAATTTAGATTATCCTATCATTTGCATCCTAGCATAATTTGAGATAATTCTAAGTTTTTAATTTTTCAAAAATAACTATGTTGACAATTTTGATAATCAAAGAATAATCATACCAGTAATTCCTTCAACTATTACTTGTTAGTTGACTAATAGTTAATGAACGGTGTTTGAAATCGATTAATTTAAAAAAAAAAAAGAAAAGTAGAATATTTGCTTTAAAGTATTAAACGATGTAATATGCAACGATTATAAATGCTTAGATTAATTATTTGCTGCAAAAGTTTTATTTACTTAAATATCTTTTTTTTTTTTCAGACTTGTTCAAATATCTGAAGTACCAGACAGTATTCTGCTTGTAAAAAAAAAAAAAAAAAAAAAAAAAAGAAGAGAAAAAAAGCGAGAAATAATGTTAAGAAAAGGATCAGTTCGCTGAGATTAATGTGTGGACCTTCGACCTGTCAACTTTAACATTTCAGTGCCTGTTTTTTGATTGCAATTAAAGACATCTTATGTCATTTATCACGGTGAGCAAATTTTCATCAATTTATAACATCATCGAAATTTCATCACGTCACCGTTAATTTATTTACTTCGAGTGTTCCGTTATTCCGGATAACACGATTGATTGAATGAAGTGTTGCGGGTATTGGGCAATGCAACTGGTTGAGTTTGAGTCCCGCGTGTTCTGGATAATGCAACCGGTTAGAGTGGAGGCGTTCCGGATGCTTGTAATGCAACTGGCTGAATGATATGTTCAATGTAATCTGTTGAATGCTTTTTGCAGGAATCTAAAGTTCTAAATGATTCAAAATTTCATATTAATTCGATTTTACTCTTTAGTAATGATGGAATTCTAAGAGAATTTGATTGCTGCATGAATCATTCTTTCAGAACTATCTATTGAAATGTGAACCATATTAGTTATTGTATTAATGTTACTATTTAATGAAATTATTAAATAATTCTAGAAACTGATCTTTCATTAATTGATTTAATTTGAGAGAAAGAATTAATTGATTCCAGACATGCGTATTTTGATTAGCATATTGATAACATTGATTGGTGGTACCAATGCACTATCATTTTTGACCGGTGAATGGACAGAAAGTATGAAACAGTTCTTCCATGAAACACAGCAAAAAATTGATGAAAAGTCGAATCAATTTTTGAATGGTTCGTTAAATTTTCATCTTCAATTGTTTCAGAAAAAATGATCAATTATTGCATTACCAAATATTTTATTTTATGCAAAGCTTGGCAAATTTTTTTGAAAATTACTTGGTATTCTAAATTTACTACTTAATCATTTTCTTTTCTGTTCTATGTACAGATTTATTCTAACTTTTAAAAAATTAATAAAATCATGTCTGATGTTTTTGTTTTTATTGTGATTGCATAAGCAATTGATCACTTTCTCTTCATCACAGGCATTTAACTTATCCAAAACCTACGTTTTCTAAAATCCTAAAAATTTGCATGACGGTTGCATTTCTATTTCTAAATTATCAAATGAATTAGCAAAGTTCAAATTTGGAAGAAGAAATTTAATATTTCTGTTTATTACAAAATTGATAATTCTTTTTGGTTGATTGGTATTGCTATGAATTAAGGAATATGAAAGCAAACAAATAGAATTGTCTACATGTAAATAATTTCGTTCTATTATCATCATTGCATTCGAAAATTCTGTTATTAGAACATACATTTTTCTGAATTAAAAAAAAAGTTAAGTACGCATAAACAGCAAGAAAAAAATATTTGAATCTAAATTCATGAAATTTATATAAAGCTTTTTTAAAGAAAAATTCACGCACTTGCAGGCGAGAACAGTTAAATAATCAAACTTTAATATATTGATACGGAAAAATAAAAACTTAGACAGAGAATTTTTGCAGTAATCTTTGCTAAGAAATAATTTCAAATGAAGTGATGTTATATTTTGCAATATTATCTGTATGCAGTAATTAAATCTAATTAACTTAATCGGGAATCAAATCTCAGTTTCTCGATCAAACTTAATTTCCCCGATTTCATAATGTTTCAATTTTTTTAGAACTTGGTAAAAAACTTGACTCTGCGCAGAATTTTGTCGAACAATCAAAGGATATTTTTAGTACGGTTGCAAAAAATTTGAAAAATGGTGGTGAAAAATTGAAAGATACGGTAATGAAAACAGCCGAAAAAACACTGCGTGGAGCTGGTGATGAGGTAAACTTTTTTATTTTTCATTCAAAATATAAATTTTCTTTTCGCAATGAAATGAAATATCGTTATTGTATTTTAACTCTTATCCTATTTTCATTGTTCTTTTATTAATTTATCGATATAATAGAGGCTGAGGGAAAAAATAACATAGTTATTGCATTATTTTCAATGATTACTAACTAATTAATAATTAGTTCGATTTTATTTTTATTAATTTAACAATTATAGGTTACGAATTAAATTAGCTAGCATAAAAATTCATTTTAGAGTTATATTTGCAATAAAATATGTTAAACAGTGAATTAGTTTAATTTTTTACATATCTTCTTGAAAACATCATATAATTTAAGAAGATATATTTTGCTAATTAATATATTAATAATTACATGTTTTCTCATACTATTTTTATAATAATATCGAAATTTGAAAAAAAAAGTCAATAAATAAGTAAATCATTTAGGTTGAAGGCTTTTTCTCTGAAGTGCCAAATCGTGTTAATGACGGTTTTGATGAAATTCTCACAAAACTTGGAGAAGCTTGCTCATGGATTTTGAGAAATATTATTGCTCCAATATTATTCATTATTATACTATTTAGCCTCATCTATATCTTCATTATTTCAGGGTAAGAAACATTATTTTTTATCATTGTTTTCCTAATATTTCTGATTGTTTCCAATTTGATAAAAAGATTTTTCGACTGAAAAATATTCAACGCATGTAAACTGGATTATTCAATATATTTTTTTTTTTTGTAATTTTAACGTGTACGTGAAATTCGTGTACGTGAAGATTATTCAGTATAATAATTTAAGCAAATGTATTAATTTCTTAGAGATAATATTCAACAATTATGCATAAAAGAGCAGGATTATCAACTATTCAGTATATTGCGGTTTTGAGCATATAATAACTGCAATACTAATTCACATCCATGAATAAATTTCTTAAAAGATAACATCAGATAATCGACCATCTCTAGAAGAATAAATTATTCTAATGATATGGTTTCTAAATGTCGCATTACACTTGAATTTACGCGAATACTCCACATGCACGTGAATTTACGAGTATGATTAATTTCTTGGAATATGATATTTATAAATCATTCTTAATTTAAATTCTTTATGATAATGTAATAGAGTATGGAGTTAAACAATATTTTTTCAATTTATAGCTAAATTTATCGAATAATCACACAAAGTTAAATACTAAAAATTTTATGCCAAACTATAATGCTATGTTTGGGATGGATTTTGTGAAAAATTATTTAATAATTAATTATTTAATTAATTTGCAATTATTTGTTTATTTATTTATTTATTTATCAATTTGTACAGATTATTTATTTAATTGACTGATGCTCTGATAGTCTTACTACTTTCCAAAAATAAGTTATTCATTGAAAGGGACTAGTAAATACATCAACAAATAATTTTTGAAATAGAAATAATTCTTCATATTTTCTTCATAAATGTCTTTTGTTACTGATTTAGCATCTTTTTTCTCAACTAATTCCAATTCAAGGTTTGAAAATAAAAAGAAGATGGAAAACAAATCATTTTGATAAGTAGTTTTTAAGTGATCCACAAAGACTGGATATTACTCCATCAATCCTAACAGTGCTGTAGTAGAGTTGTTGATCGTCAAATCATGATGTTAATTGAATAGTTTCCAATGGGATATTTGGCATGAGCTATTTTTGTAAAGCTTACGCTCAATACCGTGACCAGCATATGGCCATTTTCATTTTTTGGAAAATTTATTCTTGGTGATAATGTAGCATTTCAAATTAGTCATCAGACAGTCCCGATGATTCTGCCAGTATTGATTAAGTGGTTTATCTGAATTTCAATTCAAATTTTTCATAATTCTTAATATTGGTTAAGTGATACTCGTCTCAGACTTTCCTCTATCATCTTTCGATTTTTTTACACACATATCTTTTTGTTTTCGAATTAATTAACAGCTCAAACACAGATGATTAAATAATTAAATTTTAGTCGAAATGTGACATCTCAAGTTAATTAAATAGATCAAATTAAGTAATTAAATCCTGATGAAAGTGTAGCGTTTTAAATCAACTAAATGGGACATACAACTGTTTTTCAAAAAAATTTTTTGCAATATCCAAGAAAATTTTTAAAAAAAATTGATTTGAAATATATCTTTTTATTTTTTTAAGATGTTGTGGCTGTTGCTGTAGCACACTGCTATCTCATTTTGGCCTAACTCTGGGCAATACATTCAAACAATTGAAAAAAGGTGAACAATTGCGACGAGGTGATCGTATCATCGTACTTCGTGATCTGGAAACTTCTATACCATTACAAGGGAATGAATCACTCAATAATAGGCAAATACTAAAAGATATACATATTTTGAAGATTTAATGATTAGTTGCCCAATTAATTAATTTCGAGGTAACGAACCACACAATGGTACTATAGTTTTTCTAGGTTATCACTGTATATAATGTATTAAATATTCATTTATTTTATTGTTACATTATCACAAAAAAAGGAAAAAGTTTTTTTTTGTGATGTTGAGGTATTTAAAAAATTTTTTGCAATACTACTTAAAAAAAAAATATTTCTGATTTTTTTTTTAAAAAATTCGATATGAAATTTTTCAAGTTCAGGTTTTGTGTTATTTCGTAATTCATCAGGAATAAATCATTGAAATAGCGGATAAAAATAAAAGAAAGAATGTCGGGAGATGTCATAACATCTGTCAATGGTTTCTATTTTGAAGCATCTGAAGCACTCATTAGAAGGTGCTTTAGATGCTTTCGTTGCACAATGAGAATCCTGAAATTGACCCACCCATTGTGATATATTTTTCAGTACTAAGTGAACTCTGTGTTTGTTGGTTCATCATAACATATGGATAAAAATACTTTGATAAAGCAGAAAATAATAATAATCCTTAATGTGATGACAGATGCATATCATACTTAATCTCGAATTTTTTTTTTAATTCTCAATTCATTAATGTACTTGTATCCATTATTTGTTTTAGAAGAACTCGAATTTTTGTTTTTCATTTAATTTCAATAAAATTTTTAGGAAATTCAGAACGACAAAAATAATTTATTCATTTTATCTGATTTCAGGAAATTGGAATTTCATTAATTTTGTTTTAATAATACAATGATATGCCTATTTAGGATTATAGCAGTGAAGATGGGATAATTTTGAAAATTAAAAAAAAAATGTTCAATAATTTTTTGAAAAAAAAAACAATAATTTATAAGTTTTTCTCAATATTTTTTTTTTTGTTTGTTTGTTAAAATGTTTTCTTTTTTTTTACTTCTTCTCCCATTTTTCCCTATTTTCTTTCTTTCGTAAATCTTCCGATTATTATTTTCCTAAAGATTATTATTTTCTTTGAATAATTCCGGAATCTTCTATATTTTAAATGTTTCGATTATCATTTCGCATGGACGTGATTTATTCCGGCTGTGATAATTAATTTTTGTTCTTTATACGTTTGTTATTTTTATCGAATTAAGTCAAAATTTTATAAATAAATTTATACAACATATACAAAAAGCAGATACAAATGAAATATCAAGTAAAAAAATAGAAATTAATTATAAAGATACTGTACCGAAAAGCTATTTCTATCGATATGAGTACCGTTCAATTGCTCTTCAATTCCCGGTAATATACTGAGGAAAACATTTTTTACCGTTGTTAAACCAATATTTGTATGCGATGGAACAAGCAGTATGATGGAAAATTCTACGGCGAGATGAGGACCACTGGAAAAAGAGAAATTGAAAAGTGCAAATATATGTAGATCAAACGAAAAGAAACAAATATTTTTTTTTGTTATTTATAAGAATAAATATATTTCAATTTTACCTGTTATATAAATACCATACGTAAACATTTTCAAGATACGGCTGTAAAGATGACTGCTTAAGTTGGCTATCTATCTGAAAAAAACGATTATATGAAGATTTAAAAATTTTTAAAAATTTAAATTTAAAAAAAATTTTTTCTTGAAAAAAATTTTAAAATGTTCAAAAAGTAAATAAGCCGAATGAGAGAAAAAATTAGACTTGAACATTTTAAAGTTTGATTTTAATTATTTTTCTATCCAACATATTAGAGATTATAAATATAGATGGTAAGTTTCATAAATAACTAACACAGGCATCAATTTTAACATAAGAATGCCGAATCATGCATTCCGATAACTTAGACAATTAAAACTGAACAAAACAAAGATAAAAAATGAATTAGACTGGAAGAGTAAAACTGTTGATAGAAATGTAACATTTTGAAAGATCTGAAAAATGATCGTTTGTCCGGAACATATTTGTATTATCGTATTGCTATCGGAATATTATTGCCGGATTGTATCGGTAATCATGCAAAACAGAATATTTACTAACAATCACTTTCAACTATTTGAAAAAGTAATGATCGAGACTTGTGTAATCTTTAGAAACTTCAAAATATACTAAATTCTAAGGTGGAATTCAACGTACTGCATTCTGAATCTTGTGAGATGATTGACGATATTTGAAATGATTATGAGTTACATAAGCTTCATCAGCTTGATTTAATATATACATCTGGCAGAGCAGTGTTCGTTTTTGAAGTCGATCTGATGGATATGGTAGTGTTACAATGGCAGGTTTATATGGTGGCAATGGAGTGGGAAATGGAGGTGGAAAAGGTTGAGAAGTAAAATTGGGTAGTGGAATGGGTTCAAACGTAGAATTGGGTGATACGGTGGAAGTGATGAACTGATATGGCTGGTGCGTCGTGGATGATGGCGATGATGGAAGTTTGATAATGAGCACTAAAAGAAGGAAACTTTTATTAAAAACTTTCCCTTTTAGATATTTTAGCTAGCATTAGTTGATTAAACTATTCTAACTTTCACAAGTGATCTATTCTGCAAGAATTATTAAAAAGGTTTTATATGTCATATTTAAATTTATCAGACATTTTATGTAACATAAACAGTTATTCAACTTTATGTCTAATTTCGCTGAATCCTCAAGATAAAGCTGTAGAATTCAATTTACAAATAATTTAATCAAAGTTTTATATGTCATATTTAGGTAGCCAATTATTTGACGTATCACAGGCAATGTTGAGCAACATCACATCTAATTTATTAAATCCATAAAAGAAAACTATATGATTTTTATATCCTTTAGTCATTCTGAGTAAAATATTATTAATTTTTCAACTTTACCTACTATTTAAATTATCATAATAAATCACTATTGCCGCACTAAAATTTAATCTTGCAAAACAATCTGGAAATTTGAAAATTTCATGTTGATCTGTAAGCAGAATCTCTTATTCCATTTATCCATTTCCTTTATTGCTTGAAGATTAAATATTTGTTAAATTTTTCTGTCGATAACTGTTCATAATTAATTTTGTTAAAGCTATAAAATATCAAAATGAAACCACCTACCATTCATAGCATATGCCAATATGATAGCAATGATGAGTAAGAGGAGTAATAACGAAACAGTAATAAGCATACATAAAAGCCGTTTTCTACTGCTGCAACAATTAATTAATTAATTAATTAATCAGTAAGAAATTTATATAAAATTAAGCACATCCACTTCATTTCAATGTATAACTTGATCATTTAAAAATTATTTATTCAATTTTCATTTGAAATATATGACTTACTTCATTTTTGCATGAACTGAAATGGTTAATATCGCGTCAAATATCAAAAATTTGTCAATTGTACATAGAAATTGTTATATTGTGAGGAGCAAAGAAATGTTGACAAAAAGTTCCCAACTCAAAATTTATAGTATCAAATAGAATTCATTCTTTTATATACTCAGCTGACTGACCCATGCAATGATGCGTATTATTACTTTTTCTAATCCTACCAAAATTCAATCTTTTCGCCTCCCTTCCTCATCGTATATTCCCGATAAGTCCCTATTCAATTTCAAAATAGATCCACCTGATATGAAGAAAAATACAACTAAATTTGCACAGATGAACGAAAAGTGACCAAGTTTTACTTGGAATTGTATTTCATCAGAGTGGTTGGATTTTAACCTAAATTTGAAAAGGCCCAATAAATCGACTTCATATGAAACATTAAGCCAATACAGTTTGAGGTAGACTAAATCCAAGCCGATTGATCGCAACACATCGATTAAAGAAAGAGGAAATGAAGTAAAACTTTATTAATAACTAATCAACTCTACTGCAACTCTAAATATAACTTAATAAGTCGGAAATTTTTTTGAAAAAACTTTTTAGTTTCTTTAACTTCAAATTGTATTCGAAACAAATAAACATCTATTATTACCTTCTTGTTACTTCAAATGTTATGGGATGTCCAACTGAAGCACTGGTTGTATCATTGCTCAAATTAGACGACCATTTTGAATCATTTTTATTTTCTATTCCATACTTTGATTTTTTTAAGTCATTTTTTGGATTAGTTGTTAGATTGGATTCTAAAGAAAAATATGAGTCTTTTTTTTCAAATATATTTTAAAAATTTGACATTTTTTTTCTACTATAAAAAAAAAGTAATATGTGACATATGTCATAAAATATAATTTGAATTTAGTAATATTAAGTTAAGCACAAATGCTTATTCAAATAAAAGCGATTAAATTGATTCACTTATTACTGGCTTCAAATAATTATTTGTCATTCCATCCTTATACTATTACAGAAACTTAAAAAAATTGAAGCATATTTCGAAAAGATGGAAAAATTTTTGTTTTCCTGAAGTTTGGCAAGTTTATTGAAATGATAACCTTGTTCGAGGTCAGATTCACGGCGTCGTTGAAATTTCCCAGCTAATCCAAACATTACAACAACAAATGATTAGATGATATCAAGATAAATGATTAAGAAAATGGAACATTCGTAAAAATTGAATTCATCAATGACGACCTGATTTGGTGATTGAAATGAATTCGAAAAGATTCCGGAAATAGTAAAGAATTGGATAAAGTCAGCAGTTAGTACTGTTTTGGTAATAGCACCATTATTTCATACGGATTGCAGATGGTATGCAGAACATTCTAGTGCATTGATATTTCATATAGTTTACCTTACAGCAGGTGTAAGTTTCTGCAAATCAAATTTGTTTTTTTCCTTGAGTAATAATATTTCCCAAGTGTTTGATCAATCGCTAAATCAATCTATCACAAGTTAGACCAATCTCTATTTTCATTTTCATTCTATAGATTCATTTATTGATTTGTTTTTCTGTCTAAATAAGAAAATAGAAATCATATTATAACAGCAAGAATTCTTATCATATAAGCATTTTCATGCAAATCCATGTACACTGTTTATAATTTTCATATAACTTTGTGATGTGACCGCTCAAATTTACTGACGCCATATAAAGCGTTTCCAGTTGGCTATATGCTCATAAGAAGCCGATTTTTGGAATACTCGAGATTATTCGGATATCGATTCGCATCTGAAATGTATTGATGTTTGTTGTTGTTAATTCTAATCTACTAACTTGAAAAAAAAAAATATTTCGTTTTATTCGTTCTATAGATGCAAATCTTTACAAAGTTTTATCAAGCGAATATTATTTGATTATTCATTCAATTTTCACTAGCACAGTATGTCCAGCATGTTCTTTAATTTGTTTGGAGTCTTAGAAGCTGTGAATATTTCCGAATTTCCAAAATTTAAAATCTTTATTTATATAATCTATGATCTTTGAAATCTCTTCAAAAAATTTTATTGAATAAATTTTAAATTTCAGCAAATGTTTTGCTCTCTATAACGCTTCGATTAATAGCTTATAAAATAAAGATTTGTTACCAAATTTCGTATCAGTAAGTGGCCAATTTTACAATCAGCGCATTTGCTACATTGAAATTCATTGATAAAGAATTAACTTTAGATTTAAATTTGGACTATGTTATTCTCTTTGTCTACGACGATCTCTCGTGCGAAACGTTTGACAAACAAATCAGTAAATTATATTATCAAATATATTCCAGCAATTTAATTCTATTCCACGAATGATTTCTTCCTTTTATTGAAATATAATTTGAATTATATTCTAATGGAAATAAAAAAGCGTTCCTGAGATGGAAATTCAATTACTGATCAATTCTGATAGTTTAACAACAATTATGAAGGAATTGAATCATATTCACTTGTCCAATAAATTCATAAACATTATCCGCAAAACTGTGTTCGATTTTTCATCTGTTTTTTTTTTGTCTAAATAAAGTATTTGAAGGAAAATATTGATTGACAAAAGTATTTTGTCTTTTTGTCAAACATTTTCTTTTAAACATTATATTGATAACAAACAAATAATGATGAATGATAAGAAAATGAAATTTTTCCCTGAGGATTACTCCTTTCGAAGATCAGGAGGATAAACAAATATCGTTAAGTAATTTAATGTTTTATTCACAGCATACGGCTTATCTGAAAATAAACTGTAATCTAATCTTAAAAAATTATTTTGATGTTTAATCAATGATTAGATTAAAAAGGGAAAAACAATGAAAAAGTAACATAACTTATAATAAATAAGCTTTATCAAATGCTTTATGCAATTGTTAATCATAAATGATACTTTCATTAAGATTCGAAAAATTCTTCACTTCAAGTGTTACCGGCAATTATCATAAACTGATAAGAGATATCAAATACATTTGAAACTTTAAAGAGATGAAAAATGAATTATTTATAAGTAATTAATTAAAATGTGGATACTATTAGATAAATGAATTAGAAGTGTAAATTCTACCATGCACAAATTATTCATGCGAAATTTGACATTCCTAATTTCTATGTGATGTTAGATAATTCTGAAACACGGAATAGAAATATTTTCAACTTCAGGAAAGTCATAACAATTCGAAACAATCTGCATTAGATAATTCTAAGAAATATATACAAAAAAAAAAAAAAAAAAAAAAAAAATTGCAAATTTTCGGGAAAATCATGAAGGTTCGAAACAAACAAGTTTTTTTTCTAGTTTCAGACGAATTTTTGAAGATTTATTGTTGGAAAAGTTTTTCAATCCGAAATGAACATGTAGTCTTATTTGGTGCAAATGCTTAATTCAATTTTTTTTCTTTTCAAAAAATCCGCATTGTCATGCAAGCAAGATTCAATTCGATAAGATTAATTGCACTGTATACATATTCTATACGAAATGATTTCCACCATCAGGTGTTATGCCAAGATGAATCGCGTTATATTGGTTCAATCCTTCTTGATCTACGTGAATCGCTTTTGTCGGCGGAACAGTTATTTGATCAAATAGCCACTTAAGAATGGAATATCCTGCTTAATTTAAACACTTACGAGCGATTGCTTCATATGCTTTCTTGTAAATGCTAATTATTCAACTTTTTATAGTATTTCGATATTTTTATTTTATTTTATTTTTTTATTTTTTGGCTCAACTATTAGACTAATTTTCGATCTTGGCTTCATTGATTGGAAATTCAATTCTGTCGAAAAAGATCAATGTTGAGGAAAAGAGCTATATTGTGTATGCATAAAGGCAGTGTATAATTTTACCCTCTCATCCGCTACTTCTTTACCAATTCATCAAGCCTATAATCAAATCATTTCGTCGAAGCAAGCTCAATAGAAGGCCAAGTAAGGCCAAAGCAATCAGTCCAGGCTCCTGACTCAGACTCGAAAACTAAGGAACTTGGCCATAAACGATGAATGTTGACAAGTTAGTCAAAGAGTCTTCGAAAAAGATTACTAAACTTTAACGAATAGATAGCTTAACGGAAGACGAAATGATAAGACAGAGGGAGAGAGAGAAGCAAAAGATAAATCTTACCGTAATCCCATGGTGGGAAGAATAGGCAGAGGAAGTAAATCCAATAAAGCCCTATAATTCATGTTGTCAGCTGAGGTATATCGTCTTGCTAAAGTCCTCCTTTCGTTGTCGTCTCGTAATTTCTCGGAGAGGAATGAAAAAGAAGGAGGAAAAGGAGGAGGAGAAGGAAAAGGAGGAGGAGAAGAAGGGAAAGGAGGAGGAGAAGAAGGAAAAGAGAAGGAAGGAAAGAAGAAGGAAAGAGTTGTAAATAGCTTTGTAAAAGCAAATTTCTTTTTCCATACCTTCCTTCCCTGGTACTTCCCCAATCTTTTATACCATCCTTAGCCGTTCAACCTTCCTAGTTTGATAATAATCTTTAAGGCTCATTTTTCTCCTTTTTCTTGTCCGTCCATCTTGGCCTGAAAAATATTAGCCAAAGCCTTTAAGCAATCAACAAAAAAACGAAATCTTATGCATAGATGTCTATGTTATCACTGTGAACTCTTGCGTGTGTGTGTGTGCATGTGACTCGAAAGGCAAAAAGCAAACCAAGTTATCCACCCGTCGGCATCGTCATCATCTATCATCAATTCCACTTGTCCCAAAATTTATTTACTGTAATTATATAATATCATCATTCATTATCAATCAACATTATCATCATTTATCATCGTCATCATTTATTATTATCACTTCAATTCTCATTACTAAAAATTTGACTTAACGTTAATAGCGTTAAATCATTATTATTATTGTTATTATTATTATTACTATTATTGTTAATATTGCTATTATTATTATCAAATCACATCATTATCCATCACTGGCTGAAAAGAGCTAAAAGCCAAAAGATAATATTAAGCTACAAAAAAGGAAGCCGAAAAGCTAAACGAGAGCTATTCACAAATTAAATCTGTGGACTCTTGACGAAATTATACTAACTAAGTAAAGTATAATTCACTAAACTACTACTAAATTCGTCTCCTCCTTTTTAAAAACGGTATCCTTTGGGGTCGATGACTAGTGAAGGATTAAGTACCACTTCCTCTATTCTGAATGGTGCCAGTACCACTGCTGCCGCTGTCTCTGCTATCACACAGGTATCACTTATCATTTTTTTTTTACTTCACTCTATTGCTTTACAAAAAAACTAACCATTTGGAATCATTTAATAACCACTTGACAAAATAGAGTAGTAAGTATTTACGACTAACATGTTTATATTTTAATGATTCCGAATAAATTATTTTCATTTAAACTAATCATTCGGAACTATTTAATAATCATTTTATTGAATAAAGTATAAAGTACTCATGATTAACATATTTATATTTTAATGATTTCCGACTGATTAATTTTATTTAAATTATTCATAAACTATTCATTTAGAATCATTTAATAATCCCTTTATAGAGCATCATGTATTTATGCTTAATTTGTTTAAATTTTAACCTGATTGATTTAACGGATTAATTTATAAGTTTGGCCTTTTCATCTTTCCTTTCAACAATCTGTTCTAATTTACAAGTACTGCAAGAGCGAGCTTCACAAATTTTATTTTGAAAACTTTAAAATCAATTTATTTGAAATCATTTAATAATCACTTCACTAAACATAGTGTTAAGTACTTCCGACCAGCACAACTGTATTGAATTATTAGGAGTTATAATGAAACTGAAAAATAGTTCTAAAACCTTTTTTTCAGGTTATGACCACCTTCTTTGATCTATTTAATAAATTACTTCCTTATTATAAATGATAAAACTAATTTCAATGTAAACTGCAGTAAACTCATATACGCTCACATGTGTTGTCAACATACTTGTCATTCATCCAATGACGAGTAAAAGTTAGCTTAAAGAAAGAAAATTTTTATTACCATATTTATATTCATGTTATTTTGCAAGATTAACCTATAACATAGAATATTTTGCTTATTTTCGAATATTCCAATCATTCCAACTTTCTTTTTATTCTTATTTCAAATATTCCAATAGTCATTTGAAATCATTTTATAATCATTTGACTGCGTAGAGGACTAAGTATTTAATCCTAATGTATTTAAATATTTATGGTTCTAGACTGATTTGCTAGATTAATTTAGATTGATTTATCGGATTAATTTTTCTAAGCTTCACAGTCTACTTAATCTAGCAATAGACAATTATGGCAAGTTTGCACTAAACAAATTTACCAGATTGAATTTATTAACTTTACTCTATCTCTTTCGTAATATATACTGCACATAAACTGATATTATTGCACAATGATAATAAATCATTCATAAAATCTCGTACAATCTAGAAGTGATTAACTAATTGGTGTCAAATCTGATAATCATTTAATTGATCAATCTAATTTTCTGAGCGATGATAAATGAAGATTATGGGGCGTCTAATATTATGGTATAAAATAGTTAATTTGTAATTTGAATCTATAAAAGAAGCTAAAATCCGATAATCGATTGTCTTTGATCGTTATTCTGCGGAAGCGAGAATTAGGAAAGAAAAAAAAACATTCTGATTAATTCAAAAGTTGAGAAATACATAAATTGGTGGAAAATGCCGACAAATGTGATCATAGGAAATGAATGAAATGACGAAGTGTTTGGATATGTGAAATGGCACTTACTACTATTCTCGACGAAAGCGGATGCGCTAATTTATCATAATTTGTTTGAGCATTAAGCTTTTAGAGAAAGATGGGAATCTAATTGTTCATCCAAATCTATCCTTTCTTTTTGTTTGTTTAGTATACATGTCCGTGTCCTCTTCATTTCACGCATTATGTCAAAACTTTCTCGTCATGTTTCCGGTTTTGTTTATTTTCTAAAGTAATTATGGAAAATTTAATTTGGACGTACACACACCGTATGAGACCCTCCTCTGCCCTTTTTTCATTCATTCAATTGCTTTCCAACGACGGATGATAAGGCGAGTCGAAAAATATCTTCGTTGGTTTGGTTGTCATTTGGATGATTTTCTTTAAAATTCGACAGAATTTGATAGTTAGATGGTTGTATTAGTAAAATCAAAATATATTATTGGAGAAAATTTTGATCATTCTTGTAAATTTTTATTCAAAAAATGTTCTTGTATATTGCTTTCTAGAATTCAGATTTTTCATTAAACTTGTAATTAAATATTCAAAATAAACTTCCAGTATTTTTTCCACTTTTTTACCGTCGTAATTTATGTTGTTAACAGAATAATTAAAGAATTAGGGATAAATATTGCGATAACATTCATTTTAAATCCTTTAATTTAACTACTTTCTATCCGATATACAATGATTAGTTCGTTAGAAATGATCGCTGTTAAAAATAAAACTTAATTTGTTTAAATAATGACTTTTCATAAAATGCTTTTATATTATAATTGTTAAAGTCAAAAAAAATTAATATTAGAAAATAAATTTGCGACCTATTGCTCTTTTATGATTTTATTCTACTATTAAATTTATTTCGAAAAATATAAAAGATAATCTATAACAATTCATTATAACTTAGAGTTAACAACTGATTATAATATTTCTCCAAAATATCAAAAATTTCAAAGTTTTTAAAAAGCAGTTTTGCAGCATGCTCTCAGTAACTGCAACATACCTTGTTAGTTTGCAGTTTCAGGAGCAGTTGAAGGGTAAAGATTTAGCGCAGGCATTGACCGATTTTCCGTATTATCCGCCGCTTGATGCTTCCGTATCAAATAGTCTACGACCGATCGGTGATTCTTCTGGTAAAATCTATAAACAAATGAATTTCTCAAGAAAAAAGAATTGCTATTATTTTTTAATATTTGCTTAAATAATTTAATTTTTTAAAAAATTTCAAAAATTTTAGTTCAGTCATCTGCCCATTTCACGATAGGCTAATTTTAATTTTAAGGAAACTAAGAATCAATTGACAGATAGAGTTAATCCTTGTTCTTCGTTGAATTTATTTCATTCCAAGAACTTAAAACATCTGCCAGTTAAGAATCATTTAAATCAAAACGAATCAAGACGAAATTAAATTTGAATTTTTAAAAATTTTAAAAGAAATTTTCAAATCTTATAAATTTTTTTTTAATTTGATAACTTTATAGATGGTGCATTCAAAAAAATTAAAGCAGAAAGCAGTAGTTGCAGTGCATCATCCGTATTTGCAAGCACTCTTTCAACTGGCCCTCAAATACCTGCCAGGTAACATTTCTTTCAATCTTGAAACTTTTTCTTTTTTGACATTCTAATTTCCGTCTAAATTGTCGTATCTTTTAATAAAAGCATCGAGCAGAGATGTAAACAAGAGATTACGGTCGTTTTGATAGAATTGAACTTGTGGAGGAATTTTAATAAACATCGAAGTTTTGCATTTTTATGAGTTTCGAAGTTTCGAAGCATAATACTGTTGCTCCATTTTGGCGAAGGAAAATTGGTTATAACTCAGTTTTATTGTGCATATTACTTCTTCTAATTCTAATACACTTTATTAGTTTGATCTTATATTTCAAAATTAACAAAGATTTTTCTTGCAAATTTTTCTTTGCTTTACGTTCAACAATTTTTGTTTTCATGCAGTGTACGAAGACGACATCGTACAACATTCACGCAGGAACAACTAGCAGAACTTGATGCTGCATTTCAAAAATCACATTACCCGGATATTTACGTTCGGGAGGAACTTGCTAGGATTACAAAGTTAAATGAAGCACGAATTCAGGTATAAATCTTATAATTCAAAATTTTGCTCCATTTCGGAAATAATATCGGTCAATCATAAAAAATTTGTTTTATTTCAATTTAATAAAATACCAAAAGTTAAAGACAATTGATGAAGAAAAGAGATCAGAGTTATATTTTATAAATTAATCAAACATTAAAAGAAACATATTACTGCAAGTGACTTGAATGTTTATCTCAAGAAATCATGAATATTGCTGAAAAAGAGTGAGAAGGGAAAAACGAAAGAAAAGCCCTTTTTTCGATGTTATAAATAATTTTTTTTTTTTGTCGGTGACAATAGCACTGATTACTGTATCCAATGCTATCTTCTTTGAATTAAATTACTATTAAGCTAATAGTGGATTGGATATTACTTGAATTGTTTTGTACAAGGATGTCATTTTACTAGAATTTTTATTTTGATCTTATCAAATTTTCAAAATTTTTAAATAACCAAATTTGCAAATTCTTTGTAATTATGCAAATAAAAGTTATGCTTCATTGAATACTGTCATAATCAGTAGTGAATACTTTTCTAACCTATTTAATGATAAATGATTCCAAATTTTCCAAATTTATTTCTTCATCATACTGTTAATTGAACCTTATCCATGGAAGGAAAAAAAAAGATTACATAAAAGAAAGGGTCACTACAGGTCATCATCTTTTTGCTATTGACCTGAAATTTTTTCGTAACCCAACAACATTTAAACATCTGTATGCGTAATTTTTGTTTATGTTTTATAATTCGTCAAGAACAGCAGGAAACAGGAGAAATAGATAGAGAAAAGAAGAGGTGCGGGGGAGAAAGGTACTGTTTAGTGGGAGATGATCCAAGGGTCACTATGGAGGGATGGTTGACATTCTGTACCACTTCAATCCCATAATTATCAGCTCTTCAGTAAGCTTATTTCATGCAATTAGCTGTAGCAATGAAGCGAACTTATACTCAGCAGGATATCTCAAACCTCTCTTTGTCACCCTCCTCTGTCACCCTTCTTGTCACCCCCTTTTGACTTTTCTCTCTCCTACTTGTCACCCACCCTTTGATCCTCCTCTATCCCTTCTTTTCACCCCTTCTTGGCCCCTCTCTCTTTTTTCTATCCTCGTTTCATCTCCTTTCTATAGATCAACAATCGAGTCACTTTACACTACAGGCACCACCGATTACACCATCTGTACATCAAATTTGAATATAGCTACTTTGTTGTTTTCTATGAACAATTTGAAGATTATTTTAACTACCAAGCACAATTCATTTTACCGCATTAAATTATACCGGGGAAAATATCTACAGAATCCAAAAATTCCCAACAATTTCCATTTTACTTCATAAGAATTCTATATTTTGAAAATTAAGAGCAATTTTTATTTAAGCTCACAAAAATTAAGCATTTTGATAACTAAAAGTAATTTCTATTTTGGATTACAAAAATTCTGCATTATGCTAATTCAGGTGCAGTAGAAACTTCTTGATTTTAATGATTTTAATCAAAACTTAAATTCAGTACAGTAGAAAAAAAAAAAACAAAAACAGAAAGATGTCCAAATTTATACGGCGTATTCTTTTTCATAATATTTTATGATTCCTTTAGTGAAATGTCAGAGAGTTATAATTGTTGAGATAGAATCATAATTACTGAACTTTATCTAAGGGTAAATTGAAATAATACATTTGATTAAAAAAAATTAATGCATTAAAATAATGGAAATAATTGGTCACAATTCAATAAGAGCAAAACACTTAAAAATTTCCAACAATTTCATTAAAGTGCTGAATCTTTTTTCAAATACATTTATTAACTGTTACCAAAATCAAAAAAAAAAGAAAAAAAAAGAATGAAATGATTATTTAATGAATAAATTCTTAAAGTGTTGAAATTAGCTTAGAATTTGTATTTCTATAAGTCGCATAATTGATCGAAATATCTTTGAGAGATTATAAACGAGAGTGGAAAGTTTTTCTATCATTTTTCTTTTTCCTTTGGGACTGTCTTTTTTTTTTCAATTCCATTTGATCAAGTTATTGGCATTTCAATAAATTGAATTATTTTCTTATTTCATTTCAGTTTCCTGCTTTTATTGCTATTTTTTTGCTTCTTTTTTTGGAAATTTCTTATTTGCAAATAATTTTGAGACATAAAAAAAAAATTTTAGCAAAAAATTTAATATAATCAAAAGTAAGAAAGTTTCCAGAAAAGAAAAGGCAAAATTAATATTTCATGTTACATATTGTATTGAGCGATATTTCTGAGAAAAAAATTAGGCAAAGTTTTTATTTAAATTTTTTTCTCTTGAGAAATCGTGTGTAATCTGAAATTAGCATTTTATACTTCCTGAAACATTACGATAAAAATTCGAAAATTTTAATCAAAATTTAAGCCTTCTGATTTGTTCATATTTAAAATACTAATTTTTTAGTATTAAAACAATTATTATATTACTTTATAGGATGTAAATAAACATTCTTTAAATTACTAAAATCATGAATGGTAAGGCAAAAAAAAAAAAAAAAAAAGAAAAACGAGAATTTAGGATTCCATTGAAGATAATGATAATTGTTTTTGTGCAACAAAACATGATTAAAATTGGCTATTTATGCAGCCCAAAGCTCGATATTGAACTTATTTGCTTTAGCCTAGGCTATTACCGTAATCCGATTGAAAAGACGAGGAACAAAGCTACACTCATCATGTACTCTTGTCATTCGCTGAATTGCATATTAATTGTGACTTGCTGAATTCTCTGCTACCCAAAATTTTCATTTTCGAGCAAATTTTTCTCTCCTTTCCTCTCTTCCTTTCTCTCTCCGCTTTTATATTCAGTTAGAAGTTTCGATTAACTGAGCTTAGCTGAAGCTCTAAGCAAAAGATTTTAGCTATTCTAGCATGGAAAAGTTTAGATTCCAAACGATTACTCTTTCTTTTTCTTCCACTTCTCCCTCTTTCTCCTTTTCTCTTTCTCTCTCTTTGAAACGGATGTATTGAAAATTAAATTAACTTCCACTTTCCCGTCTACCAAAATAAAATTGTAAGGCAATTCCAGGAAATGTAATACAATTGTTCGATTAAAATTTCTAAAATGTATTTTAAATTGATAGCAAAGCAGCAAATTGGTTCAAAGAAAGAAATAATATGAAAGATTATCAGTAATCATTTAACTAATGTTCTAAATATAATCCAATGCTTATTCCGTTTGAAAGTTTCGTTACTAATGGGATCAATCTATCCAGCGACACTTATAATGTGTTATCAATCATAAATCATTTCGTTCAGTTTGTTTATTAATCAAAAGTAAAAATACCGACCGACTGGTTTTACTACAATTATTATTGCCATGGTAACCGTATTTTGTTAATTAGGGATATATAACTTATCAGTACTTTATATCCATTACTATTCTTCAATAACGACCGAGTAATATTAAACGGATTGAATTTCAGATTCGCTGCTCAATTTGTAAAGCAGTATTTAAATTCCATACTACTTTACAACGATATATATATATTGTTAATCTAAATTTTTACGTGCTATAAGCAACTAAATTTATTCAATTATTTATGATAAAAGAATTTTTCAAAAAGAAAAAAAATTGCTACTTAGAAAAGTTGTATCATCGCAAAAGATTTTGGTGAAGTTGAAGATAAAATTTATCAAAAAATATCATTGTCAGGTTTGGTTTCAAAATAGACGTGCAAAGCATCGTAAACAAGAGAAGCAATTATCAAAAGCTTTGGTACCACAAACGGTATTTCCATCACAAAGTGCCACAGGTCAAATTATGCGAACACCAATGTATCCATCCACTGCCGCCATGTCTGTTCGAGCTGCTGCTGATCCGTTTTGGTAAAAAATGAGAATAGACATTTAAATTTAGATTTTTGTATAAGGAAAATGGTAATATTCTATGCAATGGAAGAAAAATTTAGATTTGCAAATATTTGAAAAGATAGGCTAAAAATAAACGTGGGTACTACAATGTCATTTTATGTTAATTTTAAAATCGGTGATAATTTGAATTAAAAAACAAAATTGTATAGTGTCCAATATATTTTAAACTATTTTATATCATTTATATCATTACTTTGCAGATATATAATAAATAATAATTGCTATTAGCTGAAAGTCAGACTAAAATATACAAATTTCAAGCAACAATTCATAATTGATTCATTTTTCCAAATCTCAGAAATATTGCGAAAATTAAATTCGGAAGCAATTTACTGCCATGATATATTTTAAATCGACTCGAATAGATTTATTGATCATCAGTCAGTAAGTATTAGGGTAATCCTTATCAATGTCGCTTTTTAACTATTAACTTTAAACATTTATTTATATGTTGTAAAATCTTAGGTATCAACCGTATCCTGTAGCTCATCCGATGACGTATCCTACAGCTTCTGCTTATGGAGCTGTATCAAGTGCTCATACTTTTGGCGCACCGATGGCTACGTAAGTTTAGTTTTTCTTTTCTTTCGGACCTTTTCTTTTTTATCATTTAATTATTTTAAAATTTTCAATCAAAATTTTTTTCTTCGAATTTTTTAGATCAACAATTAGCACAGTTAGTACCGATCCAGCGGAAGATTTCTATCAAAAAAGTTTGGCTCTGCGGGTCAGCTGCCAACCATCAACTACAAATATTCAATATCAAAGTTGAAATAATGCTTTAATAATCAGGCGTAAAATTATTAATCAAATATTAGATTCTTCTATGATGTAACAAAGTTTAACAAAAACTTTTCGAAAGTTTTTGAATCAAAAATAACAGTTTTGATTATTTTTTCTGCAAAAGTTTTTAAGAAACATAGATTTTTTAAAAAGTTTATTTTGTTGAATCATCGTTCTTTAGTTAACAAATGCTATTTATGCCGGTTCCTTGTATCGATCTCATGGATAGGTTGTATTATATGAGTTTTTTTTTCTAAAAATTTTGAAAAACATAAATAATTTATTTTTCTGAATCTAGAAAAAACCACTGGAGCCAATTATTTTTTTTTCTGCAATTTTCTCAGCTAATTTATCGACTTCACTAATCTTTAATAAAAGTTTGAATTTGAAACCATTTTTAAAGATTTTCATTTGCTGAATAGCTGCAAACAAAATATTACATTTAAGGAAACTCTTTTAACTTTGGCTTATTAAATGAGAAAAATTGTCTGTCTCTTGGCTTCTTTGGCAGAAATCTTTGTGGTATAAATAATTGTTTGTTATGATGACTTTCTTAAAAAACTTCTGCTACATCTCGTGGTAATACAATTTAACGGTTAATTATATAAATAAAGCGGAATTTTCACTCTTCACTTCAGTAAATTTATTTTTTTTATTGTAGCTTCAGATTCCGCTTTGAATTTGATGCATTTTTTTTGTTTGGAATTTCTTGCTTTGTAATTTTCCAAACTGTTTTCTTTTGTTTTTGCATAAATAGAAAGCGTAAGAACGAAAATTTATTTTTATTTTTTTCAAAATATTAAAATATTATTTAAATTGCACTTGAAAAATTCATTTCTTCATCTCTTTTAGCATACTAAAATTTTTAAAAATTAAAAGTAAAGTACGACATTTTTTTTTTGGTATTTTCGCATAAATTTAATTTCATATTTTATCATTTAATGATATTATTAGGTTTACAACTTAATAGTATTGTTATGGGAGAGGAAAAATTTCACAAAATAATAAGTGCAAGAAAGCAAAAAAAGTTTTAAAAAACTGGCGATTTTGCAAAAAGATAATTTCAATATTTTAGGTAACAAAAGTAAGTCTATATTAACGATTGTATCATTAAAATTTGCAAACTATTAACGATAATTCATTGCTATTAAGGAAGTTATTGGCAGAAATGGCTATGATTGTTTAATGATTTTTAATCTATTTCATAATTTAATTAATTTGTCTTTTATATTTTCTAATTTAAATCCTGTGAAAAGTGATAAAATATTTTTTGCGTGAGTTATTGATATGGTTTGATTGCTTTTGTTCAATATATTCATATTTACATTTAACAAATTTATTCCTTGAATAATTTATTGAGTTATGAGAATGCTGTCATCCATCAAAATAATCATTGATATTTACAAAGTAAATAAACCTGGTTAACAACAATCTATTAAATGAAATCATTTAGCAAATGAATCAGAGTACCATTGTCATTATTATTAGCTTCTTTCAGATATTTTTGAAAAAATTTCGACTATTTTAGAATCTAAATAAATACCTCAAGTATTACTGTACAAATATTATCAAAATCCGGTATAAACATATTAGAAATATGCGGGGTTTGTTTTATCCAATCCTGATAATATGCATTTAACCGGAATTTAATAACAAATAATTAACACTTTATTTCTTTAGTATCGAAACGAAACAAAATTTTCGTGTTTTTTTTTCTCACTTTGCAAAAAAATCATCAAAATTAACAAGATATAAGTTTTAAATTGTGACAAAAAAAATCATGAAAGATCAATCGACTTAATTATATTTCTCTTTATGTCATTACTGAATTTAAATGAACAAATAATTATTGGAATAAATTTGAAATACTATGAATTAAATTATTCGATATATATTTACGGTGTAATCATTTTCTGATTTCACAACGTAATCCTCGATAACCTGCCTTACAAATACACCGCGGTTCACCACGTGATGTCTTTATGCATTCCGCATTATTATAGCACAAATTTAAGCATATATCTGAAATTAAAATGAAATTTTTATTAACAAACTAATATTAAATTGGAAATGATCTTAACATTACCACTGACGTGTGTTAAGTAATTTACTAAATTGAATGAATTATTGTAAATTTCACACTAATAGTGAAATTAAAAGGATCAAATTAGTTCATTAACTGTTAATTAACATAATTAATACGATGATTATGTTAGACATTATTTGACCCCATTGCTGAACAATTATTATTATTTATGGAATTCTAAGAAAATTTTATGATAAAAATAGTGAAATCATTCCGCTTAATTTAACAAATTATAATTTCATGATTGAAATACTTCGATCGTTCCATTTAATTTAAAAAATCATAATTTTGAGTAATATTTAAATCATTCTGCTTAATTCAGGCAATCATAATTTTGCAATCTTTATAATTAAATCGTTCCGTCCAATTAAAAAATTTAACCACAAACAGTCGTAATTTTGTGCCAGTAATAGTTAAATCATTCCGTTTAATTTGAAACAATCATTTGACCTGCCCACAAGCCAAATCGTCTAGTCTTATTAAGTCAGTAAATAGCATTGTCTATATTTTTTCTACCTCGGAAAAAGTTCAACTTATCTTACAATTGAATCATTTGATGACAAACTAACCTGTACATGTGAATCCATTGCCGACAAAGCCTGGTTGACATCGGCAGCTATATGTTGGCTTGTTTTCTTTATCAGGTAAATCGATACATGCTGCTAACCAATGACATCTATGCTCACCGTTTGCACACTGATTCGTTGAAACACAAGTTTCAATTGACGTTGCACCTGAAAAAAAAAAAAAAGCCTGCAGATTTTAAACTATTGATTCCCCTTCATCAATGATTGTATTTCAAAAACGAGATGGCATTCAAAAAACATAAAGTTATTTGCGTATTATCTCTTTCAATGATTTCATTAATGTCGCATATGAAATAATTACCTAGAATCCTTGTTGTGGTTCCAGTTGGACATTGTTTACAATAATAAGAGCCAATTTCATCCTGATAATAACCATAGCTACAGTTCAAGCATTTCTTATGATGCCAGTTTAAATATTGTCCTTGCTGACAGTTTGCTGGAATTATTGATGCATATTCCGGAATCCCTGATGCCACCAGTTATATACAAAAATATATCAAACTTTGGAAATAAACATATTCCGGATTGATCGTTTCTAGATACAATAAAATTCCGAGTTATTAATTTTGATCTTACTAGCTTTGTTGTCGTTTTATCAAATCTGTTTAATAAGAATTCCATATAATCAATCTTTCAAAAATAATAATAAATTCCTCTTCAGGAACAAATTAATTCATCAATGAAAACGAAAAAAATGGAAACATTAAAAGAAGGGAAAAGTAAAAGATGATTAAGTAATTAAGACCAACGTAGTATGCAAGACTTTTCACTGGTTGAGCCAACTGATTCGGTTATAAATGCCGGATCACAGGGTCGGCATAGCACATCGTTCGGTTCTTTAAAAAAACCACGCTGACATGGTTTACAACTACTATCAAATGAATGTTCCTCTCCAGCTGGACAATTTGCTGGAAAAACAAACCAGGTCAATCAGGTTTGGGTCAAAAATATGACCTTTTTGATTTTGGCTAATGAATAATTTGCAAAGCATTCATTTTATAATCCTCGAAATTTTTAGTAACTTCCAACAAATACTTCAGCTCTGATAATTCGAAATTCATTTGCAAGTATTAGGTTGGATAATTAATGTATCTTTGCATTTTGATACGAGTTTGATTTTTATGAATAGTGGTAAAAACTTTTACCGATACACTGATCAATCAAAGTTGAATTCATATGAACAGTAACAGTATTTTGTGGACATGGTAAACAATTTGTTGAGCCTGGATTTGGTTGATAGGCCAAATAACCACATGGTTCACATTTACCAGTTATTTCGTTCAAAAAGTAGCCAGCAGAGCATTCTACTGCAAATCATTAAGTGTAATTTTGATAATTCAAATATATGCCGATAAAAAATAGCAATGACCGTTGACATTTTTCCAAAGAATAGAACGAACACAAACCAACACAAGAGGTAACATAAACGGATCCAGTCATTAATGTCGTATATCCACGAGGACATTTTTCGCATCGCGGTCTACCGGATCGATGTTGATAGTAACCCCGAGGACAATGTTCGCATTTCTTTGATAAGATGTTGTGATAACGGCCAGGTTCACAAAGTACTACGGATTACAGAGATTATGACATTAAATTAATGGATAAATATTTAAAAATCATGAGGGCGAAATTGTCATTTTATTGAACATTAAATTCTGTATCGAAGATAGCATTGATAAGAAGATTTAAATTATCATGAGAAATAAAAACAACCTTAAAATTATTAGCTTTGTTATTAGTTATGATTACTGGAACAGTTTTTTCTATTTTTGTTTTATTTTTGGGCCAAAATTCAAAAGTTTGAAATTTTTAACTATGAGAATTTCTTAACTTTGTACCACTTAGTTAAAAAAATGTATACTATTTTATGGAAGATATATTCAGTTGTTATCATTATCATCATCAGTAATCGTTATAATCAGATATTATTGCCAGCATGACAATTATTTGTATTATTACTTTAGTGTTAGTATAATTTTTATTTTAGCAATTTGTTATCAACATCTCATGCTTACTTATGTTAATTATAAGTAATAAGTTAAAATATTTAAGAAAACTTTAAAATTTTACTTTTTTGATATAATATTTAACTTCCTATCACCGATTTAAAGTGCTACAATTGTTATTGTTCATGTTGTTATCAGTGGATTATTACTTCTAATAAAACTTAAATTGATATTGATGATTAACTGTAGTTTGATGACTGATAAAGCTAATATTAACTGAAATTATCATAAGATTCAAAACTATTGTAGCAATTATTAATTCTGTCATTCAGCAAATATTTATTAAGATTTCTCGAATATGCATCAGGAAAATGCTGACGGTTTCAGTATTAAGAGGTATCATATCATAGAAGGTGACGATTATAGAAGGTAGAGTTTCCATATGTAAATAATCTAAACTCTTCTGATAATATTTAAAATTATGTTTTTCATTTCAGATTTTAAATTTTAGTAATAACTGATGCAAATAGCAAAGTTTGCAACATGATTTTAAGCGTAACTTTGTTTTATCAAATAGTTGATTAATTTGCTTGCTTTTTTTTCACGTTTTTTTTTTTAGCAATTTATAAATTTATTTCACAAATTTTTTTGAGTTATTTTTATTGCCAATGAAATCATGCAAAATTAGGTTAATTTGTGCATATTTCATGCGAATTCTAACATTCGATAAGCTATTTCGATTCAAATACGATAGTTTAAAGTGAATGAAATGTTAGAATCAGAAATGAAGAATGAACTGCGATCGAAAGAAAAAATACCCTCGAATAAATCAGGAGGCGATTCGAAGAATTGCTAACATTTTTGAGTGTGCTTATCTTCAATCACAGAACTATTATTGGTAAAAAAATATGATAAGAAGCAGTCTACTCTGATTTTTCATTATTTTTCATAAGCATAAACAGAACATAAGTTCATTAAGTGATTTTCGAGAGTTAAACTAATTACACAACCAATTAATCATATCATTTAATAATTTTTAATCTTATCTATTTATAACTCTCAATATCGGTATTAAAAACTTGGCAATGAAATGAAATATTTATTAAATAAAATGATAAGTATATCAATTACTAAATTTAGTATTGCTTTAATTGTAATGATAGTATTGCTTTAATTGGAGTAGTTGGCAATTATTCTTGCCAATTATCATGCGAATTGCCAAAAAATTTTATAGCGTAGAATTAATTAAATGCTAATGGCGACGCATTATCTATGATAATTTCTTTTTTGCAAATTTACAATCCCAACCAATCTCAAATAAAATGAACTTAAAATAACTTTATAATCCACACTGTGGGAGTTATATATTTGCCGGATTTACCAGATGCGGTAAATCAAAGTGTATCGATTCATATATATATTTTTAATTAAACTTATATGACCGAAATAATTGGTTAAACCTTACTAAATTCTGTTTTAATTTTTTTATAATATTGCGCAAATATTATTTGCTAATCATTTAATTATATTGATTTTCATTAATTAAGTAAAAAGTAAGTGTGAGTAGTACGTTAAATTAGCATGTGTTGTTGTTAAAAAATATCGACCGATATTATTCCACGGGCACTTTTTCGACAGTCTTTATTATTTCATATGCAAAGATTATACAAGTAGAAAGAAAAAAGAAAATAATTTATTGTGATCAGAATGCTTTCCTTTTTTTTCATTGTAGAACAGCGGCTAAATGTCCTTTTTTTAAATTTCAAAAATCAATTCGAATCATTTAAATCATTCAAATGTAAATTTTAAAATATTCACAAGGAACAATAGCAGCAGTTCAATTCAATTAAAAATTATTTTACTTTAAGGAAGAAAATATTAGTGAGTCCCGTTATAGTTGCATACAAATTATTTGTTAAAATTTGTTAAAAGTGATCATGTTTTTTTGAAATGAACTTTCAATTTTTGGCAAAACTTTCATTTTCAATTTTGAAATAACTAGAAAAAAGAAGTTCCATCTAAGTAATCATTCAATGATAGAGAAGTGGATGAATTTTGAAAATGATTCAACAATCAATTATATTTTTCCTACTGCGAGTTTTTTTGCAGAACTAGAAGTTTGGCTATCAGTAGTTGAGGGTATGGTTGGAATGGTACTGGTAAATAAGCGTGAAAAGGTTGATAATGAGGATGGGGGAATAATAATTGATGTTTTGACATCTCGAGGCTTATCTGGGAATGATGGTGTGGTAATAGGTCGAGAATTACTCGGGAAATCATCCTTACTGCATTTATCCTGATCGATCAGGGTTGAGCCCCGATAGCAGAAGAATGCTTCATCAAAGGTTAATAACTGCGATGGCTTTCCAAGTATTTTCAATGCATTCGTATACTGAAAAATGCCACCACGTAGACCAATTTGTACGACTGCATAAACTGTTGATGTCGCATCAACTTTAACATTTCGAATCGGATCCCTAAAATTGAACGCTAGATATAATATTTTTTAATAGATCTCCTATTAGAATTAACTTATACTTCGCTACTAGAAGGTTGACTGGGTACCTTTACGAGAACCAGGAGAACTAAAGATTGTAATAATCATTTCTTTTTTTATTTTTTGTCTTTTTATCGATTAAGTTTGCTGTATATAAAATGATAATAATTAAATTTATTCAGAAATTCTCTTTTCTTGCATACAGATCACTTTAGTTTCATTTAATTTTATATAATTATTAATTTGTATTATGAAATTTTTATTATTATAAATTAATTGGTTTTGAAAAGGCACTTATTTAAAAACAAAGAATTCGATTTTTAATTCACAATTAAATTCGAGAAATTGATTTAATTTTTTCCTTAATTTTGAAATTTAATGTTAACCTTTCTGAAATGAATGTCGCATTGATCCGATAATATTTTGGTTGCACAATTTCTCCAGTCACTTGTACTTTACCACAGTCATTCATTTTCCTCAAATAACATACTTTTTTTGTTAATTAATAATGAATGAATGAAATAGAAAATCATTCATAGAAATGTCTGATTGAATGTTTTAACAGAAAAATGCAATAAATGATACTTTCCAATCAATAAGTAATACTTTTTTCAATCAATAAATGATACTTTTTTAATAAATCAATGAATGGTTATACAATATTCAAAAATTTCATTTATTCTTTTTAATTTGAAAATTTTCCATTTCATTTTTCGCTTTGTAACAAATTTTTTTCTTTCATACATTAATAATTAAATAATTTAATTACTATACTAAATGCTGCATAAAATCTTGCCATAAATAAAAATAAAGAAATGAATGGTCGAAAAATGATCATAAATCCCACGATATGTTTTATAAAAATTTTTTTTTTTTTTTATCTAGAAAAAAGAAGAAGGTAACCAGAGAGAGAGATGTAAAAAAAAATTTGTTTTTTTCTTTCTAATATTGAATGAATTTTCTATGAATTTATATTGATAATGAATTAAATCAAATTGAATTTCTCTAAAAATTTGACCGAATGACATGCGACGAATCTTTTGCTTATTTTCATTTTGTTTTGTTTAAATGAAGATAGAAATTGTGAATTCAAACCTAATTATTGCAAGTCAAACTATTAAACCAAATTAAAATGTCAGGTTTATAAAATTCTCGTCGTATTTTTTTGAAAAAAAAAAGGGAATTCTGGAGAAAACCGAATTTAAGTCAGTCATCTTTTTTTTTTTTTTTTTTTTTTTTAGAATATCCAGACAATTTGGAAATGCATTAAATTTATTCCAAAGTACATAAGTTTTTTCATATAAAAGAATTTTCGTTTTCTTCCCACATAAAGAGGACAGGTAAGAAATTGAGATGCGGAAAAAATGGATACGAAAATACTGGAGTTTTTGAAAATAAAAAATTTAATTAAATCCAATTAAATAGTTGCTATCTCAGAATTGACATTGCAACACGAAACATTTATGTTTCATGTTGTAAAATGATGAAAATGATAAGGCATGTGAAAGATGATGTGAAATTCGTTTTAATTGAATGTGACAAATCAAATTAAACAGTTTCAATCAATTTTTAGCAAATTGACATTTTGGAAATTTTAACAAAAGTTCAGTTGTCGCATTCTAACTTGCAATGAAACTATGTGAAGATTAGTTGGAAAAAAATTTAACAAAGAATTTTTTCTTAATTTTCTTATTTTTTAAATTAACGGAAATTTGTTAAAAAAAAATGATTGTTTGATGAATTGTTGAATTTTAGATAATATCAATAATCTTTCTACTTTTATTTTACACTTTAAACCGCATAGACAAATCGTGCAAGCAATTTAACAGGCAAATTAATAATATTCGCTGTTAATATATTTCGAAATTGGCAAAATTTTAGCGTAAACTATCTTTTTATCATCAAAATCAAGTATTCAAAAATTATTATTTATTCTTGAATTCACTCAATTTTATTTCTATATCGATTATATTTTAAAATCAATGGAAGAACTTTTTTCCGGTGAGGTGAAAGAGTGATATAAGTGAATTTGTAAAATTAACTGATCCCCAAAATATCTTTCTAAATTGGTTGAAAAATCGAAATCTCGATAAAATCAAAAATATGAAAAACTAATTTTTTATGATAAATATATAACTGGCAGAGAAAGAACTGCTGGGAGATTCATAAATTAAAATAAATTGCCTTATTAAAAAGTCATTCGATAGGGTTGTTTAGCGTAAGAACTCATTCACAATAACTAATAAATCTTTTTTTATGGGATTTTCTGATTGGAAAACCAAATAAAAATAATACAAACTTGTCCGATAAGTTTGGAACTCAAAATTTTTTTCCTTCAAATCAGTTGTTACAAATATGACTTAAAATATTTAAATATAATTTAAATTTCGAAAAATTATTGCAAAATGATTAATTAATTGAGACAAATCATATTTTTCCAATCGTTTAAAATTTCCGCATTAATTAATTATGTAATTTAAAGCGATTGCTTATACCCACTGTTAAATGCGATTAATCTAAATTTATCAAAAATCTAATTAATTGATTAGCTTAGGAACTGTTTAAGTGTTTAATATTTTTATCTAATGCAGGATAAAATATGTCGTATACTGTTTTATTTTAATTTAGTCTAATCAATAAAAAAATTTTTTCCTTAACATCAGCATGTCATCACCAAGCATTTCAAATATTGTTTCTTCGAAATTTCAGTAAATTAAAAGTACAATTCATTTAAAAAACGATTAAAATTAAATCGTTTTTTTCAGTATATATCAAAGATAATTCTAATAACATAGCTAAATTTAGCATCAGTGATCAATGTAAAATAAGATTAGGTTAAAAAATTAAACATTTGAAACAATTCAAATTTCTGTCCCATTCCATCTCTTCATTTTCTTCAGACCTTTTTTCTCTTTTCTACATCAGCTGTTTTCTAAAGCTGAAACAAAGTATTTCATTAACTATGTTAAATAAATAATTGACTGCCAGTCTTTTTATTACCGAACTCAAGCGAAGCGTTTTGAAAAAGAGAACCTTTTTGAAGATCTTTAGTATCAAATTTGGTTTATTTTGTTTATTTCTTTCTTCCTTTCGCTATCTCTATTTTTAATTAAAAAAATTCGTTCAAACTTTCTAACATTTATTGTATTTCCCATTGAGTATAATTGTTTGCTATCATTAAATGTTTTGTGAAATTATTGCTTTTTCTATTTTTTTCTTTTTCTTTTTTTTTTTTTTTGGAAATTTGCAAAAACTTCCAATTTTTAGTAATTTTGAGTCTTTTTTTTATTTTTTATTTTTTTTATTTTTTGGCACGCCTTGACTTCCTTTTTCTTTCCTATAGTGATGAATCGTTAATGATTAGTTATTTATCACACTAAAATTTACTTCTAAGAATTGATAACATTGGTCAAAAAAGGCTGATACTACAATCATGCAAAATTGTACAATCATGACAATTCAATCCTACTATCATTAACTGAAAATTCCTAATTTTCATTTACGATGTAGTCATAACTCTGTACAGTAGTATTCTTTTACGACATAGTAAATAACCCTACATGCTTACGATACGATCACGACCATATGAGCATACAGTAATTTTCATCTAATTATAGAAAAACTGAATTGTTGTGATACCACTGGTATCGTTTCGACTATTTCTGAAATCGTACTCAATCCCAACATTAAATTTTTTATTTCTCTTTCGTTCAATTTTATATTTTTAGTCTTTTTTCCCTTTTTTTTTTTTCTTATTTTAGTCATACATAAAATAGAAGAAAAGTTTGGAAGAATTTCACAAAAATCTAATTGTTAGTTTAACTAAAATTATATTAATCCTTGGATTGTTTATTCATTTTATTGTTGACCCATTATTAAAGTAAAAAAATAAGAAGTTGGGAATAAGAAATTGGAAACTATTGGGATTAGTTTAAAATTTTCTTCATCCATATTTCTCTTACAACAATAGGATGTTCATTAATAAATTAAGTAATAGATAATAGAAATTAGTTTAAAATTTTTCCTATTTTTTAGAGAAAAAAGTGAACACAATTCGTTAAACATTCTAAAAGGGCGTATAATTCATTAAAGAGCAGGAAAAAAGTTTTAAACTTTTCAACATCTAATAGTGCTAGTAAACAGGACTGCATTAGAAACTTGATGATGTTACGGTCAAAAAATCAGGATGTGGAGGAGAGAAGCAAAAAATAAGTGCCATTTTGGAAGAATGATTAATGATGCATTCTTTAAAGAAGAAATTATAAATTATTTCAAAATTAAGTAGCTATTTGAAAAAATACAAGAGATATATTATTAAATAGCTGCAATAACGAGATGAGAAATTCTTAAATTGTCGTTAAAATTTTACTACTGCAAAAATTTTGTGAAGAATTTATGAATATAAAATGCTATTAAATCAAAAAATCAACAATTTCATCAGTTATTTATAAAAAATATATTATGAAATATTATTAAAAAACAAATTTTTGAAATGAAGGACAAGAGGGAAAAAGATTTCATCATTTTGAAAAAGATAAAGAGATGACGATTCGAAAAAGATGCTAATTTTAAATTTCGTCTTCTTCACTCATGAACAATTTATTCAAAAAAAATGATGAAATGATTACGGGAAAGATATGATTAAAATCTAAACAGTAAAATTTAGTCATAGCCAGCAATTAGCTTATTGGAAAATGTAATAATGGTAAGCAAATGAAACGTTTTGAAATTTTCATCAACCTGACGCTTGAATTATTTATTTTAAGACAAGAAAACTGGGTTTTTATTATTTACACATTTTAGGAAAATGGGAAAACTAAGTCTGTCTTAAATTGGGCAAATATTGTTAGAGATAACTAATATCTCAGAAATGCCAGATTTTAATGATAAGTATACGGTCCACTATATCAAAGTTTGCAAGGCGACCAAAAAAACGAAATGAATAGTCGATAGGAGAACATTGGAACATAGTCTACCCTAGGGAGCCTAAGATCCAACCTAAGGATTCTAAATCAATATGATACTATCTTTCTGAAATTCTAGCGAAATTTTTAAATGACTTACTTTTCTGTTTTTGATCCGCCACAAATTAACCAATGCTTATTAATGAAGCGTAACGAAGCAAGCACACTACTACGCATGATAGCATTCCATTTTGGTATTTTTTGAATATTTTCAATTGATGCATTCGGATAATCCACCTGAAATCGTACCACTCGAACAGCTGGGACTGTTTCTCGGATTGCAGCAGCTTCTTGTGTCATAGTTATCAGCATAATGAATCCGATAATTTTGGCCAAAAAATATCGTTGATAACATCGAGATGAAATGCAATTGACGGATACGTGATGATGCATCATTGATCGAATACGAATACTGTCACCTGTTACGGTTTCCTGCTCGTTGTCACTATTATTACTACAACAAATCAGTGGTGGTAATAGTAGTAGTAATATTACCAACTTTGGATGATATTATGTAACAACTCCACCCACTCTTCTGATTCCTTTCAACAATTAAAATTAAATTTTCGAAATGAGAGATTGACCGAAGAAGAAGAGAGAATTTGATAGTAAAAGATTATTTTTCCATGAATTTCTCTCTATGATTCATTCCTGATTCTTTTTTCGAACATCCTTTTCATTCCCGAATTAGTTATTGACATCATTTTTACCAAATTGATGTTATTTGTTCCTAGTCACGGATGAATTCTTGACCTGAATATTATTATTGCTATTGTTTCCTCTCTCATTTTACCTTTTTCTATGCCTAAACGCCCATACACACTATTAAACATGAAATTAATTAATTTCAAAGGGAAAAAAATCTGTTTTTCTCTTTTTTTGTGGAATGATTGAAGGAAAATTGCATGTTAATTTTGTTAGAGCATAACAAAAATTGCAAACTAAGCGCAATTATTTTGATATTTGGCAAAATTCAACCCTTTTTCTTTTTCTTTTTTTTTCTCCTCTGACCAAAATGAAATTTATTCAAATGATTAATTGACAAATGCATTCCAATCAAAATACGTAACTAACTTGTACCTACAAATTTAATTTTCTCTTCCATTCGTATGTGAAGAATGTATGGGAGAGAGAAAGAGATAATCGAAAAGGAAAAATTTTTAATGCATGAAGAAATTGTTCCTTTTCTTTGTATTGAACTCCAAATTTTAATTAAATGATTTATCGCTTTTGATTAATACGACGACATTTTCATGTGTCACTAAGCACAATTGTCCATTTACATATTGGAATTTAAATTTATATGTATTCCTTGCAAAAAATAGATGAATAATTTGAAAATATAATTTATCGTACCAAAATAAGTATCATGGAGAAAAGAAAAAGAGGAAGTAAACAATAATAAATTATAGCAGCAACAAGTTATATCATTTTAAAAACCAATGATAAGAAAAATGAAATCTTCATAAAAACTTGATGAAATAAATGATGAAAGAGATGCAGAAGAAAGTAAAATTTCTCTATTTAATTAATGAAATGAATTAAATTTTGCTGCTATTTCAGTAAGATTTTAAGGAGCAAATTTACAACATTTTCGATTACTTTTCATCAGAGGAATGCTGAATATATTTAGTTAAATATATTTTTTTTTTTTAATTTTGATATTTTATTAATAGGCAGTCTTAAAGCATTTTAACTAATCTAATTTTTAGAAACACAGTCTTTATTGGCAGATTGTTCTATGCTTTTCCATCTTTTTTTTGGTGAGGGAATTGAAATATTATATTTGATTTATGAAAAAGTAATTTCAGTTTTTCTTCTGCAAAGTTTTAATTATATTTTATTGTTTATATTTTGATAAAATAAGTAATAAAACTTTATACAAGAAAATCTGAAATTACTTTCACATAAATCAAATATAATATTTCACCTCCACCTCAAAAAAAAAAAAAATGATTGAAAAAAATAGACGATTGCAAAAATAATTTCTAAATTTGTTTTTCATTTTCTTCTCTAGCAAATTTGAAAGCATATTTTGAAATTATCTGTTTTATAGTGTAAGAAAATGTTTATTCATTTTGTTAAACAAAAGAGGACGAATATTTTGAGCAATTTATCCATTAAAATGATCTCATCAGTGATATTCATTTGAATAATCAGAAGGTATTCAAGTTATTTTTCTCATCACAATTGTAAATCACGCTTTTCTTTGAATGAAGGACAATTTAAATAATGTAAAATGATTACCATAAATCAATTTTAAGACCAATATACCGTTGGAACTACTGATTTATAAAACGATAGTATTGGATTTGTTCTTTTACCAATATTATTATGAGATGATATCAGTTCTGATTTTTAATCAGAAAATTTTAAATATCTTAATAAGGCATGTAATATTATATATATAATTTCTATAGTAAATATATGCAATTTTCTGGAGAACAAAAATTTTGGATCTTTTTTTCCTCTTACATGGAAATTTTGATTAAAAGAAATTAATTGGATATTTAAAAATAAAAAATAAAATCACGATTTAGGCGGATTATTTTCAACTTTAATACTCCTACTTTTTGGAGGAAATTATATATGATTAATTTTTGTCTTTTATGAACTTTATCATCAAAAGAGATTTTGGTGCATCAACGAGTGTTGATGACGGATTTATTAAATATACTTCAGAATTACTGTATGCTTTCGATTTTGAATACGGATTAATCTATTATACAATTAATGAATGAGTGATTTGATGTTAATTTTACATTTTCAATCAAAGATATTTAACATGACATATTTTCATGTCAAAATGATTGTTAAAAAGTCATTATCAAAGAGAGGAGCGATAATAGAAGATAAACAGTCAGGTCTTACTTTAATGATCTGAATTTTGCGGCAATCTTTTAGATCTCTCGCATTTTCCAACTCTTTTAACCCTTATTTACTTCTTCTTAATTTAACCAAATCTCCATCATATTATTGCACTTTTCTGCTCAAATTTACTAAAATTCCAATGATTTCATTTTACGATAAGATAAGCCCATCGAATTGTCCATTTTCGTTAAATTTGCCCCAAAATTTCAACATTGATTAAAAAGATTATCGATTGAGAACTCGTTTTAAAATAGCAAATCAAAATGAGGAACGATAAATGAATGAAAGATATGAAATGGAATTCTTTTTTTTTTCTTTTTTTTTTTTTTATAATTGAGAACTACAAATTATCAAAGCAATCATAAATACTTTTTCTTTTTTTTTTCGACAACAAATTTCAAAATTTTGTAATTCTTCTACATGACTGTATTAAATTTGTTACGGCAAATTAATCATTTAATGAAGCATTCATTTATACAAAACAAAATTTCGCAAACTAATTCATGCAAATCAATCAAATCTACCAACCAAATTAATTTTAAACAAATCAGTTAAATTCAAAATTAAATTTTCAGTATTTTTTTGTGAGGTTCAAAAAAGTTCCTTGTTCTTAAAAAAGTAGTCAATAAAATTTTGTAAGTTTTGCCAATATTTAAAATTCTTATTTTAGCCATTTTAACTGTATTTTTTATTTTTCAATAGTATATTACTTTAAAATTTGCAATATGATATTTTGTAGTGTAATATTTTGAACAAAATTTTATTGAAAATTTTTTGTTCAAAATAGTTCCTTATTGAATAGTAATCCATACAGTATCATTGGATAATTATTACGTCATATTCCGCTAACTAGAAATGCTGAAAATTAGTTTCGATTATCACTGAAAGCTTTTCAATAACAAATCTACGATACATTGCTTTGCTTTTTCATCGAACATTTAAAGCTTTATGAAAAATTCCTCAATTATTTAACTGAAATAAAAAATGCGAATTATTACCCTAGCATTTAGCATAACGCTTGACATCACAGTATTTTAAGAAACTTGTTGAAACTTTTCTAGAAATATAAATAATTTACATAGGATTTCATATTTTCTGAAAAATAGCGATTGGTCTTACTTGCATCTCAAAGTTGTTCCACTTCTTGCTATGGAAAAAATAAAAAAAATATTGTTATTTTGATTGAAATTATCTATTGAAAAATTCTTTTTGCAATGAATCGTTGGAATGTTTCGGATTTTTGTATAATTAAAATTAAATCATCAATTCCCAGCATTTTAACATATATTTTGGTATAATTTATTATCTTCGGTAAATTTTGAATGAATACTGCTGTTCGATTTACTGACAAAAGGGTAAAAATATCAGTAATATGGAATTCATTAATTATGGAGAAAACGACATATCAGGAATATTGCAGGAACTTTTTGAAACTTCTCTTAACTTTATTCATTCGTTAACTTCAACTATAGGTTAGTAGATTATAATTTGAAATTTTTGGAAAATTCGACAACTTGTTGAAAAAGGTGGAAAATGCTTAAAAAAATTAAAAGTCTATCCATAGTTTCTGATTACAACTAAAAGATTTTTTGTATTAATTTTTGGAAAAACCACAAGAAAATCGGAAGAGTTTGAATGGTAAGTTCATGCCATGGAATGCAGCAAATACTAATCAACTTTCCGTTTCTTTATTTCAAACAATCCGTTATGAATCCGTAACCAATTTTTGGTATATTGAAGTGTGCATACAAAAACAGAAGATACTAACTTTAAAATAAAAAGACAAAAAAAACAAAAAAAAAACAAAATATCTTATAAAATCAAGTATTTTGATATTTTATTTTCAGTATTAAAATTTTTTCCATTACTTTTGTTTTAAAAGCAACATAGAATAAACTGTGCAAAATTCCGCATTCCGCATATTATGATATCAGTGCTATTATGGGGACAATCTTTAATCATCTAAATGAGGCAACTTGAAAAATTTTATTGCTTTTCTTCTTTTTTTTATTTTACAAAATTACAAATATAATTCGAAAATTTTGTCGAACTTTATAAAAAAAAAAAGTTTTACGAGAATTTCAAGTTGTGTTTATGACTCAATTAAAATTTTTTCTTGTTTTTTTTTTTCTTTTTTTTACATTTACATTAGTTTCTTGGAATTTTATCAGCAGAATTGCTTGAAATTTTGCGATAAGTCGAGATCAATTTTAACGACATTATCGACTAGATAATGGAATAACATTGTAATGAAACGAACAATTTAATTTTTGTCGAATTTTTAAAAAAAAAATTCTGCAAAAATTTCAAATTTTAATTTATAATTTAATAAATTTTCGTTACTTTAAAATAGCTTCTTGCAATGAACGGTGAGTTCAGATTTTTTTTTATGAGAAATTTATAGAAGAATAAGATATTTTATGATATCTCTTATCACGCAGTACCTGTTAATGGTACAGCGGAACGTCGTACGATTGCAAAGCTGCATGATCATTCATAATTTTCCACATCATTAATTAGTCAAGTTGTTCATTAATTCATCCAATACGGATTCTGTTGAAATACTGAAACATATTACTAAGATTGGTTTGATTTTAATTTATGAAAACACGAGAAATTCTTAACAATTTTCTAAAAACTATTATTCAATACAAAATCATTCAATTAATTTTTATTTTTTGTATTTTTGCTCTATTTTAGGTTCATATTATTTTGATTTAACAAAATATGGTCTTCGCTTTGATATGATTTAGGTGAAGAATTGATCGATGTATTGATTGTACAGGTTGATTTAATTTTTTACTTTTTGCTTTTGACTTTAATCAAAGATTGAAATTATTTTTAAATTTTTTCGATTTATAAAAGTTTGAAAATTAAGTTAAAATTTATTCTTTATACGAAGATAAAAAAATAAAATAAAATTTGCTGATGATGAAAAATACAATAAAAAAGAAAGAAATACGTTAAAAATTTGCTACGTAAATCTCGTGCTAAATATTGCTAATGTTTCTTGATTTAAAATGAATTATTTTTGTTAAAAATATATTTCTTTGTATTATTGATGGTATAAAATTTCATCTAATGGTGAGCAACGACGGCATTATTCATGAATTAGATAAATTTGAATTTCAATCACTTTTCATTTTCTACATTCCAATGAGATACTTTGATATGAGCACGATTATAAAATCCTGCTAATGATTTTCTCAGAAATTTAGAATTATTACGTACGCAGTTTAACTAGTTCATGTCATGTGTAGACAATGTGGACAACTACTAGCCACTATCGATTATCTTTGTGCGGCTACGTCAAGTCCTTATTCTACTGATAAAACACAATATCACAGTATCGTTCAATGATAACTTCAGCTGTGATATCAAATCAATCGTCAATTTTTGCAACAAATTTTGCGACATTGCGAAATACCGCAATAAAATGAAATCATAATCTCATATCTAAAATTATCAAATTGTAGAAAGAATTATGAAATTACTTTAAACAATGATTAAGGAGGGGATAAATTTTAATTACAAAAAATTCTAAATAATTTTTATTTGTAAAGATATCCATTTGAAATTTAATCTTTTCTGATATGGTTTAATCACTTTATAAGCCAAGGATAACATCGACCGTAGGTTTGATCATTATTTATAAGCCAAGGATTACATTCGATCATAAACTTTTATGATAAACATTCGATGTAAGTTCTGATCATTTCACAAGACAAGGAGAATATTTAATCGTTTGCTTTGATTACATTAAAGTCAATGATAACGATGTAATTAATAGGAAATACAAAGTAAGTACTAATTTAAATAGCTTTATTGTTCTAGAAATTTAATTGTTTTCCCACTAAAAGTAGTAATAAACTTTAAAACACTCAAAACGATATTACTATTAGAAATAACTTTAGAATAGATTTGATGATCTTTATTTTTATCATTCATCTAAACTATAAATGGAATTCATTATTTTATTCTTTCTTTTTTTTTTTTTTTTTTTTTTTTTATATTTCCAGTGTTTATATTGTGAAGTGAGCTGTAGAAGAGTGAATTTCAATCACCATATTTCATATTTCAAATTTTTTATTCTTGATAAGAAAAAACAGCTGAAACTATTTTATTTTTCACAATTCTTTAAATAACAAAAATTATTTCAATTCAGTGAGTAGTAAAACATTTTACATTTATCAGACAGATTATCATCATCTCATTTTATAGATTAATTATCACTATGATAAGTAATGATTGCAATTTTTTTCGATGAAAAGACTTATGATGTCATACGTTAAGGCTCATTGCAAAATATCTGTACAAAATTTAAGAAAAGAAAAGGATAGTAATAAAAACATCGAAGTATTAGAAAACAATGACTAGAAAAGAGTAAGTAGCTGTCAACGGATGATCATTTTTTCACCTGATAATATCATTTATTACTCATTTGTAAAGAGCACTAAAAAATTCTGTTAAATCATATTCATCTCAAACAAAAAATGTAGAAGATATCAAAATACATATTCATATTGCTTGAGCATACAAAAATGTTTTTGAGCATTTCAACAATTGCACTAATTTGTCTTTTTTTATTTGTCTTCTCTGAATAAAATTTATCCTTTTCGAAAAAAGCTAGCAAAAATCAAAAATTGTTTATAGAAAATTTCCGATTGATTAATTGATTCGTTTGTTATTAACTGTATACCAAACAGTTTGTGAATGTCTAATCATTATTGAAAGAAAAATCAAAAATGCAATTGCATGAATGTCTAATTGGATTTATTCAAAATCCCTGAAAAATATTACTTAATTTCTCAAGAAATTTAATAGTGTATAAATCTTTCATAATAAACGAGTAATCATAAACATAAAGTGGATCCTCCAATATACCTAAAAAAAAAAAAAAAAAAATTTATACGTGCAACCGGAAAAAGGTAAGAGTTGATATTTCAAATCGAATCAACTTTTTCAAGATTGCATCGCTGTACGGGGTGGCGATGATGGTAGTCCAAGAAATTGATATCTTTTCCGTCTAAAAAAATCAATTTCGTTTACAATAAATGGCAAGTAAACAACTAAAAAAAAAAAAAATGAATTTGGAAAACAAATGAAATCGTTCGCAAAAATGGAAAATATAATCAATTTGCTTATCATCTTCAAATTATTAATGAACATTTAACTCATTATATTTTCGTGTGATGAAGAAAAACATCATTTAAATAAACTTTGGAAAGATAACGTATATTAGTCATAAATTTATGCTTCCAATATTCTTGAAATTCATCTAAGAACTAAGACTGATATAATGACTAATAAGGAAGACCTTTAATGTAAAATATGGATATGCAAACTTATCGATAAGCAATTGAAGAATGAAGAATATATAGGTTAATTATATACATTTATGTTTCAAAATATATGCGTGCCGTGTATTATCATTTTTAAAGTTTTTTTTATAAGTCAAATTAATAGAATCAAAAAGTAAACGACCTCAAATTAAGTATATGCCACTTGGCATCTTCCATAACTTGACTTCTTCCGTCCGCTGTTGATGTCACTTCACTACCATTATTAAAAAGATGTTTTTCACTGGTACTTTTTTTAACTGTCCTTGCTATCTCACCAATGTTCCCAGTTTGTCCATCTGTTTCAGGGTGATTTTTTATCGAATTTTTCCACGATGGCTGAAAAAATAATTAATAATAAAATTAATGAAATTGTTCTTATTACAATCTTTTGATTTAAATAAATTTTCTTTAAAAAATACATTCAAAAAATGAAATGCTAACCTCATTAGAAGAAAATATTTCCTGACATATAGATCGTCTTCGTAAACGTCGCTGTCGCCGCAATTCCTTTTCCGGATCAGTATTACTATCCTGCAATGGGGAAATTTAGAAAATAAAGATTCTCATGAAAACTCAATTTATTTCTTATCAGTTTGTGAATAAAAAAAAAAAAAAGGAGAAAAAAATAAATGAATATTGGCAGTTATATTTTGAGTAAAATTTGTTAAAATTCGATGTATTTTTGTGTAAATTTTGATATTTGCAGTAAAGTGTGCTAACCTTAGAATCATTCAAATTTGTAACAGTTTCATTGTTTTTATCATTATTAACATTATGAACAGTGCTAAATTGTACAGGAGAACGATGATATTGCAGTGAAATTGCATTATCCAATGAGAAACGTTTCAATTCGGAAGGATTTTCCGGACGGAAAATATTGGACGATGATGGAGTGGTAGCAGCAGCAGTAGCACCATTGTTATTCGTAAATGAATTGAATGTCTGTAAGATAAAGCTAATGAAACTTGTATTATGAAAAGAAATATTCGATTTCTTGCTAATTCAGATCGGAAAGTTGGTAAAAATTTGGTTGGCTCAGTGCTCTCTCATTTCTGAATGAAATTATTAATGAATCTGTCCACGATGGCATCTGTTACTTCTCAATCATATTACTTTTGAATTTATTGGTTTGATTCAAGATGCATCTAATTACTTCTAGATCTTTTGGTAAGCCAAGATGGCGTCCGTCAATCCCAAATTGTATTACTTTTGGATATCTTGACTGTATCCAAGATGCATCGTGTTACTTCTGATATTTTTGATTCAGTAATGAACTAACATTTACAAGATTTTTAAAATGCATCATTAACGAAGCGGATGCTGATTGTACAGTTGAACTGGTTGGTGCCATAGCATGCAATAATGGTTGAAAGGTTGTTTTTGTTGGTGCGGTAGTTTGAGGTGGTGCGGTAAATAATGCCCGAGCAACAGGTGGAGTTACCGCTATTTGAGGTGGTGGTACTGAAGGTGCTACCGAAGGAAGAGTTGAAGGTGATTCTGATGTTTTGGCGAATAAACGAACATTGTATGGTGGCAAGTTCGAATTATTTGAAGAAACTGATGTTTGTATGCCACTTTTTGCATCAATAGAGTGTACACTCGATCGTGCTATAATTGGGAAAAACTGGAAAATATTAACATTTGAAATTTTAATTAAATGAAAAATTCATTCCTCTTTCTCCACAATGTATAAGTGTTATTATTTTTAAGTGTCACATTTTAAGAAATTTAAGATTAAAATTTTAAATTTAAGGCTTAATTTTTGAAAAGAATTTAGATTTCAAATATACAAATAAAAAACAAAATATAAGCATACAAAATGGTGGCACAGTACTGGAACAATGCTTTCCAATCAGCGGTGAGTATTTACTTCCACTATTATCGGATTTTTCAATACGTAAACAATCAACATTTGTTGCCGCTTCGCCATCGCCATAGGATTCGTCGAATGAGCCTAGAAAAATAAATAAACAAATCAAAAAATAAAAATACATCTGTAAAAATGAATACGTAGAACAAAAATGATGAAGTATTTTAGATATTAAAAATTAAAAAGCAAATTCGAATGGTTTTTTTGCTATAAAATGAAGAAAAAGAAAATGAAAATACGTTTCATTCACAATTTTTTTTAACGATAAATAAAAAATGAGAAATGAGTTCGTAAGTACATAATGATGAATAAATTAGCTAGGGTAGAAAAAAATAACAGCATTCCGGAACAACTGAAACAAGCATTCAATCTATCAGGCTCATTTTATAAATATATAATTCTGAGCAGATGAAAACAATTTCTTTTGCTATTATTAAGTTACGATAAAAGATTTTCTTTCTCACTTCTTAGCATCATCCAACCGCAACAACCGGAAGAGAATTTAGACTTTCTGGGAATAAAAATTCCTGTAAAACCATAAAAATTCACGAATACGTTAATTTTGGTAAAATAATTAATTAACCGATTATATTTGATGTTGCTGAAAAAACTAAAGCAATTTTCCTAACTCAAAGGATTTAAATACTTAAAATTAACAACAATGATTGATTTCTCCTCCATTATTTATGATTCCAATTTACTAATCTTTTTTTTTTTTCATTTGAATTTTTCCATTTATTTCTGTTAAATATTTAATTTCTATCAAATGACATTAAGCAATGATTAATGAAATAATAATTTCTGTCAAACGCATACATACCTTGCCATCGACTGATAATTGTTTGCGCTTTCAGATAACTGCTAGCACCAGCTTCTGAATCTGCTTGTGCATATGTTTGCTCAACCACTGACGGTGAGTCGCCTATTTTTTTGCTGCACCGTTTCCCGCTCGAAAACTGCAAGAATTTTTATGAAATTCAGAAAATTTTCGAGAAAAAATTTCAAAAAATTACACGTAAACATTATCTAATCATTTAAAAAATTTAAAGAAATTTTCAATTAAACTACAAAAGCTGAAATAAAATAAATAACGCAAAAAAAAAAAAAAACAAAGCTACTTTTAAGAAAGCTTTTTTATATCATCAATGTTTATAAGCCTTTTTTTACATAAGTGACATGTTGCTGTGACGAATCATTGATAGATAAGATCAAGGATTGTTGATAGCAGTTTTGAATAGTATTATTGAAAATAATTTAAAAAATTTGTTTTACTAAATTTGGCAGGTGTTTACATAAAAAGGATAGGGAAAGTCATAAACAGATCTCATCAATTCATGCATATGGAGTAAAGCTGCATGATAGCTAGGCAATATGTAGTTGAAACAGATCATAGGTCAACCAATTAAGTGAAGTTATTATTATCAACAATAGCTTATTGATTTGTTTCATACGTCCATATTTGGTTCGAATAAAATTTAGGCGCGGATTTTTATCAATATTGTTTGAAGAATAAATTATTAACGCTAAAATAATGAGTATTTAAATTAAATTTTGCTCTTACCTCAAGTGTCAAGTTTAAGGTAAAAATCAATCGCACACTTATATTTTTAATTTAAAAATCTAAAATTTTTATTTCAAAAACAAGAAAAACTTTTTTTTTCTTTTCTTTATTATATTAGAATTTAGGAGGAAAAAAGCGGTAAAAATAAAAATGATAACTTCGACAAACACATAAAACGTGACAGACCAGCACTATGCCATTTGATTCTAATTCATACAAAAGCGACAAGAAAAACTACGAAATATAATAAAAAATAAGTAAAATTTAGAACTTTTTTTGGAAATTGACAAGAAAAAATAAATAAATTCTATCAACAGAGAGAGAAAAAAGAAACGCACTCAAAAATTGATGAAAAAACCTTGCTGTGTCGAAGCGAACTGAATGATCGCTAGAATGAACGGATCCTTATGGAATACTTATTGGATCAATATGTACTTTCATAATTCAGATATAACTTATTGAATCAATATAACACATGAAAGATGTATGTATGATGATAATAAACTCGTAGTATTCGGGAATATACCGCTATGTATATAATAAAATATTCGGAATATTTTAAATGATTTCGCTTTCTAATTTATTTCAAATTTTCTTTATTTTTCGAAAATTTTGAAAATGAATGTAATGATTACCGTTAACGAACGATTGCTCTTTGAACTTTTCTCGATGGCATTCGGTGGTGCCGTTTTATGTCGTTTTGCTTGTCGATTCGATTTCTCGTGAGATTCGATTGTTTTCGAGGTTCTAAGTGGTATTCGAAATGTAACCTATAACAATCTATTACTGCAAAAATTCAGCTTTTATTTTCAATCGAATCAAATCATTTTAAACTCTCTTTGCCATATGCATACAATATTTTCATCTTTTCAACATTATCTATCTATTGATGAAAATTTACCTTACGACTTCGTAACTACTCAGAAATTAAATAAGACAAACCTCGACATCGCCAGCCTTCTTTTCTTCATTATCTAACGATGTTTCAATTCGCAGCTTACTGAATATATCGGCAGTACCACTAGTTGACGCAGCAGCAGCAGCTAACCTTGCGTTTACCGCATCTATCACATCGAAATTTACAGCCCCATATTTGGGCCTGAAAAACCAGAAAAAAAAAAGTTTTGTGAAGCAAAGATTAAATAATGATAAATTTTTCCTTGCATAATAATAAAATATATTGAAAGAAAAAAAAACTAATCAATCTTGTATATAAAAAAGAAGAAAAGATATGATGGTAACAGGTGATTCTGCATGAAATTTAATAAAATTGGATAAAGAACTGACATTTCTCTTAAATTTTCAAATTTTCAAAATGATATAAAAGAAAAAAGACAGAGATAAGATGAAAAATTATTTCCGCAAGATGAATTTTTTTTTCCTCTTTTGATTATTCAGAAATTCAATTTAAACTCAAAATTTTATGTACCTCATGAATTCTTGCCGTTTGTATTTAGGTTTGTCGTGTGCTTCTTTTTCTGAAAATTTAATATGATGACCGGTATGATCATGCTCATCATCTTCCTCACCCATCGTAATCGGTGCTTGAGTATCCAATCCTCTGAAATTAAACATGAAATGTTTTCGTTTTTCCATTTACAATTTTTGAATCAAAATTAAAATTTTGCTTCGAAGTGTAATATGTGATATATGCAGTCTTCGGATGATTCTTATAAATTTTGAAAAGTTTTATGAAAAGAGTCGAAAACTAATTATTATTCTTAGTTTTAAGCATGATGAGTTTTTCAGCAAAATTCTTTTAGACAAGATTTAATGATCATTGTTCAGCAATAAGAATTTTTTCAAGTCCTGTAGGAATGATACTTCAAATATTTGAAATTAATATGAGAAAGATTTCAGTGAAAGATATTAAGGAAACTGTAATGAATATGAGGATCTAAAAGATACAAATTTAATCGATTACAAAATATAAATTTAGACAGTAATTGAACTTTATGATTTATTTTCAAGCAATTCAACTTATAGATCATGTTCAGGGCTATATTTATTGCCTAATAAGGAAAAAACTACGAAGCAAAGAGAAGGTTGAGGTGAGATAAGATAATCCTGCATTTCCCATGCCATAAATATTAATTTCAATTTTCAATCTTAATTTATTGAATAACATGGAGTATCTCTTGACATTTGATTCTTATGTGGTAGATTCTGGAGAAGAAGATGAATTAAAAACTTCTTACTTATTTTTATCCTCGACTAAACGATCTTTCAATGCAGTTGTATGCGAGCGATTTCGTGTTGGAACTGCACCTGAAAACAGCAGACCTTTCAGCATCATCAACTTTTTGAATTTGGAGCTTTAGAGAGGCGTTTTTTTATAACAATACGATGAAAAATTCATTTTCTTCCATACTATTCATTTTGAAATAACTAATTAATTAATTAGAGAAAAAATCAAGTCATAAAAATATTTTCACCAAACACAACAATTATTTCGAAAATTTAAAAAGAACTGATATGTATTTTTTATAAAATTTCGGAAAAAAAAACATTATAAATAAGAATTTCGAGAAGTGAATTATATGTGAAACGAGCAAACCATTCAGCCGAACTTTTGGCCCGAGATTTTCATAATTAATTTCCCAATCATACGGTTCATCGGTACTTATACCATGCCTGAAATATGCAGTATGACTATAAGAAGGCTAATCACTTATTAATTACTTTTATTTCAGATTGAAACGAATAAGAAAAAAAGCACAAGTTGATGCTAAATTTCTTACCGGACAATAATATTCCGTAGATTATTTTCCAACAATCCGTAACTCGGTTCATCCGGATAACTGAGTGTTTTCAGGTATAACGCAAAATCATGCAGTTCCCTTGGACAACCATCCAATAATACGTTTAAATTCATTTCTTCCTTCACTCGGCCCACCTCATCCTTATCCTGAAATATCTTATGGTTATTCAAACAAGAATATTTTATGAATCAGGATAATTCATATTCAAGCAGTTAATTGATTAACTGATGAATTGATTAATTGGTGAAAACAAACTTTCAAATAATATTTCGTTTCTTTATTTTCTTTCCGGGTATATTTTTATTATTTTTTTATTTTAGGCATAAAATATTTACATTACTTTTTCCGTTCCTCTAGCTTTTGCATAATGCGTTTAATTATCATTCTTTATGTTATTTGCTACGACCGGAGAAATCATATAAAAGGTATTCATAACGACTAGATATTTCAGAATATCCCTACTAACTAACTTTGATTACTAATTTTATTATTAATAGAATGATTGGTTCATTCAATACGATATTATAAACAGCTTTCGTTTTTCCAATTTCTCTCTTTCATCAAAGTCAATTTTGATTGAAAAAAAAAAGGGAAATATGAAGCTTAAATAAGCTTGTTATTACGTAAGCAACATCTGTCCCAAGCGATCATCTGCCGCTCATTTTTCATTTTGATTGGGCTAATCATTTGCTGCAGTTTTTCTTAAAGTCAACTTTTCAACAACAATAATAGCTGTAAACAGGAAATTTATTTTGGCTAATTACTTGAAAAAATTTTGCGCATTACTTAGAATTATAAGGAATGCAAGAGAGTAATAAAATAATTTTTAAAACAATTAATACTATCAGATATTAGAAATTTCTATTATTTTAAAACAGTCATTTAACTAATTTGACAATATAATTTTAAACAGTATGATATGAATATTTGTTTTACAAATCATAAAAAAATATCGAACAAATGGGTTAGTATTTCTTTCATTCCCATAATGATTAATATTTAATTCTAATGATGCATCAAATTTAAACGAATTAAGCAAATTCGTATTTTTCATCTTCCTCTCTAATGGCTTGTATCATTAATTCTGATGAAAACTTCAGCTCATACTTCACTCTGGCATTGCTAGTTTATTAAAACAAATTGCAAAGCTTATATTATAAGAGACTAATTTTAGCTCTGCTGAATTCTCGTCCTCCTATCTCATAATTTGTTGATTGATTCAATTTTCGTATGATTAGAATTCATTTTTTTTCAACTTTTTATTCTTCATTCTTATTTTTAAAACTTTTTTTCTTTACTTAATCGCTTTTTGTTTAAATTGTTTATATAAGCATGTTAAGAGCAGATGATTCGATATCAGCTGATCTCAATCAAATCAGTCAGTGATTATTTTGAGCGGCAAGTTGAATGAAAAATAAACATATTTCAGCTGTAACATTTTGTTTTTTAAAAATAACAAAGATACCCAGCCATCAGATGATCATTGAATAGAATCAAATTATCAGATAATTCTATTATGACAAATTTTTTGAATTTATTAAAATATGAAGAAAGTAATGTTTCATTAAAACAAAATCTTATTTATATTCCGAATGAAAATTTTTATGAAAAAAAAAGAACTGACTAATTGATGAATGAATGAACGGTTGGTTTGAAAAACTTATTCAACAGCTGTATTTTTTTTTTTGTTTTTGAAGTTAGCATCTTTTTCACTCTAACGTTCGATCGTCTTCCTTCATTTTAAAATATTTCGAAAAGAAAAGAAGTGACATTTCTTACAAAGTTAACATTTAGTTTAAAGAAAACAAAAAATAGGAAGCCATATCAGAATTAACCAGCAATAAAAGTATCATTTATTTCAAGAAAATAAATGAATAAATAAAACTGCTGAAGCAAAAATTAGATAAGGACAGAGAACAAATTGTTATGTTATGATGATAAATTAAACTTAAAAATTTTCGACTCAAATATAATATATTTTTTGTTGGTTTAGAAATGAAAAAAAAAATCTTAAATAATTTTAGGTGTTTATCAAAGAGAAAGCTCTTTTTTTTTTCTAGAAAAAACTTGAAAAATTAAAATTTTTCAATTGCAAGTATTTTCGAGAATTGAAAAATTCTTATTGTTTATACTTCATTCATTTGCTTTACTTCATCACATTATTTTACAGATAAAAATATCATCTATTTTCCTCTCCATAATTATTTCATTTCCGATCCAAATAATTAGTCAATTAATTCAAACCCTTATAAAACTCATTCCAATATTATAAAAAAAAAAATTTGATGAAATTAATGAGCACGAAAAATCTTTTTGAATTGAAATATAATTCTTACCTTAATTTTTCTCCACGGTAATGAACCTTGCAAAAATTCGACTAACATATAAAAGAGAGACCACAGATCATCCTGCCGTCCCATTTCCTAAAAGATATTTCAAATTATTGAAAAAGACATTTAAATCGATCAAATTTTCAAACTTCAATTATAGAAGAAAGTTTTTGTACAGCAGAATTAAAGCAAAGGATATGACTCTGTTTTTTTTTTTCGAAAAAAAAATTCTGAAGTTTTGCAAAATCTCCTATCTCATCTTTTCTCAGCCATTTCAAACTAAGTCAAAACAACAGCTTGATTTTCTTGATTTTTTATTTCCAAACTTGCTATTACATATCATTTATCATAAAATTATTTATTTCTAACTTTAAATATCAATTTTAAATTATTGAAGGACAGAACTGAGGATTAAGGATTAAATAGTCACTTCAGCCATCTCAAACTAAGTCAAAACAAGAGCTTTATTTTTTGATTCCTTATTTTCAATATTTCTATTTCATTTCATTTATCATAGGATTATATATTTCTACTCTTAAATATCAATTTTAAATTTCTGATGGAGATAATTGAAGATTGAAGATTGAAATAGTTTTACCTTATTTTTGTGAGCTGAAACAGCGGCATATCTTACGGTACCTCGAAAACCAGCTGCACTTCTTGGACTTCGAATTTCACCTTTTGCATTGAGATATTGTCGTGCAAGACCAAAATCGAGCATAAAAACCATTTTACAAGTGGCATTTGTTCGACCCATTGCGAAATTTGACTAAAAATTTAATTATTCAATATCGATTTAATGAACATATTAATAGATGAAACTATGCTGCGCCAAAAACCCTAAACAATTAAAATAATTAGAGTTTTCAAACAAATTACCAAAATATTTCCTTTATAAGTAGACTATCCCATCATCCTTTGATGCAAATAATTTTTTTTTTTTTTTTTGAAAATAATGATTCGAAATTTTTGAAATATATTCGTTTAAATAGTTTATTTTGCTAAAAAAGAAAACTAACAGGCTTGATATCACGATGTAAAAATCCGATAGAATGTATTTCCTGAATAGCATTGAGAATCTGTAATCCAATCCGGATAGCTGTTGATAATGAAAATGATTGCTTGGGTGATTCACGACGTAGATCAGCCAGATTCTTGCCTTGTAAGCTCATTACCAAATAATTAAATTTGTCGTTTCGCCCACACCCGTAAAATTTGCATGCATGTCGCTTTCCTGCAAACTGGATAAGAAATTGAATTGGAATATGAAATAGCATATACCGATACATACTGAAAGCAATTACTTCAATTATTTCATAACATCAAATTTTCTAATTTACTTTTGAAATGTTCAACTTAATTCGAAGCATTACAATCACAGTGTCTGATGGGTCGAATTATATGACCTTTTTGATAGTTATCACGAATATAGAAGATGCAGGTCAAAGATTAAACAAAGAAAAGAACATGTTGTTTTTTCATGTCACAAATATAAATTTTCTTATTTTTTTTTTTAAACTTCAAACTTCAAAACTTTTTCATTTATTTGAGTTCAACTACTTTAAAATACTATTCTTTCATTGCCAAGGGTTATGTAATGAAAAAAAAAAAAAAAAAAAAAAAAACCTTTAAAGATGTTATTTTATGATTAAAACTTTCATTATTTCTAGACTCTAATTTTAGAAACCTTCTTTTATTTATTCAAAATTTCTCGACGGCTTTACGAAAAATTTCATTAATCATGGACCTTGAAGCCTTCTTAGCACAGCAACTTCCATTTTGAGCACCTGTTTGGTAGCTTTACTCGATTCAACTTTCATAGCTACTCTTTCGCCATGATTTTGCAAATCGATAGCTTCGTAAATTTCGCCAAAACCGCCACCTCCAATTTTCAACTTCTGCAATCATGCAGATTTATGTCATTACTATCACCTTGTTCTTCAAGAGCAAGATTTTTTCTGAGTTTCGAAATTTTACAATTGATTGATTGTTAAGAAAAATTATTGAAGGAAATTTTGAAAATTAATTGTCAAAAAAAATAAGAAAAAATGTTAAAAAAATCTTTATCATTTATATGAATAGCTATCATGTACAATAAGGCACTTTTTTAATTTTTTAATTTTTTTTTATTTTTTGAGAGTTTAAAATATAAACCAAGATATTTCATTAGGAATGAAACCAAAGCATTATCATTAGGCCAATAATTTGCTTCAATATTGAAAATTTAAATGATAAATAAATTAAATGGAATGATTTAAATTGGATTAAATTTTATTTACAATAAAATAACCATTGTAGATACTTACGATTTTCCATCGTTCTCTAATAACCTGATTTGCTTGAAGTATTTCGCCTTCGCTGGAACTTGTCATAACGGTACATTTGTCATTCACGTAACCGTTCAGGTAACTATTTTGATTATTCGAACATTTGATAAATGCGAGAGGATGAAAGTAGAGGGAGAGATTGAGAGAAGGAGAGAGAGAGAGAGAGGGAGAGAGAAAAAAGAGCGTGAGCGAGTAACAAAACCCGTATAAATGATACCTGAGGCACCTGAAAAAAAATTTATCTTTCTTAAATTTTAAAATAAAATACAAATTTGATAAAATTTCATCATACAGTATGCAACTAGAAGCAATAAACAGATAATATTACTCAACTTATTTTTGAATATAAAAGGAGAATTGCACCAATAAATTCAGTCACTGCATTCAATATTATGATTGATTTATTTTCTAAGATTTTCGTTTTTTTTTTTTTTTTTTTTTTTTTAATTTTTTTTTTTTTTTTTTTTTTTTTTTATTTTTAATTTTTTTATTTTTTTTTTATTTATGAATCATTGTAAATTTGTATGTGAATTACAAGAAATTCGTCTGACAAAAAAAAGATATTTTCTTGGTCTTTTCTGATGAGTTTAAATAAGAGAATGCAAAAGCATTCGGATTTCCTTCCATTTTTTTTCCAGAGCAGTCTCAATGTTTAAGCCTGCTTCGAAATTTTGAAATAATTTGTGATCAAACAGAAAATTCAAATCAGTCTGAAAAAGAACATGAAATACAGCATATTAGGATGAAGTTAGGAAGTATCAAGACTATTTCAAAATTTAAATAATTGTTGATTAAATGACAAATTTAAATCAATTTAAAAAAAGCATGGAATGCAGTATATTAGAATAAATTCTGAAAATATTAAGTCTATCTCAAAATTTGAAATAATTTATGGTTAAATAAAAAAAAATCATCCACTTTAATGAAAACTATAAAATACAATTATACATATTCGGAAAAGTTTTGAAAACATTAAGCCTATTTCAAAGCTTGACATAATTTATAATTAAATTAAAAACTCGAATAAATTTAATAGGAAGGATAAAATACAATATATTAGAATAGATTTTGGAAATATTCTTGGAAACACATAATTAAAGAACAAGAAATAATTGCTTATATGTTATAGGCAAAAAGAATTTTTTTAAAAATTGATGAAGAGAAAAGTTTTGTTTCTTTCATCGATCTCCTTTCTACTACTTCATCCATTTGTTCGGATTGTCATTCCCTGTCGTTATTTCGTCATCCCCCATCATGTAAAATTTTTTCTTTACCCAAACTTTCAAGATAAATGGCACACAATTTGTAGTTTACAGCAAACAAATTAAATAATTCATTTTGTGATTTTCAGCAAAAAAGAAAAAGAAAAAAAGAGAATTGATTTTTGGTTTATTTCAAATAAAATTTCGGAAATACGACATTTCATATAATGGGAAATTTTTTGAAAATACTATGAGACGATTTAGCAATAGCCAAATGGGATTAGCTTGTTTGATTGATCACTCATTTTTTCGAGAATGCTATTATTGGACTGGGTTATATTTCTTAAGCTTCATTTTCACTCCGTTTTAAAAATATCGCATAGTATTCATATTTATCGGAAAAAAAAGAAAAAAACTCATTTCAATAAAAGGTTAAATAATTATTTCAATGTAGCTAAATAAACAGTATGGTTATATTTGTAAATTCTTTAACATTTAAACAAATAAGAAAACAAAGAACAAAAAATAAATGAAATAAATGTAAAAATAGTGAAATAAATGAAATTAACGAATTTAATTAGTAAAAAAGAGAAAATGACTCACTAATTAACTAATTAACGAAGTTTAATAAATTTAATTCATAAAAAAAGGGAAGGTAATTCGATAATTAACGAAAGACAAGGTAAGAGAAGTATTACACACAATATTATTTAGGACAGTAAATAGTGAACAATAACGGTAGATGGGCGTTAAGACAAATAAATTATGCAGACATTTGGAGATCAAAGTTCGAACACAAAGGATTTGGTATTTGCGCAATTTAATTACACTTATTTAATTAAATAATTGAAAATTTAAAATGAATGAAATGAATGAAGGAAGAAGAATAAGATAAAGTAGATAAATGCATTGAATTATATTATAAAATGATTTACTTCTTTCTTTTATATTTCTTCTCCAGTCTTCAACAATTGAAATTATTGAAATTTAAAAATATGAAACGGTGAAAAAAAGAAATGAATGATAGACAAGAAAAGGCTGTAAACTATGAAATATATTGGTGTGCATATGTTTTCAGGTTTCAATGAAGCATATTTGTAAAATTTATTCGGTTGGAAAAAAAGAATGCAATGAAATTAGATTAAAAATTATTGAACTTTCCTTTCTTTCTTCAATGCAAAATTACTTTTTGGTTTCTATTCAAAGAAGTGGATTTTTTTTTTGGCCATAGATTTTAAGATTCGTTCAACTGATAAGCAGTTGTTTAACTCGGGCTGATATCGCAATACTTGAAAAATTCAGTGATAAAATAGATGAAGATAATAGAGCCAAATAGTATGGAAAATTTCATTGATGTATTGTATGCGAACATGTTAAAAAATTGCCAGAATTTTGTAAAAGGGGCAGAAAAAGAACTTGGACAACTAAGTTTATGTTTGTTTTCAACTAGTCTGATTTTATGTCTGAAATAGATAGGCTTTGACAAATGACAATGAAAGTTAGTCAGTTTCCTCTCTATCTGAATTTTCAAAACTATCATTCATTCAAATTTTAGCCTATCTTCTCTTTTTTTTTTTTTCTTTTAAATCTTATACTTTCCGTTGTGATATAAAATTAAGAAAAGAATTGAAACTTACTTCAGATACAATGCTATTATTGCTAAGAAAATGATACAAGTCATTTTTGACCTCAAAAAAAAGAAACAAACAACAACGAAATTTTGAAAAAAATTCAGAATTTATTATTTGAACTGTTTTCAAAAAAATTACATTTAATAAATCAATCAATATTGCTATTTTTTACAGTGCAAGCAAAATTATCCATCATTCAACTCATATAAATATTATAATGAATATCTGATAGAGTTGCTTGTTTTTCTCTTTTCATCTGAATAAATATTTCCAACCATGCATTTCCAATTTTCATCTTCACTTTTCCCTCGACAATTTCAAAAACTTATTAATCGATATATTTATACTTGTTTACAACTGTATATGCATTGGCATCCTTCGAATAGCTATCACAATTACTTTTAAGTATTCAAACAAAAATACAAATTCCGAATAAATGTTCTCAACAATGAAAAGTAAACTTTTGAAGCACAGCTATGTTTGTATTTCAACTTTGTATTAGTAATAAATCATCATTGTGTTGTAACATCATAAAGTAACCACAACTTATTTGACTGTTACTCTTTTTAAACAAAAATATTAGATTTTATAAGTGTTTAAAATTTTTTAAAAATTAATCATGGAAACAAAAAAAAGTTTAAGTTGAAACAAAATAATGAAAATAGAAAATTAATTTCGAAAAAAAACTTGAATTGATTAAAAAAATAATTGAAGGATTAAAAGATTTTTTTTTTTCTTATCATTCAAATTTATATTCTGGAATAAGATATTTTTATGACGAAAGCTAAAGGCGCTATTCGTAGACAGCTGTCATATTAGTCAAAATTTTCATTTTTATTCTTTATTTTCATTTTGTTTATAGAGCATTACAGAAAACTTCCGGCATTAATGCTCGTTAAAAAATGCTATCAAATTTAAAAGTTTTGTTTGATTTTTTTTCAAATTTAAAATAAATAAGGAAGAAATAAAATCTTTTTCTACAACAAAAATATTTGTATTTGGGAAAATTTTGAAAATTTGAAATAATTTTAAATTTACGAAATATTTAAGAAATATTTCATTATATTCACATATTTAAGTGAGGAAGATATTTTGATTAAAAGAAAATAAAAAGGAAAATAAATTTTTTATGTGAGGAAAAAGTATTTGCATTTGTTAAGTTCGGAAAAAGTTTAGTTTCTAAAAAATATTTAAAAAACGTTTCACTATGCTCAGATATGTAAAGGAGAACAAAGATATTTTCATTGGAAAAAATACTTCAAATTTAAAAATTTCATTGTTATTTTTTTGTTAATTTCAAGAAAATAGAAAATGAGAAAAATTTATTTTTAATTTTTTGTATTTAAATGCATTTATTAAACTTGAAAAAAGTTTAATTTTAAGAATTATTGAAAAAATGGTTCATTTATATTTCACATATACAAATAAGAAGATATTTTGATTAGAAAAAATACTACCTAACTTAAAAATATCATCTTTTATTTTATTTTTATTTTTTAATTTCAATTTGATATAAATAAAAGAGAAAAAGAATTTTTACACTTTTCATTTAGTTGCATTTAAATGGAAAATATAAGGAAGAATAAGATATTTGCATTTGTTGAAATTAAAGAAGATTAGATTTCGCAGAAATATTCCAAAAAATGTTGCATTATGTTTCACATATATAGGAGAGAGGAAGGGGATATTTTGATGACTGAAAAAGTTTTGTTTGAATGTTGTAAGGGGATGGGAATGTTATAGGAAAGAAAGAAGGAGGAAAAGCTAAAATACATTAATGCGTGAAGCTAAAAGCTTTGATAGCAGAAAAGTTTTGGACGAGAAGATTCAAAGTGGAGAGGCAATTGGGAGGTGCAAAAGAAAGCGAAAGAGAAATGATGATGACGACGAACTTTTCTCAAAATCAACTTCGTACCAAACCGATCGATGAGAATTTCGGAAGAGACGAATGGATGGATGGATGGATGAGAGAAAATTTCTGATCTTCAAGTCTTCCAGCACTTCAAGCTTCTTTCTTCTTATCCAAGCAAATCTTGTAAGAACAACAACATTAGACGAGAACAAATGATTGCAATCTATGTTTTCAGCGCTCTTTTTTTTTCCTTTAAGTGGAAAAAAGTTCTCTTTTTTTCTGCTAACTGGTGACATTATTCCCAAATGATTTAGATGTCACTGGAAAAAGGAGAATTGTGAAGAATTTATAAAATAAAGTTGATTTTATTCTTCAATTTTTACGGAAATAATCGAACGGAACCCAACAAATTCAATTTCATATTAATAGTGTCATCACATAAGATGTTTTGGAATGCTGGCATCATTCCCAATGTTTTTTACATTTAAATCCATCATTAAAACAAAGTTAATATTACAATTTCTACAGAGGTCAATTCGAAGAATCCAAAAAATTCGAGACATCAATTTTATCATTACATAGGACAATTTTTTTTTTTAATTTGCAGAATTCATTTCAAAAATGACTTAGATATAGTATAAAAGAGAAATGTGAAGGATTGACGTAAACATAAAATACAGTTTATTTTTATTTTTGATCAATAAATAACTATCATGTTTCAGAGAATGATTTTCTTTTTCTTTTTCTTTATTTATTATTTTATTTTTTTTTTTTTTTTGAATGCAATTGGCATCGAAATTCTTTGTAAACAAAACACATTACATTTACATCAATTCCCAAGCGCTTGTAAGAAAAAAAGTTGTATGAGTAAGATTAGAAAAATTTGCTGACAAATGCTTCTCTATCGAAATTTTATGTTTAAGATATCATTAAGTTGTAATTATAAATGCAAATTGTTTACAGACGGTAAAATATAGGTATCAGCTATTAAAAGAAAAGTATGCTTGTCGGATTTTTAAAACTATTCAATAATCTTTCTAGAAAAATATTCAACAATTTTTATCATTAAATTCAAGAAAAATTATATTTAATGCTATTCCAGTAAAAATTATTTTCAACATTTTTTCCAAAAAACACTTCTCATTGTTGCCATGCATTACTACATTGGTATAATGCATGATATATTTCTTTATGCAAAGATAATTCTAATTCTAGAATATTGGAAAATTCTCGAATTCAAACTGCCAGAAATTTTAAAGATTTTCTTCACTCCTTATGTAGATGCAAAACTTCGAACTAAAAAATTGGAAAATTCCCTAAGCACAAGATTTATTTCTTCCCTTGAGTAAATACAAAATTTTCAATTAAGATATCAGAAATTATCAAATTCTAACTGCCAGAAGTTTCACAGAGTTCTATTCGATGTGCAAATGCAAGAAAATTATAAATTAAAGTACTGAAAAATTCTCGCGTTAAAATTCACAGATTTTAAAGATTTTACTTCATTCCTTTGCATAAATTAAAAATTCTTAATTGAAATATTCAGAAATTCTCAAATTGAAATTGCCATGCATTTTTAAAGTTTTGGCTTATTTTCTATACAAAATACAAAATAATGCAATCAAAGTATTTAGCAAAAAAAAAAAAAAAAAAAAAAAAAAAAAAAAAAAAATACAATCAAAATATTCAAGGATAAAAGAAAAAAGCACAATGATTTCGTCAGACAAATTAAACTGAATAAAATTCATTACATTACTTTTCCATTTCTTTCTTATTCTATGCCTAGGCTTTCGAATAAATGATGAAATTCGCTAGGATGTAGAGAAGAGCCATAAAGCTTATTGTTATACCAGTCACATATGCAATAGTTATGGACGGAAGTGTCAATGTTCGGAAGGAAATAGTTGAAAATGAGAATGCAATCAGGAAGGAATTACATGGACGAAGGAAAAGCCAAAACGAATTGACTGATTAAATTTGGCAAACAATTTTGAAAGAGTTGAAGGACATTAAGCTAAGCATTTTGATGGAGTGATAAGTTGGAAAAGTAAATGATAAGAATGATAAGAAGGTAAATAAAGAGAAGGAATGGAAAGATGACAAAAGTTCCACGAGAAATGAATGCAGGAAGGATGATGGAAGTAGTGTTATAGAATCGAAAGAATTTTAGTGTTACAACGGCAAATCTTCTGTTACGCATAAATTTGCATAATGCATCAAAATTTATCATCGATCAATATGAAAAGCGAGAAGGAAGGAAGAGGAAGAGAAGGAAAGAAGAAAGAATGATGCGATGCGAAATTTTTCTTTTCGAATTTTATGAAAAATTTGATATTTTGTGAGCAAAAATACACTTATTTGCTATTATCTACGCATGTTTATTGTTTTATTTGTGGATAAATATGGATGAATCCGTCCAAATTATTTGATAGATGAAATGATTTTTACTAGACATTTACTTCTGTTTAAAATGGGTAAATAAGGATAAATTTGCTTCAACTGACTGAGAAGTGAAAAATAATATATTTATTTTGTATTTTCACTGAGAAGTGAAAAAAAAATTATATTTCACGGTTAAATGCATGCAAATCTGTGTAAGCTATCTAAGAAGTGAAATAAATATTGTTCTCATTTGATGGGTAATTATGGGTAAATCTGCCTAAATTAATTGAGAAATGAAATGAATAATTTTGAAACATTTAGCATATACTATTATTTAATGGATAAATCCAGACAAATTTTTCCAATTTAGTTGCGAAATGAAATAAATTATCATTGAATATTCAGCCATGTAAAAATGTTTATCTCAGTTATCAATATATAAACGTATGTTTCGCATGCAAATTGAAAATTAACAAGTTCAATAAATTAGCAATTTTTGTGATGAATGTAAAATAAAAGCGAATGAATATGCAAATGAGATTTGAATCAAATATTAGAGAAAAATGAAGGTATGAAATGAAGTTTCAAGAAAAAATATTTCTGATGGATATTATCGGGAAATTCAGATAAAAATATAATTCTAAAGATCGGAACAGAATGTTTTTAATTTACCGGATCATGCGGATAAATATGATTAATACTATATTTTAAGAAATTTAATTCAGAAGTTAAATGTCAGAATCACTTAGAAGATATATGATTAAATCAGTTTTCTGGATTTCAAAACTTATCACGCATAACTGTTATTTACTAATTCAATCAAATAACAAGAGAATATTTGATTTCATCGAATTAAATTTTCAACTTTATCAATTAAATTAAAAAATTTCAATGAACGGGAAAACAGAAAATTTTATTTATTTTGTAACGATGAATAAATTTTTCTTTATTTTACTTTTGTCATTTTCACTTGCTTTATTTCCTGCCTTTGTGTTCCTCATTTTTTTAATTCCTGTATTCCTTTGCTATTTCATCATTTCTTTCTTTCCCGGAAACTTGTAATTAATTGCTATTCCGGTTCAGTTTAGCGTAGATTATTTCAAATTCAATGCTACTTTACTCCATTTCATAGAATTTTGCATATATGATTTTAACATGCAAAACGAAAGCAAACATCTCTCATGAAATCCTGACGAAAATGTTGTGTCTGATTTTTAAAATATTCTTCTGCTTGAATAATATCAAATCATAAGCTTTAAAAGGAAATACCGAAGTTGAAAAATATCAATTTTGACTTTTTATAGCGATAATGCAAGTTGTATTATTGAAAAACGAAAATGATTATAATGAGGAAAATAATTTGATAAAATTAGAAAGAAATTGAAATACTCAAAAAATCATCAGGAAAAAATGGATAAACCAAATTGTTGAATATATATATTCGATCCGGTAATATCACTGCAAGTATTTGAATAGCTAAATGACATTGCGAAATTACGGAAATTATAAAACTTTAGAAAAAATTTTTTAAATTTATTACAATTATAAAAGCAATTGAGAAAATCTGTGAAAAAAAAATTGGGCAAAACTTCGGCCTTCAGATGAAGCATTCATATTGTATGACATTTCCTACTTTTCTTTCATTTCAATTTCGCTTTCTATAATCATCACTGCTGCTTTTTTTTTTTATAGTAACTTTTCAATAAATGGTAAAAAATAGATAAATGCTTGAGCAAGAATTCAAAAATTAAGAAAAAATAAAGTTCAAAGTTCACTATCGAATTCAATTCAAGAAGTTAATATTTCCCAGATAATTTCGATATGATGGTAAACTACTTATCTTTTGATATTACATAAATTTTTCTCTTTATATTTTCAAAAATAAAAATCAAATACAACTTAATATTTAAGTATTTATATTTTGCAAAGGAATTTAAAAAATCATTTATACATACTTCAATTTTAATCCATATTCAACGAATGATGCAGAAAATCGAGTCTAGTTGAAGCAAAATTTTCACTTTTTCATCCATTCTTTTTTTTCTCTTCCAAAAAATCATAAGTCAAGTTTTTTTTTCCTCTCTCAGAAAGCATTTACTTTTGCAATTAATAAAATTAAATTGTAATTTTTCACAGTGTGAAAAAAAAAAAGGCAAAGTAAGAAAAAAAATTATTTAAAAAGTTTATTTCTCGCCTTTTTCTTTCTCGAAATTTATATTTCTTAAAGCATGTTTTTTCGCTCATAATGTATGTATTGACTATTATTTTCCTTTTTTTTTTTTCTCTTTTTTTTTAATCATTTATTGATTCATTTCAAACATTATAAATGTAATGCAATTAAGTAGAAACATTCTGTTTACTCTTCCTTTCGTGAATAATTGGATTAATGAATGGTAGTTAATATTTAACAAATAAAATAAAAAGAAAAAAAACTAATACTGATTGATTTTAGATTTTCTAATAAGTTATTGATGATTTTCTTTAATTTGAATTTTAGGTTGCTTAAATGAAAAATTATTAAAAGCCACGCCAAAATGGCTCTGTATGTTTAACAACCAGAAGTTCTTACTACGCTTCAAATTGAACAGTATATTTTTTCAAATTAAACAGTAAACAGTAAAATTCTAAAAACTTCAAATAGAATAAAATCTACATGATTTTCTTTAATTTGAATTTCAGGTTGATTCAAATAAAAGTTGATTTGTCGAAATTGAAAAGAATTAAAAAATTAAAATTAAAAAGAATAAAAAAATATTCTTTTTAATTTTAATTTTTTAAAAATTTTTTTCTTTTTTTCTCAAAATTAAAAATAAAAAACTAACACTGATTAATTTTAGTTTTTTAAGAAGTTATTAGTATATTTCTTCTTCAATTTTAATATCAAACTAAATGAAGTATGAATAAAAGTCATATAGAAATAACTTATTGAATTTGATATTTAATTCTCTTTTCATAATCAAAAAAAAATTGAATTAAACAATTGCTAGATGAATAGGACATATTGCCAGCCAACAATTTAACCATTGAATTTTTTATTTACAGTAAAATTTTGAACCAAAAAGTCAATAAAAAAAAGAAAAAAACTCTTAGGCCATGAAGCTGACAAAAGCAGTTTTCTCTGGAATTATTCGTTTTTGTTTAGATATAAAAAAATTAAATTCAAATTAGTATTTATTACCTCTACGTACTCCAGCAATTACTTAAAGAGAGATAGGAGTAATATCAAATTTTTGATGGGGAAAATTCAAAAGAATACAATTTTTGTAGATAATGAATGAGAAATTGAAAAAATGGGAAAGGATTGTAATGATAATTTATTTCTGAAAATTCCGATTACTTTTGAAGTTTATAACGCAATGTTAACATCTAAAAAATATCGAAAAAAAGAGAAAACTGCTCATAACTTTTCAAATATTTGAAAAGTTCAAATTATAAATTATGGTATTTTCTATAAAAATAAGCCATCATTTATCATTTTATAGATTCTGAAAATGTCTATTACAGTTTTAACAATGAATTTCCTTTCTTTTTTTTAACTTTTTCGAAAACTTCAAACCAAATTTAATTCTAAAGTACGACAAGAAACAATTAAATTCCAATAAATTATTATTGTTGTTGATTCTTTAAATCAATTTTCTAAGTAGATAATGATTAATTGTTTCATCAGTTCTTTTGAAACAAAAAAGGCGACATGATTACTTCAGAAAAAACTTTCAACTTTGGTATATTTATAAATGAACAATTGCTATTGATATAATAAGATGAATCAATTAACTTCATAACAAATATTTGCCAAGCAAATTCTTAATTTGAATGTAAATTACTTTATTTGCAAACTTTCCTATCACAAAATATTATCTTAATATCACCAAAATTAAACTTCTATTTGCTACATAGAAAAAAAATGACGCGTGAATGTATCAGTAATACGAATGAAAATCCTTAAAATTTACTTTTTACGTCATCGTTACACTCACAATACTGAAATTAGTTTCGTAATTTCCTGAAATTTTACGTAAAAATTAAAGTTTGTTTGAATTTAAGCATTGGAATTAAATACATATTAAACTCTTATAGTAAAATATGTTGAATTCTATTGGTAAAATAGGTAAAGCAAAATAAAACTTTTCTTTACAAATAATATTTAATAAATAATAAACAAAGTATTTTATAGACGTCATTTTTTATTTGAAAAAAAAACTTTTTTTTTTTTATTTTTTTGGAGAAATTCATCAAAACTGTTATCTTTTAATTCGCATATTCATTTCTTAATGTAACTGAATTTTTTCAGCAATTTATCAGAAGTATAATATATTCATGCAATTTTGATTGCATATGCGTGAAAATGCATCTGTTATATTCATGTAATTGTTAATGGTAATATGCATATTATATATATATATATATATATATATTGATGTTAATTTTATCTAATTTTGAGGACTGAAATTGCTTAGGCAACATTTGATTAATTTAAAAGTTTTTTATAAAGTGAAAAATTATAAATATAGATATGATTTGAAGGAAACTGTTCATAATGAGGGGAATTATCTCGAAGTTATATTCATATTACAAAATAGTAATAAGATCGAGTACAAATTTAATTTTAAATTAAGAATATAAAAATAAAATTTTTTTAATCATTATATTGATAATATAAATTCTATGAATGATAATTAGGATTGCCTGAAATGTGAAAAAATCAATAAAATCCAAAATTTTTAGTTTCTCAATTCAAATATCAATTGTGAGCTGAGATTTGAAAATTTCACAAATCAAGAACAGAAAAGGAAAACTTTGGAAGATATAAGCAGAAATTGCGAGAAATTATCTTTTCAAATGATCAGTTAGTCCCATTGAAACTTTTTTTTTTTTTTTTTTTTTAATGACGCAAGAATATAAATATTTATAACGTTTCATTCCACACCGTTGCCTCTTAGCAATTTACATTTCTCTAATAGAACGGAATTTTATCATTTTCCTCTTAAACTTATTTACTGATTGCATTATACAAATGTAAAACGGAAATGAAAAGAAAAAGAGAGAATTTCATTATTTGTAATTTTTTCCACATTTTTACGAAACATTTAACTTAAACATGCGCAATGTAATACCTTATTTATAGTTAAATTATATTTAAATGAGTTGAAAAAAGAAAGTATTTTCGAAAGTTCAAATAATATTTAATGAGGAGGATAATTTTGGAGAAATAATTGTGAAATAAACGGCAACAAACCTAATGACTATTATAATAAAGAATACTGTAGTTTATTTTAACAAATTTTCAGAACTTTGAAAGACAATTTTTAAATGTTAAAAATAGGGACTTTTTCTAAAGTGCATGATAAGTTCGGTGATACTAAAATTATTATAATGACACTAGAGTTATCAAATTACAATTGAATTTAATAAACTTGCTGAAACATTTGTGGCTTAATAAATTTATGGATTTAAGTTGCTTATCAAATAAATTATTTGCAGAATAAATGATATTTTCAATATCTTTTAAATATCATGATCAATGATATTTTCAAAAAATGTTTACTAAAAATGTTGCTGGTTTTTTTTTTTTACTTAGTTTCAGGGAAAAGCTGTATTCCATTCCAGGTGAGAAAGGAAAGAGGGCGAGAGAAAAGGAAAAAGAAGGGGAAAGAGGTGGAGAAAGAAAGTAGGAAAGAAATTGAAATAAGAAGTTAAACAAAAATGGATGAATAGCAATAACTAAAGAGTAGGATCATGCGATAGAGCAAGCGAAAGAAAACCATCGAATAAAATCTAATTAGTTTTTAAAAATAAACTAGTCAATATTAATTAAACCTATCGTTTTGAGCTTTAGAAATCATTCTATGATTTTTCATGCTGAAATGAAGCTTAGTATTTATCGAATCAATTTTAATCAAAGCAAAAATTTAAAAAAAAAAAGAATTTGAAATTTTTTTATCAAAAATTAATTTATTAATTGGATATGATAAATATTATCAAATAAATTGAGATATTAGGAAATCTGAATACCAAAGATCGAATAATTGACGAATAATGAATGAAAACGAATCCTAAGCAAAATGAATATTCTAATGATTGTCGTCGAATATTGGTGACATGCTGGATGAGAAATTACCATGACTACCGATTCCAATATCACAACCGTTGCCAACCAAATATTTCCGATCGGTAGGGATGATTTATTTCAAAGGTAATTGGAATGAATGATAAAAAAAGATTCGCATGATTTATAAAGGATATGCTATAGTCTGTTGAGAAATATTTGATAATTTATTTGGACTGATTGAATTTTATCTTTGAAAATAAAATGTGAAAATCGTAATGAATTATATGGATCAATAATAAAATGATAATAATAATTTATTCATTTCCCTTCAAATTATATGCTAATTAAAGATGTGCTGTAATTTGTCCATATTTTGAAATTAATTATAAGAATTTTAAAAGCCAATTATTTTATATGATAATTAAGGATATGCTTAATTTATTCATTTTTTAAAAGATATTTCTTTTGATATTTATTTAGATGATTAACTTTAAATAAAACATATGAACCATAAAGAAAGATAAAATGATAATAATAGTAGTTTTTTCTTTTTTCGTCGTAATTATACGCAAATTAAGGATTTGTTAAAATTTATTGGTCTCTTGAAAAATATTCTTGGTATTTTGTTTAGATTAAATGAATTTTGCTTTTGAAAATAAAATATACAATCCAAAAGAATTTTAAGGATTCAATGATAAAGTGTCAATAATAATAGTTCTTCTCTTTTCATGACAATTACATATCAATCATTAAAGCTGCGATGAAACTATATTACTTTTTCTTTTGCTCCAAATATTTATCAAAACCTTTCATAGAACTTTAGTTTATTAAAAAGTTACTAATGAGATATGGGATTAAATCTCAATTCATGTAATTGGAAATACAATTTCTATTAATTACATGAAAGTTTAACTTATTTTTATTAGAGAAATGATTGAGTGGCTTGAAAAATATTATGTGTGTATTAATATCTTTTTCTTTTTTCTAATATAATCTCTACCACAGTAATAAGAATTTCACCAAAGCATAGATTTCGAGTTAAATTTTTATTATCGTAGAAAAGGATTAATTGGTCTCTAAACAGAGGGAAAACATCGATTAACAATCATTTCAGATTATGAAATGACCTGAAATGATGAAATTTTTCTCTTTCTAATATATTCGAACTGTTCTTTTTAGATTAACGTTTTGCTTAATCAATTATTATTTAATAAGAACTATCCATTTGAATCCCATTTACGGACTTTTCTTTCATATTAAATTTATTATTAACTATTGAAATTTCAATTATTATTAACTATTGAAATTTCAAATCCTAACTGGAGCTAAAATCATCTGAAACTAGCAGGAACCTGAACATGAATTTTAGGCAACGAAACATGAAAAAAATAAACCCGAAACTTAAACTAAAAAGCAGAATCTTAATAGAAAACAAACTCATAAGACATAGAAAAATCATAATAAACAAAATTAAAAAAATATCTACATAAAGATAAAGAAGACATATAAAAAATAAAGGATAAGGTGTTAAATGATAATAATAAACATCAATTTTCTCATCTTGACAACCAATTGCTGGAATTACCATGGACATTACCACTCATAGATAGATTAATTAATGGTTGAAAGCCTAAAGTTCTTTGTCATGGAGCTAAAGATTTTAGTATCAGTATTATTACTTCTATTATTAGAAGAAACATCTCGTTTGTATTGTCTAAAATTAAAATTTGGAACTTCGTTCAAATTTTACCCGAATTCTAAGAGTTATCGGAAAAACATATGTGAAATTTCTATTGGGATTAACCCTGTAGTTCTGGCGTTATTCTCAGATATCTTTTCATTTTCGTTGCTTCTATTATCATCTTCATAGCTACTGCTTTTTTTTCTTAAATTTCAATATCTGAAATTTCATTCTCAAATGTTCACGCCATCAATGTTAAAATATTCATACTGTTTAATTCCATTTATTCTTTGCTATCTTTTCCTTTTTTACACTTTTAGGATTTTTTTTTTTACAACAGTGTTTACACCTTGAACCGTTTCGTTGATATTTATCATCGAAAACAAAATTTCCCCACATTCATTGATTGCTTGATAAAACGATTATCAATGATCTATTGCCGTATTGTAATGCACTTACGTTCTGCTAGTTAATCAGCGTGTACTTTTTTAATCTGTTTCCAAATATCTTTTCGACAAAATCTTTCATCCTTTATCATTGTAATTTATTCTTGATATAATTAATGATTATTAAATTATCTGTGTTATGTTATTTATATTCATTTTTCACCTTATCAATTGACTAAACATCAAACTTTCTTATTACCATTTTTTTCTCTTACTATTTTAAAATTAAATTAACATTTTTCCTCATCATTTCTTCATCTTTACTTAATTCATAACAAATTTTTTGCACTATTTGTCCAACAATACACATAGTTGATCGGTATCACATCGATTGTGCTAATTTTTTTTTTAAATCAATAACTCTTATCACAAACACTTTTTTTTTTTGTCGGTTATACCCATTTTATTATTTTAAAAATTCCCGAGCGATATACATAATTATTCGCGTTTAACAATTTTTCTTTTCGCAATTTTATTCAGTAAGATCTTAATTTGAGTATGATCACACAATCACTGCTGATTAATAATTAATTTGCTGAAATTCTTAATTTCTTCCTTGAGTTTTTCAAAATAATTCCAAAACAACATGTAAATTTTGATTAATTAATTTTATTTTTACCCATAATATTTGGGTATCCGTCAACATTTTGATAGAATCACAAATGATAGCGATAATACAATAATTTTCTATAAATATTATATGTTGATTTTATTTCATCCAGGTTTGATATAATTAACCACTATGCGCTCATTATTATCTATCAGTGCAACAAACAGATCTGCAAATTTTTTCATTATCATTTTATCAATTATTGATCAATCACTTTTTTCTGGTTTTTTTAATGCCTTGGACAAGTGATAACTTATATTTTCAAACTGTAAAGCTGAATAAGATAGGATCGATTGCATTAGTTCCAAAAAAAATTATTTCAGTTGTAGAGAACATAGTTTTTGTCTTTAGAAAAAAAAAAAAAAAAAGAAAGACTATTATCTCGTTTAAAATAATTTACCAAAAAGTAAATTTTGGCCCGTAGTTACAAGACTCAATGATTCATCACTTGAAGTAATTGATTATTTATAACTTCATCGTTTGCGGCCATGAAATATCACCATTATTTTTTATCAAAATAAAAAAATAACTCTTGATCTATTTTATCATGTAGTTTAGTATGATGTCATTTCTAATATCACATTTGATAATTTTTCAATTCCTCATTTTAACTAACTTTATATTGTACACTTAAAATCTATTCCAAAGATTTTCATCCAATCACTACTGATATTTCCAAATATTTTATTATACATTTTAATTAATTCATCCTGTCTCATTTCAGTTCACAGTTTCTACAATGTTTACTACTACTTCCGCTCCTATTTAATGTTTTTCTTCTTTAAAATATATCCCGGGAAATCTGTCAAATCACTTTTTTAACACATTATCATCTTATCAGTTTATTATTAACATATTTATTATTAATATTGCTGTTGTTCATATTATTATTATTAATATTGCTATTATTATTAACTTATTATTATTACCGATATCATTATTATCATTAAGCTATTATTATTGCTATTATTACCATATGTTACAGATTAGCAACTTACTTTATCTAAATTTATATCATCGCCGTTGCTTCACTGAACATTTCACCTGCTCGTCTGTTTTTGCGAAACCAACATAATGATTGATCTACTGCTTGCGATTGCTCATAAGGTGGAACAAAATCAAGCAATAAACGTAATTTACGATTCGAAAATCCTACTGTCCAACCTGATTTAAATCTTGCCATAGAATTATAAAAAATTATGTTTTTAACAATTTTCTAAAAATAATTAAGTATACAAGAATTTTAATACATGTTAAAAATATGAGAAGAAAAATATAAATGGAAAAAATTGATCCAATCGATCTTCAGAACTTGATAAACTAATGCCCCTTATCCTAATAATATTTCAAATATCCACTATCCTAAAATTATTTCAAATTATCCATTTAAAAAAAGAGGAAAAAATTTCACTTTTTCAATTAATTTAATTAGATCAACATGTCACTTCTATTAATTTCATTTTTTCAAATTATCTATTTCAAAATTGTAACATTTTCCAAAACTTACAATTGATAAATTTGTTCGCCAATAATGTCAAATGGCCGATTGATTTTTCTGAAGCAAATCTATTTAAAATTTCATAAAATATTGCCGTTAAATGTGTTTGCATATAGCTTATTGTACATACACGTTTCAAACCATTTGCTTTCAAAAATGGTTCCATAAACTAAAACAAACAAATTAAGTGAATGATTTATAATTAGAACTATTAATTAGAAGGATCATAAAGATAGAAAATAAAATTATACATTAAAAGAACTACTAATTAGACATCTAATAAAACTTCTTGAGACGAATAAGTTGCAAAGTTATGTTGCATATTGAAATGACGATTATTTCAAAACATACAAAAGTATGAAAAGAAAAATATAAGTTACGAAAAAAGAAAATTAATTTAAGCAATTTTCGGATAGTCTGATGAATTGATACTACTTATCATGGATGATAGACGATAACAATAATCCACTCTTAACTTACATCAACAAATCGTGTACATGGTGTACAATCCATACAAATTACTACTTCACCGTTGAACTGTTCGGGATTTTCCTTCAAACATATCATACCTCGTTTCATTATCGCAGCCATATTACCCGCATAAAGCTACAAAAGATGTAACTTTTTTTTTAAGTTGCCAAAAAATTACAATCACTTCAAAATAAGAGATAAATTCATGTCATTTTCTTGTAAATATTCGAAAACATGGAATTACGACAAGATGGGTATCTCATCGTACACTACTTATATGTGTAGGTGTATGAATCTATATAAATAAGCAATTATTAGGAATGTGAATGTGTAAACGAAATGCAAAAACTTAAATAAAATAACAGTCTATAGGTAGAATTTCGAGGAATAAAAACTAACAAATTGATGATTTCCTCTATTGTCATCCTGTAAATATGGAATACCACTGTATAATGAACATAATTTCAATGCTGAACCCAATAAATGCCTTTCTCCTTCGCCATAGATGAATGTAGGACGCAAGATTAATGCATTTATTTGACCTTAAGAATTAATTTATTAAATTCAATTCAAGACTAATTCGACTAGTATGGATGATTACTGAACATTACTCAAATATTATAAAGTTAGAAAATCGAGAATTATTATTACTAAATAATAACTTAGCCGCTAACTAATTTACTAAATTCATTCCGATTTATTATAGTAGAACAATGAATAATAACAAAATATTGTGAGATTAAGGAATCAGGCAGTATCATTATGTTATTATAAGCCTATCTACATAATCCTAGCATATTATCCTAGTCTAGTCCTGAATATTATAAAGTTAAGGAATCAAGGAGTATTGTTATAATACATTAAATCTAGCTATCTGCTAGCTTGGTCCTGAATTATTCACTTAGATATTATAAAGTTAAATGAGCAGGAAGTATTATGATGAGAAAATAAGTCTAGCCCATTATTCCAGTTGATCCTAAAGGAATGGTTCCTAAAGCTTTTATTGACCATCACTTTGTCGTATAAATTACTCTATAGCCATAAATTCCACTATTCAAAGTACTTTTTTAAGAGGAATCCTTAGAATGCGGTATTTTCACCGTTATTTCATTTTAACTTTCAAAATGTCACACCCTTATCAGCGGCCCTTCGTACGTACATTTCTGCGCGCACTTTCGATTGTCCATACAATCCAAGCATGAAACTATTGGGAAAATTGAGATGCATTTGCTCCGATAGCCCATAATTGTCACCCATTGGTAAGTATGCATATGCGTCACTTACGTGAATTAAACGTGAAATCCTCTGTTCATGCATCACTTTTAATAGAATTTCCGTTGCTAAATTGTTAATTTTTAATTTATGTTTTTGATCTATAAAGATGAAAAGTTTCATACAAAATTCCATTCAATAATTATCTTTTAATTTCGGATTTCTCAACTAAAATTTCATACTAAAATCCAATTAATTGGTCGGATAAAAGTTGAAAGAGAAAAATTGAACTAATTTCATATGACAAATAAAGATTTATATTCACCAATTGGGCAAATTTCCAAAAAAAAAAAAAGGCTGGGCATTTTTAACTTAATTTGAAATATTCGCAATTCTCACAAAAAATTTGAGCATTTTTGATTTATCTTAAAATATTTGCAATTTTTGAGAGAAAATTTGTTCATTTCAGATTTATCTTAAAAAATTTCGGAATGACTATGCAGATTAAATAGATAATAGTACCATCAGTATTATCACGCCAATATTTATCAGAATGATTTATGCCATCATGTAAATATTCCAATGATTTCCCAGCGCAATGAAATACTGTTGTCACCGAATTAAATGCCACCCTAAGCGCGTCTTCATCACAAATATCGAATTGATAATGTTTTAAAGGGATGGAAGATGGATAATCTGTAAAATGGAAATAATTGGAAGTGTCGAAATTTTATGAATTTCATTAATAACTTTCATATTTCTTCCTTATACATTCATCATTTTCATTAATTACACTTTTCCATATTTATGCATTTAATCCATTAAATTTAATTTTGAAACTATTATCTTATTTGTAAAAAACGATAAGAATTTAGCAAAAATTATTTAATTAATATTTAATTTATTAGTTGTATCTCAAAAAAAAAAAAATGATAGGAATAGTAGAATTTTTCCGGATAACAAAAAAAGATTATCGCTTTACAATTAATAAGAAATTTTTTGTCTGCAATTTCGATAAAAAAAAAAGTATTAATTTTCCTTGCATGAATTGAAATTTGTCAAAATAACAGTTTACGTATCTCAAAAAAAAAAGGCATAATACAAAGAAGAGAAATCAAACAAGAAATAGCGAATAAACAATTCGAAAATTTCTGAAACAATTTAGTATGAAATTTTTTGGAATTTAAATATAATGTAAAAATTTAAATTGTACTTCAGTCAAAAACTAGGTAGAAAAAAAAGAATTGAAACAAAATAAATTCCGTGAGTTTTCGAGGAAATTTTGAATTTTCTTATCAAATCTTCTTACCCTACCGTACTTTAAAGAAAAGAGAAAAAAATAAGCTTCGAAATCCTGTTTTTAGGATGTTATAATTAAAAAAAAAAAAAAAAAAAAACAATTTATTGTTTATATGTTCTGCAATTCTTGACAGATTTTTGGGGCTGAATGCTGGGTCATACAGAAAAGATATCTACAGGAAGCAAAAAAGCGAATCGGAAATTTTTAATGTATAAAACAACAAAATTTTAGAATTTCATTTTTCTTAAATCCTCATGTAAGATAGAAATCTGAAATGACTTTTGTTTAAAAATTATTAAAAGAAAACGCTGACCTGTATATTATCAATTTTCATATAATTTATTTGTTCATGATAAATGATATAAATCAGAAAATTCGGAAATTTTTATCAATTGAGTTATTGAAAGACAGATAAGAGTCCATTTCAAATTTTAGCATATCTCGGATTAAGTAAATCTTCACGAACAAATCATAAAATCTAGTATTCTGTTCTTACTTTCGATAGTATCAGCAGCATGTTTACTTTCTGTTGTCTTTATTTGCCCATTCTTTTTCTTTTTTTTCGAAAATCTTAAAACTTCAATAAAATATTTTTTCGCATATAGAAAATTTGTAATTTAAAATCACACTGAAAAATTTTTTAATTTAAAATGCATTTTCATTACTATCATTCATTTTACCATTCATTTTTCATAATTGTGTTGAAATTTCAACAATCAAATATGCTACATAAGAGTTCAACAAAAATTTAAAGATCGTAAAATTTAAAGGTTGTATGTCAATCAATCGAATTCGCAAATATTTAAGAAACTTTTTAGAATAATTCAAAAAATTATCAGCAAAATATTTTATTATTATAACTATTAATTAAAAATTCACTTTTTTCCATAAATAAATTAAAAATTTTTTAAAAAAAAGTGACTATACCGAGAAATTTGCTAAATGAATTCCTATCAATGGTTCGAATCTCGACAATCACAACTTCGCAGTGATTCGTCTGTTGTAAACAGGAGATGAGATGCTGCGCAAGAAATCCACTACCGCCCGTTATGGCAACAATTTCCTCAACCATCGTCTCCCAACTACTGCAATTTCTTTTAGTGAATTCTTCACTACTACTTAAATGGACGTTGAATTCACTCCTCTCTTTCAAGAAGTTTGCCTCAACAGTGGAACATTCCACTCCCATTCTCCTTCCACTCCTCCCCTTCTTGTTTGCGTACCACTTCTCCCAATTATTCTATTCAATTATTCATTACAGTAATAAATTTTTATAGATTTCATCCTCATGCCAATTATTTTCATTTCTATATCTATGCAGCATTTTAGGTTTTTTGAATATAGTGCTGATGTTTACCAATATTTTTTTCACAACAATAAGATGTCCAATTATTTTGTTGATTGGATAGAAACTATACCGTTCATAATAAAGAATCAATATTGAATTAAATACTTAATGACTCAAATATTCAATTTGAATTTTTGCATTGCATTTTACTAGCTACATGCTCAATATAGAGAAAATATGTGAATAATATGTGAATTGTGCAAGAGATTAGCATGTAAATATAAGTAATTGAATATTTTTTTATTTTGTCAACCAATTAATTCACTTTATCACAACAATTAACAAAAAACTTGAAAAAACAACAAAATTATACTTCGAAAGTTACAAAGGTTATCAGTGTGTTCTTCATTTAAACAGACTTCTGAAAGCAAGGCAGAAGTTGGAAACGAAATCGAGAAGATTTTAAAAGCATTTCGAAGAGTTGTAAGAATTCTGAAAGTCTTCAGGCCTCGAATAATTGAACCTGGAAATTCATTGAGAATGGTGCTTCTAAGAATGCATTCAACATCATGCGGTCGATTTATTGAGAAAAAAAAAAAAAAAAAAAACTATCAGATAATTCACGTTTTTCAATGAAGTTTACACTTGAGCGTTTGGTTCATCCCACAGTTCTGCTCATCAGAAATGGCCCACTGGAGCAAACATTCCATGTCTACCCTTCATCCAAGCAAATCTAGCGTTTTACTCACCCTACATTCACCTTTATAACCATTCTATTTTTGATTTCAATTTGCTGTTTTGCTCTTCAAAATGAATCCAAACGAATGATCAAAGTTAGTTTTTCAGAGTGGACTTTTATAAGTTAGTAATTTCAATTTCAAATCTAAATAGATATAAAACGAACAGACTGGAAAAAGATAGTGATGAGAAAAAAAAATAAATAAAAGAAAAATATAATAAAGAATCCAGAATGATACTTTTGAAAGTCGAAATTCTGCGAAATATTGGTTAAATTTAATAAAATGATTTGGATTTTCGTGTCACACACTGATATTATCGGTGAACATGTATGAACAACACGTTTGCGAAAAGCTTGTTTCAGTTCACGCTATTTATATGATGCTTGGTGACTTTCCCACTTCATAGATTACCATTTTATAAGTTAAGTCGAGTAATTCCTAATCGAGTACTATCTAGAGAATCTTTGACAGTCTGCTCTCACTAACTACTTTTTGTAAAGTGGACCAACTATAAGCGAAACTTTGGATCAGTTAAAATAAGCTGATGGTTCTTAGTCTTTTTTCAGCAAGTTAATCGCATAATCTTGATTACATCCTTGAAACCACCACTTCCTGATATCTGGAATTATTCGAGGCTTAACAATGTCGCTGTGAAGATATTTGCATAATTCACAGTAACTGCTCACTTCGAATGTTTTTTCATAGTGCCTCGTCCACTTCAAATAACTGAAAATATTGCGCAATACATTATAATTAATGCAAAGATAATTTGACGAATCAATTAAGAAAACAAATCGATAATGCTATGCTTCACCATTCTATGCTTCTGGGTATTATTCAAAGTTCTTTATTTTTTGATTGGCGGCAAGAAAAAGATTGATGTTTTCTTGGAATTATTATATTATTAAGGTAATTGATACCTCAAATAAGCCGTATTATTACTTGACAGATACTGCAAATATTCTGCCAATTCACGTGGAGAGGTAAAATCATCTGCAGCAATGAATGATCCAGGCGGCAAAATACCTTCATAGATGGATCTTTTTAGCACCACTGGTACCAGCAACCTGTCCAGAGATTTAAATAGTTTTTCAGTAACATAATCACGACATATACTATTCTCGAATGCCAAATAGAAGCGATGCCGCGCTGCAATTTATAATTTTTAAGTGGAAAAGTTAAGGATCAACGAGTAAAATGACAGATCAAAGAGTTAAAATGATAAATGCACCAGATTCTTGTATTTCGCATCCTCGATCGCAAGTACTATTGTTACACCATCCGTATTGCGTGATATTTATATATGTTCGAAGTTGTTCTACGTATAATTCACGTTTCGATCTAGTGTGACAATTTGAAACCAATTGTAAAACAGGTTGTACTTTCCTGCTAGCTATTTTTACCACCTTTAAAAAAAGATAATTTTTTTGCCAAAAAAATTTTACGAAATTTTAAACAAACACTTTAATGTTTTAATAATTTTCTGTGCATATTTGAAAATTTTAATTTTTCATCTATTAAATACAATCAGTGGAACGATTTAATGGCTGAAAACAGAAAATTATCGCAAGATGCTGGCGCCAGATTGTATTCATCACTCTGTATAGAATGGTAACACTGTTTTTAATATTTTAGGCTGTCAAAGCTTAGCCATTTTATTACACCAGGAAGAGTAACAAACTTCACTCCAATTCCAGATTTGCTCTCGTGGTGTGAGATTCGTTATTTTTTTCATCATGCCGTAAGGTATGCAAATATCGCTGTCATGCCTACAATGAATGTTAATTTAAAGTTACTGAAGGATTGATCATATGCTGATTTCGAAGATGAGGAGTTATGTTAACTGCTGAAGTGTTGAAATTAATATTTGAAATTGACTCTATTAAAATATTTCATTAAATTGGATGCCTTTTTTTACTCGAGTCTTTTGGAAATTTTCAGGTAATTCTGAAAAGTCCTCATCGAAGTATTTATAATTAGGATTGAATCAGGAAATTTAGCCTCTGTTCAGATCTGAATTAAAAAAGGTTCCGAATAGAATAAGTTGTTTTTAAATGATATGAAGACCTATAGGTCATCGTTATATTGAAGTAGTCTTCTGCCACAAAGTCCAAATAATGAAACGTGTACAGAGGTGATTCTTGTAACACAAATACAAACAACTGCTTGGGATTTCTCTTTTCAGGTAATCTACTCAAATCTCGGATGTGAAATAACACGGCTGCGGCTTCTGAAAATTGCCTGAAATGGTCATGTCACGTATTGTCATATCACTGCAGAAGAAATACTTGCCAACAATATCGCCCTCATTAGTCAGCACTGTATCGATATCAAATCAGTTTTCTAATTAACCTGCCTAATGTTAATCAATCAATGTTTGCATTAAAAGTACATTTTTTGTCTGGTTGAACCTCTCGGAATTCTTTCTGCCAAACGCTTTTATATCATTCTACAGCGGAACTTTTTCAAAATGAACTATTAAGAATTCATATTTGACTTTTATGTTTCTCTCCAAAAAAGAAAAAATGAAATATTAGTGGTTAAAATCAACAAATGACACCTACTTTTTATCATCGGTAATTATGCAATGATAAGCACAATCGTTCATATTTCGCTTAATAATTTGAGCCCATGGATGACTGAAAAATGTTGTCCAAGTAAATATCAATTGTGGTGATATACGACTCTGAAATTCAACGAAACGAAAAATAACATTAGAGTGCGAAATCTGAATTTAATAATAGTATGCTTTATGAAATATGGAAATATAAGATAATGAACTGTGATGAATAATTTGATCTTTTCATGCTTCTTTTTTTAAAGGGATGGAAGAAAAAAGGATATTTGACAAAAATATATAAAAAATCGAAATTGAATTGAAAGAATATTAAAATAAGCAAACTATTTGTCGAATTTTACGTTAAAAAATCGTTCCAAAATCAAAGTTCCATTCGGTGTCTTCCATCGTAAACGTGCGTAAGTGAAAAGAATGATAAATACTATGAAAAAACCGAAACATGATTTGAACCACTGCAATTTCATCCTTCTTCACTTGATAGCATCAGTCGTTCTTCTATTATTTATAGCATGACGAATAGACTCAATAGATTCATTGACAGAAGAATATCTGAAGTTTCTTAAAACAAGTTGATATCACATTAATTCTCGACAGAATATAATGCAAGCTAAACGAAACTAAAACAGACTTTTTTTCCTTATCACATCAAAAAGGATAAGCTTTTTTACAAAACCATAACTCCAATGAATTAAATTAAAATACTCCAATGAATTAAGTTTTATTGGAAGTGAGAACATTCCTCCGATTATCAACGCGTTCACCAATAGCAGGGGTATTAGAGGGTATTGAACTATCTTTGTAACTTATCATCGATCTTTGATTCATCTGTCACTAAATGTCATCCTCGGTATGGATTTCTAAGTGTCCTTTCAAATTTTTGGCATGCCTAACATTATTTAATTATTGCTGATTCTACGTTTCGCTAAGCTATTTCCTATAGGAGTTTAAAAAGACCGATACAATAAATTCGGGAAATTATAAATTCAAAGGTTGTTGTTGTGACACTATGTAATATCAAGAAAAGAAAACAATCCAACAAGTCTTATGCAAATTTTCTGATTTCCATTTATTTAAAAATTCAAAATTTGCATATTTCATATATATTTGAAATAGAAGAAATTCTGAGAATAAGAGCGTTTGTATTCCTCGTCAAAGTGTCTATATATGTGCAGGTGCTCTATTCTCTTTGTAAGAAAATGTTGCAAGATAGAACGATAAATCACCTTATAAACGCATTAAATGACAAGCTTAAAAAAGATTTCATCGCAATAATTTATAACTCTGAAGATGGAAATGTTATTGTTGAGATATAAATTTGATATAGAAAAATGAACAACAAAGATAGGTCTCTACAGTGCTACATTATTTTTTGTAAGTTGAAATACGTGACGTTGAATGGTTGGAAAAAAAAGGGAAAGATTTTCTTGGAAGAAATGCTATCTAAATGTTTGCAATAAATGATCTGCTGTTGAGGTCATGACAGATCAATTTTGCGACCGCCTTCTCTGTTTGATGCGAACAATTAGTTGGTTTAATTTTTGCTTAGCTAAATTACTTGTTTTGAAAAGTTTTTTTTCGACTGGATAGGAATTAATGATAAGCTGCATCCGAAAATGCCCCTATTAAATTTTTTGGTAAGAATAATTAAATTTGAAGAGGAAGAAAAAATATCTTCGCTCTGAAATAATCGATTATGCTCAAGAAAAAAAACCATGCCAAGCATTCTAACCTTCAAATGGCTAATCAAAATGCATTTGCTGACTTTCCTATTAGTCATTATTTTATGAATCAAACAAGCTTAATCGTCATATCAACCTACCCCATCGCGCAATCATATTCTTTTCCATTTCAAATAAACGCTGCAAATTGCAGATGGCTGTATTTTCAGATGGAGATCGATTGGAGCCAACAGAAATGTTCATCAAATTCATGCTTCGCAGCCACAGGTCGGCTATATTGTCATGACTCATTTACCCATTTAAACATTTTAAATACCCTCGTTGTACGAGATGTTGAATTCCGCTAAATTCATCGCTTACTGTGCTTTAATTGGTCACTTTCATGTGAAGATAAGTGCAAAAAAGGAATAATTCAGAACAAAAGAAACATTTATTCCGTAAAGACTATTAAACATTTATTCCGTAAAGACTATTAAACATTTATTCCGTAAAGACTATTAAACATTTATTCCGTAAAGACTATTAAACATTGTCAAACGGAAGAAATGAACAGAACGGTTTCCGTCACGATAGGATCATCGTACGATAGAATCCAGCACATATCAACACGTCGCTGGTAAAGCTCCGGTAGACTGTTCATTACAGTCAATGCCTGAGTTGAGGAATACATCCGGAAGTACAGAAGACATTGGTGTCAAGTTGAGCATAGCGAATAGAATGAGCGAACTTGCTACTGTAGGATTAAGAAGGATCGATAACTTAAGGGCCGATGAAATGTTCCTCCTCAGTAGAGTGAGACATTTTTATAGCTTTTACTTATTAAAGGTAAATATTACAAGCATATTCTTTGATTTATAGGAAAGGAATAATTAAGCAAAAGACAGAACAAATGGCGGTGAGTTCGACAGAGTGATCGGAAATATTAATGATTGGAATCCAAAAATAAACAAAATATCTTATCGCTGCTTCCGCTTATGATTCACTTAAGTCAGCGATTACAGTGGCGAAAATAGGCTATGATCTTTAGCTATCACACCAGACTTTTTTGACTTGCAGGCATTGTTGAGAAAGAGCGAAGAAGACTGGTGGAACTATTTCTGCACAACGATGCTCGGTGATTCAAAAAATTATATTTTCCACGTCAACCACACTTCATGCAAATTAATCACAACAACAAACTTTTCAACCGATCCACTGAGTGCATAATATTTCACGCAAGTGCCGTAGACAGGAAACACGCGACAGCGTAAAGAGCGCGCAGAAATGCATTCAAAATTTCAGGAAAATGTATGAAGAGCAAAGTTTTGTGAAACAACCACAGCTAAATGTAAAAGATTCCATTTCATAAACAGAATTGAAGAAAGAAAAACTGAAAGGGAAAAATTCATATTTCATTCGTTTTAGTTGTAATAGAAATGGAAAATTTGACGGCCATTTCTCTCAACCCATTTGGTTCGCATAACCACCGCCTGTTACTTTGATAAAGCATGTCATTAGCTCTGTTCGAATACCAAAGTAGCAAGAAGACAGAATTTCTGTTTCAGTTGGAATTGTTCATCTGATCGAAATATCCATCTTTGCGAATTCTATGACTTCATGAATATCGAATTAAGCATACAAATATAAAATGTAATGAAATCCGACCGAATCTTCACTGTCTATTCTTTCGTCAACAAAGTTTGGTCGCTTCTGCTAAATATGGTCTGTGGGTTCAAAAAGTTCCATAATATTGGTACTTTTGGTCTTTGGATGGCTTTTAGCTTTCGGAATTTCATTAAACAATTAAAAATTGTTAAATAAAAAGAGCAAAAAGACCGGCAATTTTTCTATACTCTTTTGTGAGGGAAAGGACATATTCAAATGTAATTCATATGGACAGATGGTTTAAATAAGGCAGTGAAATTTCATTATCAATTACAGTACGATGCAATTGATGAATATCTCGATCAATACGACGGTCAGCATGCGTATGATCTCATTAAAGAGGTTTGGCGATTCTCAAAAATCAGATTCCTTTCAAATTTCCTGCTGGGATAATTGTGCATAACAAGAGTAATTAATATTTTTTGCCGGCCAAGTTGAAGTTTTCCGCCATCAATTGTCATTTTACAGGTGTTGAACAAAATCAATAGCCATTTAAATATAATTAAATAAGGCTCAAAAAGTCCTGATCGATAGTTGAGTTAAGAGATCATTGATTTTAGATGATATCTGACGACGAGGCGCCGAACGCTGAGTTAGCATATCGTTTTGCGCATGCCTGCTACATTCTCTCAAATTCCCGCCTTTCCAAGGAAGGTGAACGTTACCGCCTGCTCAAAGAAGGTGAATACTGATCGATATTTTTATGATTTTGCTTAACAAATGTAATGTCACTCTTCGCCGACTTTTCATCAGCTGTTACATGAAATTAGATAGAATATCTCGCGTCTTCCAATGATTTGCATGGAAAAATTCTGAATAACGCATAATGCATTGTTTCTGAAGCATATCAGTTGTGTAAAATGACATGGAAATCGGAATCGAAGAATGCTGAATCATTGAAATGGTCCACTGTCATAATCGGTACACTTGCTGAACTTGAGAGCTTAAATCATACTGAGCGAGTGGTTTATATGAAGGAATTCAAGGTAATTCGAAAATGTTGAAATCACTGACAATCAAGCTAAAAGATGGAAAAATATTTATTTATAAAATTGAAAATTTGAGGAATTAGCTAAAATTGGAACTTCTTCATCCGAATTCTACTTCTTTCTCTTTTTGTCAAAGTACGATTAATGTTAGCACTTTATGACAATAATTCAATCAATCAAATAATGGAAATTAGCAAATTTCCAGGAATTTCTGAACAAGGCCTTGGCTTGCACGCCGGACGCATCAGTTTATCATATGAACGGACGATTTTGTTACCGCGTAAGGCATTCTTTTTCTCACTGAAAAACTTCGTTTGTGTGTGAATGAAAAAATATTAACTTGAGATGACCGGAGTACAATGCGCATAATAGGAGAACTTATGAATACTTCGGAATATGTTTCACACTCGATGTATGAATCAATATGTAAATATCGCCTACAATTTATGGAAATATTAAATGTTATTGAGATCATATCACAACGCATCCTGTTACGGCATTCGATTCTACTCTTTATTACGCGACGAAAAGTGTTACAGATCATCCGAATTCTTAAAAGCTTCGATCCGAAATTCTGTCCGGAAAATTGGAACTTTTCTGTTTCAGATGGCTACATTATCAGAAGAAGAAAAAGAATATGCACTGGAAGCGTTTGGTTCACTACCAACGTCGACCATTGATGAGGCACTTGGCAATTTCCATAAGGTTCGTTGAATGCCTTATAGCAAATTGAAGATGCCTGTCAGGCTATGTAATATGACATTTTTATGAACAGCAGTAATTTTCAACCAAAATGCTGTGGCCATAATTCATAATTTAGGCCGAGGAATTAAACCCTGGACATATCGACAATCTTCTGCCCCTTGCCAAGTGCTACATTGCCAAAGGTTGCTTATCCATGAATTCGTGTGATTTATTTTTTCAACTTCACGCTAAATATTGCATTATCCATTGATTCGGTATGATAAAACGAGGCTTTCCTCGCCGACATGAAGATCACGAAGCCAGGACACATAACAAAAACTGAATAATTTTGGAAAATTACCGAATCTTAAACTTGATCTTAATGGTATTAAAGGAATAAAAAATTTATTTTTTTAGGCAATAACTTGGAAGCGCAAAAACATTTAGTGTCTGTGCTTGAAATAACACCTATTGATGAGATGGGTAAAGCACAGATTGCTGAAACACAGCAACTTTTGACCGCTATTACAAAATTCAGTGTTCAGGTTACTTTTATTTCTTATTTTTTTGTTGAATCTTTAGACAAAATAGATTAAACTTAATAAATTTGCAATATTTTCTCGTATTATTGAACCTTATGAATCCAAATAATAAGCATGCTAATAGTTATTATGAATTCCGATATTGTAAATAATACAAAGAAATGATAACACTTCTTTCAGAATTCAGACAGCAGGGGAAGGCATAAATTTGAGACTTAAAGCATTTCTTTAAAAATATTCAGAAACAAAATGAGGAGACCAGAAAGTCAGACGAAATGGATACAGATTCGGACGAAACAGAAAATAGTACTGATTTAACGATCACCTATTCCGAGGATGAATTAAATGTCACCGATTGAAAATTCACGAGTAGACAACTTGAGAGATGGAAAATATTTTTTATATTCGAAAAAAAAAAAAAACAAAGTTTTAATTGTAAGTTTACCATAGTGAAATTTCAATAAACATATAAAGTTTTCCTCATTAAACAACAATTCCGAAACATTGAGCTTTGTTTGAAAATTGAGCATTTGAAATGAAAATCAGATTTTTTAAATACATTTTTAACACAATGTTTACACTTTTATATTTTTTTAACAAAGCTCAATGTTTCGGACAATTCCAACAATGGACAAGTTAAATAGAACAGTCTGATAAATCATTGCACGTCGTGTTCGATATAAATTCTCACCGACAGTATGATAAGTGTTCAATAATCGGGATGTTTGATGTTTTTTTACTCGAAAAATAATCAAAAATGAGAAATTCCTTCCTATTATTGCAGTGAATATAATAATAAAAGGAATTTAAAAAGCTTATTTAACACATAAAATAATATAATTCCCGAAAATGCACTCATAATTCTGTTATTTTCCAAAAGACCATACAGTAACTGGATGACAGCAATGATAAATATAGAACTATAAGAACTCATTTAATTCCGCAACAACCATTACTATCAAACTGTCTCGATTTTAACTAAGAAAATTGTCTAAATTAGCAGAAATTTAAAAAATTAAGCGATCTTTTTCGGGATAACCTAATTTATCGAGACTTGGTATACAGGCAAACTTGATCATCGGCGGTGGGCCACACATCAAAATTACTGTATCAGAATTGCTTCCAGGTCCGGGTAAATGCTTCTGGATCATTTCCGCATCCACAAACCCTATAAATATCGAGCAGTGAGAAATTTAAGGTAATATCATGCTCGCTATCGAGGTGACTGTACTGAACCATAAGTGCCTTAAGTAAAACGTTAAAGACAAAAAGAGGAATGTATCAATGACATTTCTGCATCTTTTGCATTATTTTTTTATGAAGAAAGTAACAAAACCTGTTGAATATATCCAGCTAGGTTTTGCCTTGTCAACCGTATACCACACATGGAACTTGTCCGAATGTTCCGCAGCTAATCTGTCCAGCTCATCTCTGAAAATCAAGTTAGATATTTCTAACTGTCTTAAATCTACAGTATTCCGAAAATTTAGATGTACCGATATTTCATTTCAAAAGAATACAATTTGGAAGGATTTCTTTTCATCCGAGAAAATGTTACTACAAAAAAGATTTCACATAATTTTTAGCTTTTATATAGACTATGAAAAGATAGACAAGTATTATGGATAATTATTTACTATAAATAATAGTTGAACCTTTCGAAAATGCGTCCAAGCATCCATTCTGACTGGCAATAACGTTAATTAAGAATGTCTAATATATCTCACAATATAGCATGCGATTCACATTATTATGCAATTTATCAATTCCCAAATTAAAAAAACCGCCAAACCACAGCACATTTTGTTGCAAAAACATACCTAAGTAATATATCGGATTCATCTTTGTTCGCAAAAATCAGTGAAACTCTGGTAGAGTCCTTTGGGTTTTTCATAATTGCTGAGATAATCTGCAGATATATTTCTCGCTATTCACATTACTTGTGTTATTAATGCAAAAATAACAATTACATTCAGAAAACAATTATGCTATCAATATCTTACTTGCAACATCGGTGTGATACCGCTACCACCTGCGATCATGCCGATATTTTTGTACGTGTAATGTTTCGGTTCTGCTTTTTTTGTCGGCTTCACAGCAAAAGAACCATTTCCTTTATAAACGATTAATCCAGAGGGACCACGAAAATTAATTGTTTCACCTGATATCAAGCTAACAATAATATAATCACTTAAAACAATAGATTTTTTACATATCTCATGATGTAAATTGGGAATTACCACAACTAACTTCCGAAATTAATCCTTCTGTTCAGTGATTGTTGAAAAAGTTGATATGTCAACAATTCACAGATGCAATTCCGCAGGGAGCATTTTATGTGGGTAAATCATGATTTATATAAAAATTCATTTCACATAGACAAAAGAAAAAAAATTGTGCATCCATTAATCTTTCTAATTTCTATTCATCTATTCTATCGTCAAATACATACCTATCTTCATTCCCTCAAGATACTGTGTCATCTTTCCACCATCCGGAAACTTAGGATGAACATTCTTGAAATAAACCTTAATCATCAAATCGACAAATCCTTTGTCATCATCGGATGAAATTGGCGTATATGGACGAACAACAAGCTTTTCGTTTATCTGAAAATAATTTGTTTTGAAGAACGTTATGTAAACAAATCAAAAGATAGAATTGCTTCCTAAAAATGCTACATGAATTAAGAATTTGGAATTAGAAACGCTCTGTTGAAAAGCTCGTCTACATTTCATTACACGATCAGACAATTACAGTATTCTCGGCATATCTCAGATCTTTCTAAATCTTATACTTTTAGCTATAAATTGAAATAAAACTTCAAATTTTTTTCCGCAGTAACTACCTTCGCCGAAAGATGAATGTGTTTACCAACAGGTAAACCGAGGATATGCTCATCAGTAGGTAGCTTGAAACGAAATTTTCGTGTGTCGTGATTAATAATTTCTTTTCGTATTAAAACCAGAGGATATGTTGCTTCCGGATCCACAAGAGTTATTAGATTCTGGAATGAAAAATAAAGTGTCGAAAAGTTGCATATGCAGTTCGTGATTTCCCAGAATTTAAGCAATACCAGCAGAATTTTGGCTTTTTTAAAATTGAACTACTGAATATATTGATAAGAAAAATATTTAAAAATGCACAAACTCTTACTTTCATTGCAAACACAGAAAACGGACAAAGTGTGCAGCGAATACCTCGTCGTCGATATAAAAAATGATATAGTGCTATTGAAGAAAGAAGTATGACGCAACCCGAGATAAAAGCCACGTTAGTCATAGTGCTTTCGCTGTTCGAAACCATTTTAATTAGACAAAGTGCAGCGAAAGAATTTAACGTTATTCGATTTGCTCCTTTACGATTTTCAATTTAGTAATGACTTCAACTTTCGGCAATCTTCAGATCCTCATCACATATAATTTTCAAAAGAAAAAGAAAACCGTTACTTCTGAAAGAGAAAACAAACTTTACCCTTCATTTACTTGATAATTAAAATAAAAATTCTAAAACAAAGACGAGAAATATCCATTCGTCAAACAAAACAATACTTCTAAAAATATATTTCCTCAACAATCACTACTTACTCGCAGTGTATGCAAAAATTGAAAGTGAAATCCGTCGGAATGACTGCTGGAACGGTTCTTATTCCAGGAAGTATGAAATATTCGAAGATCGATGGAAAAAATGTTAATTTTAACTCGTTAACCTTAATTTCTCTTTTATATGGCTGAAATTTTCATCGAAAGCTAAAGTAAAGAGACGGGATGACATAGAATCAATAACAGACCCCGCTACAGAACCAATGAAAATTCTCAGCAACAAAGGATTCTCCGGAAATATTCTCGTCTATATAACTGCTCTCACCACTTCCACCGAACAACCTTTTTTCTCATCGTATTTTCCATTACAAATTAAAACTCTCAATTTTTCATAGGTAATTTCTGCAAAATATTTATATTCAGTGATCTTCGCTTCTGTGCCTTTTCTCGTATAACAAACCATAACAATACTTTATTGATACGAGAAAAATAAAGACGCCAACAATCAATCAGGCAAAAATATCAACGACATCATCATCTAAATATAGATACTAAAGAAGAGTAGATCATAAACAGATAATAAAGACAGTAATAATTAAGTCCCACTAACAATAATCTATAAGAATGGATTAAAATAACTTTAAAGAAAAACATAAAAGCTGCTGAAAGATGAAAGGGAATGAAGATGGATGAAAATTTGAAAAAAAAAAAAAAAATTGGAAAAAAACTCGAGAAAAAAGAGGAAAACTTTTGCGAAAGATGCATTATTCATCCCTCGAAGTAAAATGTTATTCCAGCTTGCTAATTACTGGTTTAAAGTTGTTCCATTGCTAAAATCATTTCGTCCTTCCAAATGGAACAAATCTTCCCATAAAGTAGTTATAACCGCAGAAACACTGCAAAAGTATACTGGGAAATTTTTTGGGATAAAAAAGCGATAGATAAATTTTGTGAAACACGCTGCACAGCTTTTCTGTTGCTCTTATACTACTGTGAAACAGCAAAACGTGAAATAGAAAATTCATTTAACGATTCTGCACCGGATATGCAATACATCTTAGCACACATTGATTAAATCGCCCATTCCTCGCATCACATTCTGAAAGTATAAAATATTAAAAAAAAAAAGACATATAACTGACAAACCATAAAGCCAAACTTCCAGACCAAAACTATTTCCTGTGATCTATTTTCAAGCAGTCCGTAAAAAAGCTTGGCACAACAGGAAACTTCCTCGTGAAAATGGATTAAGGACCGTTATTTCTCACATAATGTGACAATTATTGTTTTTTTTCCTAAACAATAATAAATCTATAATATTTAGGAATCAGGCAATAACGGGACCAAATCCAAACAATTCATGTTGCTAAATAATACTAAATCCACGCAAAATCTTACGACCAAACTATCCCATCTATCACATACCTTCAAAAGAAAAATTCATACCTGCGAATTTAATTTTCCTGATCAAGTCAAGTTGGTAACAAAGTGCATTCGCTAAACATAACTGTACTTGTAGCCAATTTCTAAAGATGGTATAATTTTTCACTTGTAAGCAGAGAATGAGCTGTTGCAGTACTCCTCTGCCTGAGTACCTTTCCTCCGACTGCAATAACTCAAAATTTAAAACATGACGAAATCGCCGAAGTTTTAAAAAAAAAATAAACAAAACCCTCAAAGAAAGGCAGAAACCATAACTCTAATCTCCGTAACTCTGGACAAAAACGAATAATGTCCGGGTACATAAATGAAGCTTGCAGAAATGGTCAAAGATATTCCAATGAACTAAAACACAAGACATGCTACATTTCTACAGTATCAGAATGACTTATTATGGTCACAAAGAATTGTGGAATTCGATAAACGATCTAAAACCACTGTGTGTGTAGATTGACAGGATTGAAATGGCCAATATTTCTTTTCAGAAAGTTTATTAGAGAAAAGTGCATACCTTGCCAAACGGCATAACGAATCGGTGGCTGTCGCGATCACACTTACAAGTAATTTCAGATTCGGATGAACAAAGAGATTGGTAGATTTTCCCACAGTGATAAAAATAAATGATTTCTACTTCCAAGCACGATAAAGAAAAAGTGTAGACCGAGTATAAAATAACGATAATCCAATCTAAAAGAACCATATGACCTTCAATGAAATTAAAAGCATTAGAATTCTTTTCCCAATTTGAGAATTTTTATTTTTTATTTTTTTTTATTTTGTTTTAAGGATAATTCCGTTCCTAGCTTTAAGATATGATACGTCATATAATTCCTCATAAACAACAAGTATTTTATGAATTTAAATGATTTCAATAATTTTTTCAATTATGTATCATATTCTAAAGCTAAGAAAAGAGTTATTCTTACGGAAATATGCAAAACATACATGAGAAATCCCGGGAAATGAAACAGTTATCACGACTAGCCACCGAATATAGTCAATAATCATCAAGATTGATATCCTCAATGTCGTCATTGAGATCATTCAATTGGAAGTCTACACGATAACGTAAAAGACCTATAAATAAATGTAAATTATATTAGGCAAAATACAACAAAAAAATTTGCAGAATCAAACAATATAACATAACAAAAATACCTCCAATACCACCAAAGCCTCGCACAAACTGCGCTCCTTCTTGTGACCGGTCTGTAACAATTTCCAAAGCAGCACCATATGATTTATAATTGTTCGCCAGCCATTCTAATAACGGCATCGAATCCATAAGTTCTAATTCAACGCCAGTCTAAAAATCTTTTTAATTTTATCTTCTATGACTGTGACAGCTCAAAAAATTATGATTTTTACACAGTAATTATTGCCCTGCATCACCTTCCCAGAATTGGTACTTTGCTAATTTTATTACGATAAGGGAATATTCTTTCTTTATATTGAGCTTAATGCTGTGATGATCGGAACAGTAGCTTATCACATCATTTGAAACCGATATCTTTCACTTTTACGAACAAATATTAACTATAATCATCCTATAATAACTGACGACTATTAATTTCTTATGAATGGGAAAATAAAATGACATACGGATGATTCAGTGAAATGCGTCTTATTCTTTTCCTGATCCGGAACCAAATAAAGCAATTTTTCTTCTAAAAATACGTAAAAAGCAGTGGAACAAAAATTTATCATGTGGAAGTCTATTTATATTTGAACAGACAAAAATGAATACCTCCAGTAATCGGATTTTTAAGCTGATATCGTACAATATCTAGATTTTCCCAACAAATAAGCGTTTCTATAGCACCCATTTCCAATGCTTGCAGCGTGTCTGTTACACCATAAACATACTTCCCGGAATCCTTTAATACATAAACTTATTTACTAATTTCACATAGAACAAAACGGATTAACTATAGTGCAGTAACGAACAGGCTTCAACTGCAATTAATATAAAACCCGCAGACGACATGCACTTTAATTTCGGAAGTTTGACTTTGAGATGTGCAAAGTTTAACACACACCACAATTACTAACTTCCAAAAACGGTCAAGAAAACCATCTATGTCATATGAAAATATAGGAAAAGCTTTTAAGGAGAAAGAAAACAAAAATTTATTTAGAAGGAGTTCGAAAGTTACCCTTTGACATTTACTCTATAATTCTGAGACTTAACTTGCAAATAAATCGCATTACGCAATCTTTCTAAGAAATGTTGCAGTTCCATTCTAATTACTTATACATCACTCCAATACGGATAAAAGTAACAATAATTTAAAAAGGAAACAGATTTGTAGTACCTGTGATATCTCATCAAAATATCCATTAATTAATTTCTTCTCCTGGATAAATTTTACATTAGCCAGTGCATCTTCGGCCAGTTCAATTGCCTGATTAAATCCATTCTCGCCACCGTATGAAACATCTACCGTCTTAATGATTTTTGCTTGGAGTCGCTGTAAACAACAAAAAATTAGGTTTAATCATTAATGATAATGTGTCTCATCAATGGCCAGAAATTATTCCTTACTTGATCAAACATATCGGACTGGCCAAGTTCCGTCTTGAAATCTGCGCTGCCAGCAAGAATCAGCCCCGCTACATTCACTTTATCATTTCGGATAAATATTTCAACAGCTGTTTCCGCGACTTTCCTCACATAATTATGACGTTTCTCCATACGAAGTCGTGCAAAACGCAATGCAGATTGCCCACCACGACCTTTAAAATACTATCATATAGACAAAAAAAAATCGCTACAATAAATTACCATACATAGCGTTATCTCTAAAAATAAGCCTTACTTAATGAAATACAATTAATAATCAATTACTGAAAGAATTGATTATTAATTGTATTTCATTGAGTAAGGCTTTTAAATTATAAAGGCTTTTAATCAGTAAATTATAAAGTAAGGCTTTTAAATCAGTAAATTATAAAGGCACATATAAAATTGGAATGAAAGCAAAAATCACCATGCTTTTTCGGTAAATCAACTGTGAATTTGTGTAGCACTTCACGCGTATTACCTTGCAGTGTTCCAAACAATGATCCATTGCCATCCATTATAATGAATCCAAATTTATTATCATCAGCCAAAAGAGCTGCAAAGAGGGAGAATTTCTCTTAACAAAACAATAAAGAAGCGGCGGCACAACTGGCACAATCTACACGATATTTCTTTACGAGTTATTGAACGTCGTCACATCATCACATCCTAATACTTCTGTTTGAAAGAATTGATCAAATGGCATTAATACATACCCTGTAATGCCTCCGTATGGAATTTATTATCACACAGATAAAGTGAAGTATTTATTGGTTTAAACGGTTCGAAATCAATGTTCACTTTCTTTTCTTTGCCTTCATCAGTTACAATTGTGCCACAGTAAATCACTAGACCATTTGTTGGCACTGAAAAAACAATCAGTGATATTTTTATATCTATTTAAGCATTTTACAAAAGTAATGTCTATGTTTCTTGTTGCAAACAGGACTACGTAAAGCAGATGTATCTGCAAGCCAGTTCAATTTTACCCGATGCATCTCACTTATATTTCAAAAAGTATACCACCTTTATTATAAAGTTTTAGCCTTCCTTGTACTGATGTAATGGCACCCAGTACGGACAATCGATTCACCCGAGATTTGATATTTGACGCAGTACCATATTCATCGGCTAACATTTTTGAAATACGCGCAATTTGATCTCGTGGTGGTATTATTAGAGAAATCATCGATGTCCCATTCCTGAATATTACCAATACTTTATTCCGAACTATTTCTGGTCCATAAGTTTTTGTTTTCTTCTGTTTTTAAACAGATTACTGCATGTGTCAAAAATAATTGTATGATTACTCACCCTCGGGCCATTTCCAAACTTTTAATCAAACGCTTGATTTTCCATACTTCAACATTGTGATCCGCCGCATCCTCACCAGAACCAGATGGTCCAGACATTGCTTATATCCCTTTCTCAGCTAGCTAATTTCAAGACGGCGAGAAAGTTAATGTTGTGCTTGCTAGCTGAAAGTTTATCACTTTAAATTTCATAACCAACAGAAAGATGTATAATATGGCATGTGAACATTTGTGAAACAAGCGGATCGATTCGATTAGCCTATCTTTATCATATAAATCATCGATTAGTATCTTTGCGAGGTGGTCTTATTCACTAAAGCAAGAATGAACCTTTTACTGCTTCAAGCTATCATTTATTGTAATCTTATTTCTACATCATTTTCATACTTCATTCTAATAGATTATATAATGATAGTCAAACTTCGATATTTGCTTCATTCCGGATATTTTCTAACAAATACCGCAAGTATTCATATGTCTCAAAGCATATGCAGTACTAGCCGTTCATTATCTATCACAGTTGAAATTTTCGACTAAAAAATGTGAATGTCAAAAAAATTGATTCAGAAATGTTTATTCTGAGAGTGACAATCATTCTCTAAAAGCTGTGGAATTTAATCCCTGCACTGTCATTTCGGTACCTAACTTTTAGATAACCCTCCGGAATATGCAACCCACCACGCCACCGCTTCCTACTCGATAAAAAACGACAGATCCAAATTTTTGGGAAAACTAAATATGGAAACTTCGGCTATACGAAGGAGCATTGCGCAATTATTTGTCCTGCATGGGGGAACCATATCCTATTCAAGAGTTGGAACAATTCCGTTTTTTGAGTTCTTACATGAAATCCGGGTATCCTGAATAACTAATTCTATTATGGATAAAACACTATAGACTAATTCTTAAATGTTACAAATGTAGCACGATAAATCACATCCTTCAAAATCGGAATCAGTTGAACAAGAAGACACCGAAGGAATTAATCGATTATCTTTACATATGTATATATCGTTAACAGAATAGATTCATATTATCAACAGTTTACCATTCAAGTATTGAACTAACTTTATATCACTTATATTTATCATCTTTCATCTAATAATCTGACAATAAATTATTCGCACTAATTAAGAAAATTTTTCAAAAAAATTTTCTTAAATAAATTGTTTGTAAAGATGCAAAGTTAATCTAGAAATCATCCTATAATACTTTGTATGTGATAATTTTGCGCTATTTTTGATGAGGATAGAAAAAAATTATCCTTCCTATTAATTATTATATTTTATCGATTGAATGGAAAATGCATGTACAATTATCACAATTAATCTTTATAATGCGCAATGTCAATTTATTCAGTCCTTTATTAGCATATATATATATATATATATATATATATATATGTATAATTCACGTTTTATTACTGTATATTATTTTATTTCCCATGATACGATAAAAAAAAACTAAAAGAGATGAAAATAGCACTGAGACATTCAAAATAGTAATGAGACAAATATGCAAAACATCAGAAATTTCTAATTTCTTTGAATTCCTTAATTTTCATTTCATATTTTAATACGTTACGATTCATATCTAAATCACATTAGCATGAAACAAAAAGACAAGTAATTTTTCACTATGTCTAATATCGTTGCGGAAAAAACCTGACTGAATTTTATAACTGATTTGTGGAATGGTTGGATTGGAGATTGCTTCTTATTGCTATCATGATTCAGCAACGTCAACAATAGATGTGGGGAAAATCTTGTATGACAGACAGAATCCTTTTAAGATTTACTGATGAGGAAAAATAATTGTTGATAGCAACAATATCAAAGAATATCGAGGCAAATTGATCACTGAGTTATTCTTCTCTTTGTCGCTCCTGTCGATCAGGGTTGTCGAACTGCTGCTGTTGAAGTGTCGATTTGGGTTGTTGTAGAACTGTTATAGGAAACCGGACTATTAGAAAACTTTTTCCTTGATCTCCAATTTGTCGCCTCTTGATTGGTTGACCTCGCCTTGTTTACCTGTAAAACCAAGCATTTTGAGAGTAAACATGTCTATCGTTTTGGCGGGAAACATGTATATCCTTTGTTGTCAAACATGTTTTTCCTTTTGGTAACAGGTTTATCCTTGTTGTCCCATTTGAATCTGTCTTCGCGCCTCTTGAGTTTTGACATTTGTTGCTTATAATAGACCATCTTTCGAAATTTTCCGACAAATGTCGGCAGAAGTAATTTCTAAAGCCAGAAAAGAAAAAATGAATTCATCATCCATGCCAATTATTTAATAGCATCGAATTGATAAGATTTGACGGGCTGATGTATTATAGAAGAAATTTCCATAAAATTGGACAATTGAGCGACTGATAATATTTTCTTATACGAAAAAAAAAATTTTTTTTTGACATCTTATTCTTATTTCTGTGATTCGTTATGTTTATCGATTGCAATTAATATTATGAATGCACTAAAAATAATTAATAATCTTAAAAATAGTTTTTGCTATCTTTTTTTTTATTTTTTTTTTTCAGAAACGAAAAAACAAGCTCCATATTTGTCAAAAAAAAAAAAGAACAGACTCCATATTTGTCTTAAATAATCCTATGATCTCAATTTTCTTAACTGAACATTAGGAAAATAAAATGGGTAGAAGGCTAAAATAATGATTTTTTCAAAATGAAAACCAAGAAGAATGACATATGAAAAATAAGTAAATTAATTCTATTAATTCAACGAAAATTTATGCGATCAATTTATGTCTTCTTGTGAGGACAGGGAAAAAAAATTTGCCAAAACTGATTTTTAATCATATTAACATTTTCTTCCTTTCTTTCACTCAATCATTGTTATTTCATTTTTGATGTTTTAACATTACATTATTTCATCTGATCAAATTCTTCCATTTTGCTTCGTTTTCAATCAGCTCTCAGTGAACGCGGATATATTTAAAGCAAGCAATAGTATCACAGATGCAACTGGTAGGAATTCCATCAGTCCTTTCGTTTTCGAAATTATTTCCATATAATATATTTTTATATCTGATTATAAACAGAAATATTTCAAATTTCCTTTCTATAAGTGGTAAATGACCTCTGTCATTTCTCAGACAAATAAAGCCTGTATGACAAATACCATAGAGGAAACAAAGATATTTGCGCAAGATAAAGAAATAATTATATATCTTAAAAGATGAATCGAATAATTAAATCTCTCTGAAATATTTAGAATTCTATACGATGGAATAGGGAAGGATGATTCAATAGCTACTGGATAGAAATTATATATTACGTCATATAATTATCAAAAATCATCTACAATAATATAAGTAACATTCGTTTTTTCAAAAGAATGCAAAAGATTTGCACAATAAACATTAATACTTCTCTTTTTGAAATGAAACCAGTGAAATTCATTCGCATATTTGACCACCGATAATGGACACACTTAGTTAACCTAAATTGCTTTGAGTAAGCGCACTTTAGCCGCTTTCTTCATATTTCGTAAATGTATTTCATATTCACGCACTTCCTCATTTAATTTTCACAAATTGCTTCCAATTCTTTTCATTTCTCTTATTGTTTCGTAAATATGTCCACATATTTCCTAATTCACATACCTTCATATACCACATTAAATGTTTACAATAAATGTCTATGCTACTTCACCTACTTTCATTATTTATCAAATTAAGTTGAACGTCATAGACATGAAATTACTCGCATATGTAGCGATGTTACATGCAAGTTTATAATCAAAATAATAACTGAAGTTTCTACGCATCAATAACCAATTTGAAACCTTCTTCTGACCAAATGAGGGAATAAATATTTTTACTTTTCTATAATAATCCTAGCGGTTTTGATCGGATTCAAACATCTTGTGTTCCATTTCCGCAATAACTTTATTATATTATCTTATTTACACACAAAAAATATCAGTATTTGTATAAATCCCTATTCGCGACATTTAAATCCGTTTAAATATGATATTAATATTAATATGTGAATTCAACATAAAAATTTTCAACTCACAATCACAACAATACCAGTTCTGTACCACCTTTTTTACAATTATCTTTTATTAATGAAACCTATCCAGATGAAATTTTCGACACTTTCCAGTTATCGATAAGAAGGAAGAAAACTAATTTTACTGCTAAGAAATAAAGTTTGTTCTCTTTCTGAAACCAAAAAATTCCACTCTTATCAAATTGCAAGCTTGCAACATTTACAGCAAATTAAGAACGATTATCCTGATGAATTCTTAGTTCTCATGTCGCACCTAATATCCGAACAGTGAGGATGATATCAACATTTTTTTCTTTTATACAACTTAGTACTTCTCCTACTATCAGTTATTTTTTTTTTCAATTAGAACAAAAAATAGCTTATTTTTGATGAGTAATAACTGAGTAGTAAAATCTGAAATCAAAAACACTTATCCGAAACATAAGATAGAATACAAAAAAAGCGTCTTAAAAAATAAAAATGAAAAAAAAATAAATAAATTATATTCTTAGGGATTATACCAATCTAAGAAAAGTAATGTGAATGTGAGAACAATTATACAAAATAAAAGAATCACACGTCTAGATGCCATATTCTGAATTGCTTGACGAATTTGTTCGTTTCCAATTCGAATATTCTCAACTGTTAGCAGTGTTGTTTCGTTTACAAAATTTATATCTCTTTCCTGTTCCGAAACCTAGAATTAAACTAAGTTAGCAGAAAGACGTAAAAAGTCATATCAGAAAGAGAGTAACCTGTTAACCTTCTCAGCAAATGTCTCTTGCAATTGATATAATTCTGCCATCTGTTTCTCCACCTTTTGAATATCACTGTCTACTTGGAGCGACTGAGAATATAACCGTTCATTTTCAATCATAAGCTGGGTACGTTCATCATCATCTAAATTATTAAGTAAATCCAAGTCATCTGTTTTTTCGATTTCTTGGAAATCAGGTACTTGTACATCAGACCATCCATCCTGCTCTGAATTTTTGATTCCGTTATCCATTATATCTGGAACAATACGTTATTTTCTCGGTGAATGAGCATTAAATAGCTTCTAATAGCAAATTCAATAAAAGATTAAACGAACTATTCTTATATATTTGATTACGCTATTCGCTTAGAATGCTTGCTGCATGAATGAGAAAAAATAAAACATACCCGCTTTCTGATTTTTCCTCTTCCTCAAGCCATCTTTGCCAAAAATGATAGAATCACTCAGCACAGAATCCGGAACTGATGAGATATCGGATTTCAGTGATATTGTTTCAACTGAATTTTCATTACCTAATTGTTGCGTCAGCACTTCATCTCTACGTTTTTTTATGCTGTATAATTGTGCTAACGTAGCTAGCCTAGAAACGAATTAAAAGTAGAAACAATGCATAAGTGGATACAATATATATATATATATATATATATATATATAATATTCATGAATTTTTTCAACAATCATAAAAACACTACTGCGCACTGAATGTTAAAAGAAAATATAGAGGAAAGCATCTGAATCATCAACTTTCTCATCAAATGAATAAATATAATGTTTTGATTGCTAACAACGTGAGTTTTTAACAGCGTGAAGATCTTTAGTTTTCTTCAGTAAATAGCAATATCATTTACCAATATACTTCCACAAACCAAGCAATATTTTTAATTAATTCAGCCAAAAGAAATGCCACATACCTGCATGTTCGCCGCATATTGCTTATCTTCTTTGTTCGTAAAGCTCGCATTTCAGCAACAATTTTAGCTGTTCCATTAAGATGCTTGCCAAGCATTCGCAAAATCTACAAACCGTTACATTATAATAGGCATTATAATACCAAATATTTTTTGACAACTAAGTTACTGAAATTCATAATCCAAACTAGCAGACTATACTGGAAATTTTTGTATATGCTTTAAAAAAAATGAAAGTCCGATAGATTATATATGCCGAAGCAATTTTGAAGTGAATTTTTGGCAAACCCTGAAATGAATTTCTGGCGAAAAGCGATTGGAGAAAAGGAATGATTCATCTAGCTAGTTAAAATAGTGAAATTTTATGAATGTCGGCTTTTATAGAATAATCAATCCAATATACTGTATTTTATTAAAAGCAATTGAAAAATGTAAACCTCGAATAAATGTGGACCTTCATCGAGGGCTCGGAAATTGCTACTATTGATCTTATGTTTTAAGGCTTGTAGTGATTGTATGCAAACTTGCATCATTTCCTCAATTTTTGCATCTAATTCGTCCCGTTCAAAATCATTCATACCTGCAAAATATAAGATCAATTTTGCAAGCAGGTGAAGATCAGCACTACTGGTAATATATATTCAGACAAGTTTTGCTTGAGCTTATCTGAAAAAAATACACGATGCTAACAAATAAATTATTTGATGTTATGTAAATTATACTGCAGCTAGAGGTAATTGCATTTACTTCGATCAAAGAAAATCTATCAAAATTTCAATAAAAAATGCTCATTAGATTGGGAATAATTAATTTTGTTAACAAAGATTATAGATACTTTTGCTGAAAATGAATCAGCTTACTATCTGTATACGACGCTATTAGCCGTCTGGAATGACCAATATCGGAAACGTAATTCTTCCTTTTACTGATGACCATATTTCGAAAAGCGATTAATTTTTGACGGATTTTTTGAGCTTCAACTGTACATGATAAGAAATTGAGATTCAAATGAGTGCGAGAAGATACTTTCTCCAATTTTTCTGAAAAAATAAACTTACTCTTAATTACCATAAAAATATCATAAAAATAAATTGTAAAAGTAAGCCATAATAAATTTCGAACTGAAAATAACCTCTGATGATTTCCGAAAAATTTAACTAATCAGAAAATTTGAAAAACAATAAAAAATTAAGAAATCTAACAATACTTCAAATTATTACTCTAAAAAGTTCGGAAATCTGAAACCTTGATGAATTACTTGCCGTCGAAGTTGTCAAGAAAATTTTCTGTTTGTTGTTGTTGTTTTTGCATTTGAAATTGTTTCAATCTTGCTGCTTCCTGTGTTCGCATCATTTTCACTCGAGCACGAAACAACGGTGTTTTGTCTATTGGCATTGTGATCTATATTCATACGCTACAGATTTCGTTATGCCTAAAAATTTTAAATATGTTTGATATTAATTCAAAGCCAGCAGAAATTCATTCATTGTGACAACAATATACCAAGTATAGCGAGATCAATGTATTAGAAGAGAAATAATCAAATTTATCTTCTATTTTTTTCCTCCATTATTACTGCACAAAAAAAAAAAAAAAAAAAAAAAAAGGAAATATGACGAAAATTCTGATTTGCTTTTGATTTACTACAAATTCGTTGCGTATTGATCAGTAATATGATACTAAAACAAGAAACAGAAGAATTAGCCAATTTCAGTTGTGAAAGCTGTAGTCTTTCGCTAAATGTCAAGAAATATTTACGATACTAGCGCCATCTTGAATACAACAGAATTAGTGGGCAGCTCATTATAGGTCAGCTCCATTGACACTATAATTTCTTTATAGTACCTAATTGAAATACCATTTCCTTTTGATTTTGATATTTTCTCTCCTTCTTTATCAAGAAAAAACTCATAGCAAAACAGAAGTGGTGGCTTTTCTCCAAGAATTTCACATATTTGAATTATTTGTCTCCGAGTTTCCATTTCGGAGACAAATAATTCAACTGATGTTAATGATGGTTGAAAATTGGAAAAAACCCTGAATAAATAATAAATCATAAAAAGAATACTGACCACTAATATAATTCAGATACTTCTTGCTAATTCTCATATATTCTCATTTTAAAAGATTCGTTTGTTTATCAGTACGCATTTGCGTACACAATGCAAACAATTCCCCAATCTAAGATTTAAACTTGCGAAAATCCACCAAATATACAATCTGACGTGCATCAGCTTGCAGATGTCATCCTTGTGAAATAATAAAAATGTGAACCTTATCCACTAAGGTGAGAAGGGAAAATCTTCTGAAGGATTTTAGCGCCTCCGTTCTGCTGTTATTTTCCACACATGAATTTTACTTTCAGTACATAATCAGAATGCACTTGCAGTGGATTCTTTGTTTTCATTTATTGTTTACTAATTGTCTTCATTAGCATCTTCGAAAATTCATTTGATGTAAAATTACGTCGCCAAAAACCACTACCGTGGAAAAAATGATAATTCAAGAATTATATTTTATTCGCAAGAGAAAAAAGAAACGAAAGAAATAATTATCGTAATAATGTTTGCAATGATTGAGTTAATAGAATATGCAAAATGGAATATACATAAATTAAAGAGAAGGATGAAAATTAGCATAACTGCAATTCAGTGATATATTTACGCATTTATCATAGGAATTTACTAGAATACAAAACAAACAAAAAAAAAAAAAAAAAAAAAAGGTTTTATACACAGTGCAAAGGCTGTCATATATAGAGGATAACTATTATATCGCGAGACAAAAATTCCGTGTCAATTTTTCAACATTTTAATCTAACATAAGACGGATAATCAAAAGTACTTTATATGAAAATCACCGATTTCTTGAATCTATCCATTTTTTACTTTTGCAAATGTAGATAACATGGATTTTGATTAAAAAAAAAAAAAAAAAGGAGAAGAAAATAATTAGACCACATAGAATCATTAAAGAAATATAATTTATAGCAGCTAAAAAATAAGCACGCAACCAGGAAGGTGCATGATGGACAAATGGAGAAGACAGCTGGGAGGAGGAAAGATTCTGAGAAAGCTAGAAACTGATTTCTTTCATACACAAAAACTTGTAACAGTACTGAAAAACCCAGTTTTTTCAATCCCATTTTAACTTATACAACTTTATCGAAAAATATCATTTGGAATTTCGAACACCTGAAAAGATATTTTTTTTTTTCTTTTAGTCCTAACATAAGCAAGCAAATGATTTCACTATAATTTAGACTATTTGTTAACGCGATTCCCTCAGATAATCCCTAACGTTTCAGATCCAATGTAATCAACTGAATCAGTACGGTTTTTTCCTAAAATTTTTGAAAAATTGAGTAAAAAATGGACAATATTGCCTCTCCCTTTTTTTTTTGCTCCGTCTTCATCAATTTTGAGTCACGTTCGAATATGAACGAAAGAAATCTGAATTTTTTCAAAGGGATTTGAAACACTAAACTTTTACAACTGCGAAATGCAAAATGCATAAATGTCATTGATACCCAATATAGTAATCAGTTAAAAACTTTTGGGAAGAATTTATGGAAAAAATAATATTTTTAAAAAAAATGAGAAGCGGAGAAATAAAAAAAAAAAAAAAAAAATACTTTCGGGGAAATAACTGCAGTGAATCTGTATGTGCGCACAAATTCTCAAAAATAGATTTTTTTAGTCTTTCATCTTTTTTACTTATTTCCTGCCCAAACAATGATGATTATAATGAGTATGACGACAATAGCGCACATAATAATGATCATTTTGATATTCTTCCACCAATATTTACGCTTTAAGGTTGCAGCCGATTTCTCAAACTGTGACGCACCTTCCTGTAATAAATAATGATAGCTCTATAAAAATAACATGAAAAAATATAACAACAGAACATACTCAATATCTTCTCCTCTCTTTTCCCTACCAATAATATTGCTCTTGCTTCCTCATTCCGCACTGTAACGCATCTATCGATAAAGATTGGATGAAATTTTTAAGCAAGTCCTATGAAATAAAGTATTTCATTATTCATTCAATTATCGATAACGCTTAGTTTAGCAATAAAAGAGAGGAAACAAAATAAGATATAAACTGAAAAACTAAAAATAATTCAAATGGACACAAAGATGAAAACAGATGGCGAAAGCATTCAATATTTTTTATCAATGAATAATGAGATTTTGATTCCATAATAAAAGATGAAGCTATCTCACTTTTCTTTTTCATTCTCTAACAACGATACACATTTCAACAACAAACCTGAAGAGCATCTGCACGATCATCCAGCTGTGATAATTTCTGGTCACGTTCCAATACTTTTTCCACATTTACCTGCAAAGTTTCTTTGATGAAATATACATAAGCCAATTTTCCGATTTATACAAAATTACTAATACGTCGTGTGTCATTTCCTATCCCTCTACCTTTGCTGAATTAAATATAATTGTTATTAAAATTAGTGCGAAGGATAACCACAGGTGGTCAGCTTTTCACAGGAATATTTAATGCAACACATAAAATTAATTATCCCATGCATAATTTTGCTTTTACTGTTAATGAAAATGAACATTGTTTAATTTTCATACCGGTAATTTTTGCTACAGCATCTTAATGGAAACTATTAAAGAGGTACTTTTTTCAAGCAATTCTCACATTCCCCTTCGCAAACCGAATAGTATAAGCTTACCTTCATGATTCCAACCACTTCATCCACTTGCGCCTGAGTTTGTTGCAAGCGTTTATTCGATGGCCTAGCTCCTTGACTTGCCCCGGGCAAACCTCCTTCTTGTCCGCCCGCTTCCATTTCTCCAAAAAGCCTAAACTGCAAAGTGATGCAAATTTAAGCAAGATTTTTCTATTATGCAAAATTCGACGCAAAGATCACGGCAAAAATGAAACTAATGTGTCAAAACAAAATGATTAGAAGAAAATGGAGAGTTTATTAAGTGACAAAAATACATATAAGCCAACTTCAAAGGAAATGAACAGTACCTAACAACATAGAAATTTTTTAATAATTTGCTTATTAAAACTAAGACATAATATTACATAAAAATAAACGTGTTCGAAAAAAATCATGTTCAAAAAAAAAAAAATTATGAAAAAAGTTGAAACATCTAAAAAGAATAAAAAGAAAATAAAAGCCAAATAATATATAAGATATGTGAGATAAAAGTTAGTTTTTCTGAAAAATCAAAGTATTCATTACGAGATTCACGTAATTCACGATAATGCGCCTTTGCAAAAAATAACTTGGCACGTACGTGGCTTTCGCGCCACTGAAAGTATAACGAAACGTCATTTGACAATATTATACTAACAGCGCACGAATGAATCAATTAATGCATATCAGCTCTATACATACCATACGTATACACGCAAGACCAAACACTGACTGGCTGCGGAACATAAAAGTTCCATGAATCTCACCACAACGTGAATCACCACAACCACTTTGCATCTTCCGCGGCCGGCTTCCACAAATCCGCTGTCTTATAATGAAAAATTAAATCTCAACTCAGATTACTATATAAGTGAAGACTCAAGAATGATTGAGTCTGTCTTCAATTGTATGCTTGCGGAGTGTATTCTTCAAAGCAACTTGTAATTCAGATAATCGATATCGGAATTAACATGCATCATACATCATAATTTCTTGGTTATCTTTCTTAAAAATCATCATGTAAAAGTGAATAGTATTCATAAATACGACTTAAAAAATACAAATTTTTAGGTTGAAATGACTGAATTTCAGTAATTTGAAATAAGCTAATCCAATCAACCCAAATTTTCCAAAGCAATACTAATCAGAAAAGACAAGAATTATGATGTTGGGAATTACAGAAAAATGGAAAATCGAAAAGGCAATGTGGAAGGATTTCTGAGACAAAGATAAGAAAGTCAGAAAGTAATAAAAGTTCAAAATCAAAAATGTCCAACCTTCCAAATTTAAAATACATTTTGCAAATAAGAACTACAATTAAATGTCGCTAAGGATTTTACCATAATTAATAAATTCAATTTCCATTTCGAATACTATTTCTCGAATGAAATACATTACTATTACTCATTTGAAGCCCAATGAAGGAAATATTTTGACAAAACAAAAAAAAAAAGAAAAAAAAATTGGAGAACATTTTTTCTGAGAAATTTCTTGAAAATTTTAAGAAAAATTTCGAACATAAGAGTAGCTAAATTATAGCTTAATGTGCTGTTTATCAATGATTAATTCATAAACATGCAATAAAAAAAGGCAGAAAAATTAACTTCTGGTATAAAATTTAGGTTAAAAAAAAAGACCAATAAAGGAATTCGGTCCTTTCCCCATCATTTTTTTTTGGATAATTTCATGGCAAATCTTTTTGCGTTATCGAATAGTCATTTAGTTTATTGGCTAGAAGTCACTATGATTTTCAGAATACCTTTATTACATTTGAAAAAATAAAAAGAAAATAATAATCAGACGTCCTTTTTTCGTGTAAGGAAGAAATGAGTTAAATTAAATGAGAATGACATTTTGTTTTATCCAGTAAGAATGATGTAATATAACATAAATATATTTAAAAAGAATGATGCGATATGACGTAATGCATATTTCAATAGTTTCAAGCGAAATTAAGAAGATACTGCACTTTCTCTAGATGATTGATTAATCTGAGTGATGCATGATGAAAAGAAAATTTGGATTAAAACAATTTTACACTTATCATGATACTTGATTTTTTTTTTTTTTTTTTTTGAATTGATATCGGATCATGTCAGCACTAACTTCATAACTGTGTGACTGGAGATTTTCATGAATGAAGAAAATTAAGACGATTTGACATCACAATCGTCGAGGCTTTTTTTTTCCTAGAACTTGAGTGCTATTTATTATTTTTCTTGAATCGTTTTAACGGATTTAATTTCGACATAGTGACTTCCATCGCTTGACCGAATACATACTACAACTTCAAAACAAAACATCAGCTATGCAAAGAAGTGAAAATCAATAAAATGCCCAATTGAGAACAAATAAATGCTTGGCGAAAAATAAAGCAGAGATTGGAAGAAATTCTCTGCAACAAAATATTTATTTCCAATTTAAATCTATTTTGTTTATGGCAATTTAATTGCAAACAAAAGATAATACTAATAATTCAATTATTTATTTATCAATAAACAATCATTTGCCTATTTCTATAATAACAATTATCTGTCTGTTTATCTGTTTATTTGCCTATTTATAATTTAATCAACAGTCAATTTGAGGTAATGTTTTATTTCTTTTTTTAAATAACAAAAAGTTATATTTATTTGCTTAAATATTCACTTCAATTTCTTTCATTTAACACTTATTTGATTAAAATCGTACAAATACTTTTGCTACAACCATCATTCTTGTAATATATTTTCAAATGAATAACTAATTACTGATTATTAAGTAATAGCTAACAAACGAATTAGCAATACTGTGTTGGTTTGCTTGAAATTTAAGATGTATAATTCATATTTCAAAACCACTCAAGTGTTACTATGACTACCTAATAAGGTTATCATGCGGTTTTGCGGATTAAATAAATAGACTGTGAAAAACTAGAAATATTCCCTATTAAATACTAAAATAAAATTTAACAGAAGTTTTTTAAAGATTTACCTACCACAAAAAAAAAAAAAAAATTATTAGTTGCTTGAGAAAGCATTCCTATTTGCGTTAGCTATGGAAATACTGATATTATTCAGGAATTTAATCATGAAATACGAAATCAGCGCAGGAGAATGCGACAGACAAGATATTATCATTAAATGGAAAAGAATCAAAGTTTTCTCGACTAATAAAATAATCGTATAAGAAAAAGAAAGCTAGCATGGCTTGTGAATAATGTTGGGTTAGCGAGTCACTGCCGTCGCTAGCCGATCCATTGATGGCCAGAAATCTTGACTGGCCAAGCAGTACACTGTGCAAGGTCTTGGTGAAAAAAAAACTTTAGATATTTAATGCAAATTAAATATTTTGGCACACATTAATGCAGAAATTGCAATTTAAGAGTATTTCATTGGGAATTATGATGAAAATAATGGTGATAACAATGGCGACGATGATGATAATGCTGATGGAATGACAAGAATAGAACGATGAGAACATATAGTGAATGATGAATATGGTGAGAACAAGTGTAATATAGTGACAAGTAAGATGATAATGGTGGACCGATGATATCGACAATGATGACAAGGAAGCGCGGTGTGATTAATATGAGGGTGGAAAAAAGATAATGAATGAGAAGAATCATTCGAAGCTGATTCAAAAATAAGAAAAAAAAAAACAATACGAGAATGACCATTTTTAAATAGAGAACACTTTAAGGGTGACCCATTATCTAAACTAGGCTTGAAATGAACAAAAAAATTTTGAAAATTTAGGAAAAGCTTTAGAAGTGCAACTTAAGCCAAGCAAAGGTTATTGTGTTTATTTATGTGTCGTGAAAACTTTGGTTGACTCTCTCTCTCTCTCTCTCTCTCTTTCTCCCTCTCTTGTTCTCGAGTTTTTCTATTAGTTCCTATTGAGAGCAACCATCTTTCTACAACATATTCAGAAGAAAAAAGAAAAAAAAGACCACCCACTTCATTTGTATTTTTAATGGTATATCTTCGTTTAGTCTGCTGGGCCTTTCATAAACATCGATTTTGCCCCAAGCCTTAAAGGTTTAGGCTTTTAAGCCATGTTTTCTTCTTATTTTTGCAAAGAATGCACATATATAGAATTTTCCTTTCCTTCTCATTCTCCTCTTCCTTCTTCGCCTTTTTATCTCAGCCAGCTTTTTCCTCATAGAAATTAGCAGCCAAGAACAGAAACCAAAATAGCCAAGCTTTAGCAAAGCCCTAAGCAGCCAACTGTAGCTTAATAATAGCAAAAGCATTTTCTTCCAACAGCTACTACTATACATTTAAGACCAGTAATTTTAGCAGAATGAAAAAGTATTATCTAAAAAAAATTGATCCCTCTTTCTCTCTTCCCCTCTCTCTGTCTCCCAGTGTCGTTCCCTGTCACTGTTATTATCCTAACAAATCACATATAATCAATGAGTTATCTTTTATGCGTGGGCGAGAGAGAAATGTGCATGTCTGTGGAAAACATTTTATAATAATTTGCCATAATTTTTCAGGAAATCCGATTCAGGCACTAAAATTGAATTCAGGAATGCCTACAATTTGAATAAGAATGATGTAGAAGCACTGGCATTGAATTGTATTGGCAGTTCTTCGTACACGATATTTTTCTAAAAACAGTAATGGCAAACAACAAACAACAACAACAATAATAGCAATAAAATTAAAATTTTGAAATTTGCTACATTCATCACATCTAATCAATCTTTGCCTTTAATTCCGATATTTAGTATTTTTTTCCCGTACATCTTTTCAAATGAAATCAAAAATCGAGGAAGGAGAAATTTCATTGACTAATTCGAGAAGTCAAGGATGTAAATTAATTAATAGTTGACAATTTGATCAGCAAGTTGACTAAATCAAAATGTCTATATAAATCATCGGTTTAATTAAACAAAACATATATCATTATATTCAGACATAACCGCATCCGGAACGGCTAATAAGAATGTATCTTTGCTTATAAAATTAAAATAAAACTTTATACGAAATAAAATTAGTCATTTTTATATCGAAAGAAGTACTAATTGAATGACAACATTACTAAGCAAAGTAATTTCACAAATTTTTAAAAACTTTTTTTTAAAAAATTTTTTATAAAATACAAATCGATGTATGATTTCAATGAGAAATTGTGCGAAATCATATCTGGTTGAATGAATACGGTAACATTTTCTACATTTTTTTCTATTGACTTTTTTCTTTATTTTTTTGCCTTTTTGATCTTCTCCTTCATAACTTTCATTATTGAATGAAATCACATTGGTTTTAATGTAAGTAAGAAATGCATCGAATTCTTTTGAATTGAAAAAACGAATTTTACATGACGTAGTAATAAGATAGAATGATTAATTGATTAATAGATGAAAAATAACCAATTTCGTAAAAATTGGTAATCTTCTGATATGAAGTTTATATTCTTTTCGCTTGTTCAGAGCTACATTTCTTTTTTCAAGATATAAATAAATTTCTTTTTATAAATAACTCAAATGTGATTTTTAAATTATAGAAATATTCTAATATTTAGCTTCTATTTTAGCATATTTTGATATAAATTAATTTGAAAACGTCAAGGTAGAAAAAAGAATGGAAAAGGAAGTTCAATTAAATCGGTAGTCAGCAGAATTGTTTTCAGAGGCCAAAGCAATTAAAGATAGGCATTTTACATCCTTCTACCTCCTCCTTTTTAGTTATCATCGAAAATCAATTTCTATAATCTCACTGCTAGTGACGATTCTTCCAATTTTACATAAACTCCATAAAAATAAGACTGACACCAAAAAAATGAAACCCATTAATGTGAATCGTTTTTGAAAAGGAAATTTTTTACATTTAAAAAAAAAGAAGAAAAGTAGTACTACATAGTAAAAAATTATAACAATTGGTTAATTAATTAATTAAACATTGAATGAAAAAAAAAAAAAAAAGAATAACGAATATATTGATTGAAATTAATCGTTCAAGGATAGAAATTGTCGATGATATGATTTGAAAATGATGACGATAACATATTTGTTGTTTCCATTTTCAAATGATATCAATGACAATTTTTATTTCTCAAAAACGACTTGCTTTAATTTTTTTTCCTTTTCAAGTGCCAAATGAATTAATTAACTTAATGATTATGTTTACATCTTATTTAATGCTATTTATTCCTTAATAATGTATGTTGAAATTAATGGCATTGAAATGAGAATAAAGTGAAATTTTAGGAAAATAAGAGACAAACGATAGGTTGAAAAAATTATAGAAAAGTGATGAAAAAATATAAGATGGCTGAAATGTATTGAAGAAAAATTGATGATTTTAAAATGAATGGAAGTATCATGCATATATGCAAGCATGCTCGAAATAATGATAAGGAAATATATTATGCATTCATATATAATCGTAGATTATGTTTCCAGCTTAGGAAAATTTGCATTTTAAGACAAAATGAAAATGATCAACAAAATAGATTACATTGAATTTTATTTCCAAGCTAGCAATTTCATCAATTTTTCAATCAACAATCAAAGCGATGACTGAATGAAAATTCAGTCATCGCTTTGATTTGATCGTTCAGTAAGAACATTAGTTAGGAATACCAAAATGATATAAATTCAAAAGTGCTAAATTTACGGAGATGCATGATTTATTAGCTATCATCACTTTATTTTTACTATACATTTATCTTGGCTTGTATATATATGTATACTTTGATAATTATAATTCAGTATTAATTTCAGCATACCCTACTATTTCATACTTTGATATAAAGACATTACTATATTTTGATCATAGTATGATTAGTTTTGATTAAAAGGACAAGTATTAATGAAGGAAAAATAATGGGATTGTTCATATCTTACAAAACTGAAAAACAAGGATGTTAGTAGTGTAAAATTCACAAACTGCTCATTTAATATAATGTGAAATTAAATTCATATGCTTGGATGAATTAAAGATTTATGAGTAAATGATCAATTTATCACTGAATAAAACATTGCTTCTTAATTTTAGATGTTACCTAATCAAGTGACAATTTACTATTATTATTCGCTAGGCAAATCATTCAATCTTTTCTCAATGCTTATTTTTTCCAATTGCTGCTTTAATTCATTTTTATCGAATGATTTTGCATTTAGTTAACTGTGTTTTGAAACGATTCACCACGATTATCAGGAAATAGAATAATGGCTAAGAATAGAGCGAAATATTTCGATCGATCTCAAATTATTTCAGGAAACATCGATAGGTGCATATAATGCTCAGAAATCGATAAAATTGTCTAGCGCTGGTGAATTGTTGAGAGAAAAAAAAAGAAAACTACGAACTAAAATGTCTATCATCGAAATTAAAATTTTAAGAACAGAAATTAGCGAGCACCTTTTCCAAATTCAAGGCTTTCTCTCTATAACAAATTACCGTATTCTTCGTACTTTCATTTATATACACATTGAACCCAAAAGGAAATTCCTGTACATAAACCTGCAATTCTGTCAGTATTTCGTTTTTTGAGTATAACTGAACAGCGAAATATCAGAATGAAACCAGTTTCTCTGACCATAATGGTAAGTTAGCGCAAATCGCTCATCTCATCAGTCCATTGAAAATTCACCGAAACTTGGCAAATATTAATCTTTACAGGAATAAGCAAAAGAAAATAATTTTAAATAAATAATACTATTCATCAACAGTTTTTTTCTGCTTTTTTCTTTTATCCCACTCTTTTTTTTTTTCCATTACTTATATATATTTTTACTTTTTTCATTTAATTTGGGCCCATCTTTTAATAAAATATTCATAAATTTTAATATATGAAGTTTCATCGAAAAGCATATGGTGAGAAAAACATTAATTTTTAATTTTTCGATGCAAGAAAAAAGGAAAAAATAAAATTCGAAGAAGTTAAATTTTCTTCCATTTAATTTTTATATTATTTTTGAACATCCAAAACAATATCTATCAATTGGAAACAAATGAAATAAATTTGCTCCATACATTTCTACTTTCAAAAACTTTCCGCTGAGGAGATAATATGTGTACAGAACGCCATGTTTTTACTGGTTTCTGCTTCTATTTTCATTTCAAAAACAAAATATACAGCGCCGTTTAAAAAACTCTAACAAACTTATTTAAACAAATTAAAGAAAAATGAGGTATAAAACAATTTCAAAAAACATCGTATACAACCAAACAACAAGATCATCAGTATTAAATAATGTACTATTACTTTTACAGAAAAATATGCTTAATTCATCTAATATTATCCTTTAAATTTTCTGATACATTTATAGTAGCTTATATTTATCTCATCAATAATAAATCACATTGCATTTCACGCTTATATCTTGCTACAAATTCCAAATGATTGAAGTTAGATAGATATCAAATCCGTCTCTAACATCAGATACGGCTTTTTCTTTCTTTTTTAAATTTGATTGAGCTATGTTCCTCTTATGTGCAGATACTGAAAAATTCCGAACTTACACCACGTAAAAAGACACTGTTAAACTCAAATTATTCATATTCATTAATAATCTCTAATTGTGAATAATTTTCTGTTTTCATATCGTTTAAACCAAGCTCATCGTTTTGCTCATTAGTGCGAACGTAGAATTCTTTTTTTAAGCGGCTATCATCCATTGGGGCGTTTAAACTCTGGAATTTTGAACTGAGTTACGGAAATGTTATTGTTCAACATTTCTGATAAGACTTTAGTATTTCTGAGATAAAGTGATTAACTATTTCATTTTCAAACTAAAATGGTATTTTAATTAAATGAAAAAAATAGTATTTTAATTACGTTATATCTTAATTATATCAAAATTTTTATTTAGTTATTCAACCACAATTAAATATTAATTTGCAGTTTTCTCGGTCGGTAAAACGTGAAAGAAAAACAATGTATTAAAATGATATGCAGACATTTGAACTATCAATCCTAATTAAATCAAAAAACATAAACCATTTAATTGCACAAAGAGAAAACATCAATAGATATTTTCAAATCTTACCTGGATATAGCTGTTACCTGTTGGATCGTCTAAAACTAAACGAACTTTTTTTTGCAACCGTAATATCTGTTCAAAGTTATCCAGAAGTTTTTTCATCTGTTCATTTTCTGCTTCACTTCTACTATCTCCTATTAAAAAGAAATCCCCTTGTTCCTGAAAAAAAAAAAAAAAAAAGAAAAAAGAAAAAACGAATAGAAAAATGGAGTGAAGTAAACCAAAAAGTATAAAATTTCATTCTAACAAGAGACAGGAAAGAATGATTTGTGTTTAGAAAGAATTAATAAAACGTAAGAACCTTGAGTTGATCCCTAGTAGCTATAAGCAAACCCTCGACAGTTGTAAATCTTCCTGATAAAGCACCAGGACCCACTTCCATATCTAGTTCCGGTATTGACATACTACATGCATCGGATTTCAAGACATCCCGTGCAAGATCAATGTCCTGCAGTAAAACTATTATTGAAATAATATTCAACCACAACTTTATTTCTTCATACCATACTAATTTATTTTCTTATAATATGAAGCAGCTAATGAGATAAAATGGATATTAGGGTAGAGTTGCACTTTTTTTTTTTTAATTGTAAAAAATAGCAAAGTCAAAACCAACTTTTTCTATCAAAATAGTTAGCTTGCAACCATGATCTCTTATGGCAGCACCACTTTTAATTTCATTCGATTTCCATCCACAAGCATCACAAGTTGTGCACATCAAAATAACTGTTGTAAAATAGGGGATATCTATAAGTTTTAATAATAAAAAAAATTACTATTATCATCATTAATACTTGCCAAATGATATTTCATACATAAATAACAAAAAATAAGTAAATCAAATGAAACTTGCACAGATATATTACTTTGAAAGCATACCTGTGGGCTTCATACATGTCTGTGTCGGAGTGCCACAATTAGGACAGTCAGTGTCAAACTTCAACACTTCATTTTTTGCATCATCATATGATTGGAATGGGGTAGACTCTTCCTAAAAAAAAGATAGAAGGCGCATTTTTAAGAAAGGGAAAAGACATCGAATGATCTATTTTTTTATTTTAAAAAATCTTCCAGAAAGAAAAGAAAAAACGACAAAACAAAAATCTAGAAAAAAAATTAGACTTATAAATTACTTCGTTCGCATCGTCGGCTACAAATCCGAGAAGTTTTTTATCAGCGAAATTTCGATTAAAATGAGTTTTTACGCACTGTGGATCCACATGGAATGGAGTGGGATTTTGAACAAAACTATTACCGGACACATCTCTTATCCTCTGAAATGAATTCACAATTATTAAGTCTTACTTAATCTATCAAATGTAGTGGTGGAACAGTGTCTTGCTTCCCTATTATTTTGTCTTCTAGCACGGCATTCCTTTAGGATTCAATCTTTCATTTTTAATTCTAAATGGAAAATTAACAAATATTCAAGTAATTATATAAATAAATATAATGTAAAACATATGCTGGGTCCCAACTTACACGAACGCGATGCACGAGGCAGTGCTGCAAAAAAAAAAAAAAAAAAAAAAAAAAAAACTGAATTTTAAATATGATCCAGCGATTCAAATTCGATTAGAAAATTAAAAGTTTGTTCCAAAATTTAACAAGCGTGATGCGGAAGTTTTGCGAAGAAAAACAGCGCCAAGAGAAAATGAAAAAGTAAAAGTAAAAAATGAACATACCAGAGTGAATTTTTCTTGCAAATTAATTAATCGTTCAACTCGTTTTATAAATTCATCAATTTTTTCAGCACTTTCAGGACAACTTTGACGCCTTCGATTTTGATCTTGATTGAGACCAGCAATCACTCGCTGTAGAATCCCTTCCACAGTCGTTATTTCTGGAAAAAAAAGATGCAAATTTAGTTTTGACTGGCATCGGTAATTAAGCGCCATTGAATCAAACGATAGAAGGAGAAGGAAAACAAACTGAAACAGACGACATTGACTGGATAAATATAAGCTTATTCAGAATACTCATTTAAAAAAAAAAAAAAAAAAAAAAAAAAACGAACCACCAGACTGTGACTTTGGAGGAATCGTTAGCTCCAGTTCTTTAATTTCAACTTCGGCATATTCTGACTTTATAACCTGTCGGTTCAAATCTGACAAATTTCTTACATGTAAAACAATTTCGATTCCATGCTCCTGTAGTAGTGAATGTATTATACTGCATATGAAAGAATAGTAGCAAATTCAATTTTATGTCTAAGATTTTGCAGATTTATTCTCTATAAATTGACAAAATCAGCCGCCAGTTTTTTTTATTCAATGTAATGTAATATCTTCTACGCTTTCGAGAACTGCTTTGGACTATCAAGTGATCTTACCTACATATCTTGTTAAAATCGATAACATTACAAAAAATGCGGGATTCAAACTTATCATTCATGTATGATTTTATTTAATTTTATTTAATCAAGAGTTTCTTGGAAGAATTAAAGCTTACTTGTGCTGCTTCACCACTCTGCAACTCATTGTTGCTATACCCACAGTGTGCACAACTAAATGACATCACAATAATTTGCCGATAAAAGGGGATTCTTGTGCAAAGTATTCGGGTGATACCCTGTAAATAAATAATAATCATCGTTATGCATAAATTAGCAGAAATGAAAATATTTTTACTTCGAGAAACATGCGATTTATACATTATTCACAAAATTATTTTTTAATTAGAGAATATATAGAAAATAGTGTTAGGATGGTAAGAATGAAATGGAAGAGATTCCCATATTATGCTTAATCAGTTTGGCTCAAAAAAAATTTTGCGCTATTTGCACTGACATAAAAAACATTTATCTAATTCAGAATGAGAAGTACAAAATGGGTTTGCGTTTTCCGTACTGAGAGATACAAAATAGGTTTACCTATTCATAATGTAAATAAAAGACTTATTTTCTGTACAATAACGGCTGAAAAAAAGGAGATTCATCGCATGGTAATGACAGGCAAACAAAAGAATTACATAATTTGATTGCTAAGTTTTAAATATGATAACTAACATTCTGATGACAATTAACGCATAATGATTCCACTTCCATCGGTGTAACATCTTCATTATCGGCAGATAATTCACTGAATATTCTATCATCTGTACCATCCGTTCCACAGTGATTATTCATCGTGTTAAAAGCAAATTAATCAGTATTCTTAAACATTTATAATATTAATTGAAATTTCTTGGTAGAAATTAGTGTAAAAAGAAGTTAAAAATATGCAATTACCAAAACGACACGCAAAAAAATGTAAATGATAGTCAATAAATCACGTACGAAGCTCTAGCCATAAGAAATGTAACCTCTGCAAAAACATTCAACATCAAAACAAATAAAAAAAGACTTGAACAAGATAAAAGCAAAAACACGGTCGCACCTAGATAGGTTTATGAAATACAAAATCTCAGGTGAAAAATTGAAAAAATTGCTAATTTTTAAGTCTGTTTACCTGATGAAAATGGTTGTTAAGTTTGCCTTCGTTTCCCATATTTTTCAAACAAGTTTTGCGTTTTGTCCTCACTACTTTTGTCGGTTAAAGTGCGTCACTTGTCAAACTTAAGCAGCTGAGAAACATTCATTCTTAACAAACTATTGATAGATTTAACCTTGAAAAACAAATATTTTCTAGTTATGCGTGCGAAACTTTTAAGATGCATAGTAAAAATTTTATTTGTGGTTTAAAATTATGCAACTATTGTTCCCTTTTCTTATTCAAATGAATTGTATTTAGCTCTAGTTTAAGCTATTTTTAACACCGATGAATTCAATTGTTGTTTTATTTCCATCATTTTCTTTTTATTCTCAATAAAAAACTATAGCTAGTAATTTTTTTTCGAAGTTATGATTTGTAATCAATAAGCCTAAATTTTCAATTAAGAAGAAAAGAATATGTACTTAGTAAAAGGAAGAAAACGTTAATATCGTTCTAGTTGAGTAAACAGAACTATAAATAGTTGAAAGATTATGTTTGATTGGCTTAGTTTCGCTAAAAATAGAATTCAGCTAATTAAACACAATTGATTATCCAAAAAAAGAAGAAGGAAAGAAAAGGAGATAAAAATGAATGAAACTTTAAAAGTACTTAATATGGATAATTTTTTTTTTTTTATGATTATGTTTTCATTTCTTTTACTGAAAGCAAAAAAAAAAAAAAAAAAAAAAAAAAAAAAGGGCAGAAAAAAGGTGAAAATATTTAGCCATACTATTTTTTCATCTTTGATCACTGAGATTTAATTAAAACTGAGCTGTAAACATCGCAATCGTATTTGTAATTTAACCTTAATTAAATCTCATCAATTAAATAGGAATTTTATTGGATGTAATTTTGACGAAAAATGTATGTATTAAAAGTATTTATTCGGAGATAAAAGCCTTTTTCTTCAGTTGTGATAATTTGGTGGTTTTCTGGGTGAAATCATTTATCATACTAATATTTTATGATCTGATTAATGTTACGCTTCGATTTATGCATAGTATTTATTGAATTAGCCAATAAAATATTCCATATGTTTCAAATAAAAATGAAATCTTTTACGGTTTGATGATTAATTTTGTCGAGCATATTAACGACATCAAATCATCAAAAATTGCTGGGAGATTGATTTTTCAGCAGTAATAAAAAACCAAATCAAGGTGAAATTAGATGACAGATTTTTAAATATTAACAAAAATATCAATAGATTTATTTTATTTTTTTAATCAAATAGGGCTTATGATATCATCAGCAATTCGATAATAGTTTTACTATGGAATGTTCGTTATTTCGATCGAAATGTTAAATGCAAAAAATGGGCCAAATAAAATATTTATGCAAGCGAAAGATGAGAAAAGAAGCTTGAAACTTAAAAAAGCGTTGCATTAAATTGGTGATAATAATCTATTAATACTGCCTTTTCATATAATTCCTTAGCAATGAAATTTCAAAACCAAAATGAATTTCACTTTGTTTTAGTGAATTTAAGCTAATGATAATGATAAAATATGTAATATATACTCTCGATACTTACGACACGGAGTGGGATTAGAAGACTATGACATTTAGTTGGATTCTTGTAATGAAAATTAGTAATTGTTAATTATCGATCCGGATATTAGATTGTTCCGTTTAATATTTCCAGTATGTTAAGACTGATCTCTGATGTTTTATGAGATTCATATTATATTCAGATTTTTTTAATCAGATTAAGATTTTAAGAGTACAGGATTTCCAGGATTAATGTGATGAAGCATTTCAACTGCGTGAATAAGTCTTAAAAAGATTCTGGTCTTAATTCCTTATTTAAATCAAAAAATTATTATTTATCAATTAGTGACTATTACGTTGAATTTAGATTTAAATATATTTGCAAACGTTAAATATGTATAGAATAATATGATGAGATAAGAATCATATAGAAACATGTTTTAGGAAAAAATATTAAATTGTTGAAAAAATGTATATGAGTATTTAAATATCTGATAAGAGAGATTATTTCAGGAAATTCCGTTCACTTTGTTTAGTCAGACTTCTGCAACTAAGTTCTTAAAACCTAAAAGGTTTATTTTGCAAAAAATTTTTCGAGTAATAATTAATCAAATACTGATATGATTAGGTTTTTTTTTTAAAATGATATTTTTCTTTTAGCCAAGAATGATCTTTGACTTCTTTGGTTCAATCTGTATATTTCTACGAGGAACATATCAAAATTTCTTGAATATATGAAATGTTCATATAATTTTGAATAATGCAATCATCTATATATATGTTCATTCAGCTTCAGTTGTTTATAATTTAGAATAATGTGTAATTCTTAATGACATAAACCGGTCCAAGTGATAACGATTTTCAAGAACACGATTTCATTGTGAAAAGCGAAAAGCAGACTGATCCCCATTGTTCAAATTTCTGGTAGTTATTTGCATACTTGGAAAAAGATAATTAGAAGCAAATGAGTATGACAAAATTGGGAAAACTGTCGGGAAGAGATAGAAATATCGTCAAAAAAAGATAATCTCCCATCGGAGCAATCAACTCGCTAACATTCAACGCATCCGAAAACTTTTTCATGCATTTTCGATAAATAAAATGCATGCAATGCTTTTCCTTTTCATCCTTTCACCCATGCTAATCTTGTTAGTTTTATCGAATTTTGCAAAATTTATGCTTTAAAAAATTCCCTCTATAAATATAAGTGAGATTAATCATTATTTTATGCCATTCTTGTTATGCAAAAAAACTATTCTATCCAACAGTAATTAAAAGTCACAATAAATTTTTATTAAGCATTATATTTAATTGGTAAACTATGTTTTAAATTAAGATTTTTATGATTCCAATATTTCCTTGTAGCTAGAATATGTATTTTACATCATAATGTCATTGCTGTTTCACTAAAAGGAAAAATTAAGATTTTTATAACTTCAATGTTGCATTTTAGCCAATCAGTATATATATATAAATTTTTTTTTTTTTGTATAAACTAAAACCTTTCTTCTTTACGCCATTTCTATTTGACTGAAAATGTTGCTTTTTTATGGACATTACAGCAGTTTATAATCAAATCGCTCGATTAATGGTCCCAGATCAAAAGAAAAATAAAATATAATTATGTCGTAAAATATGCATTTTATTTTTATCGCATTTTGCGATAAAACTTTCCCATTATTTTATAAATGCTAAAAAAGAAATGATTAATATCATAAGCATATTTTATTCTTTTTTTTTCTTTTTAGCAGAATATTAAAAAAAATTTACATGCCAATAGAATATATTTCACAATTATCACAAGGCCGTCATCAATTATTTGTAAGTTTAGTAACCAAGATTATATTATATTTTTTTAATCCATTTTTTAAACTCATATTTACTCCTTTTTTCCTCTTTTTTCTTTTTCTTTCCTATTTCTTATTTTATTCTTTTTTAAATCCAAGTGTAGAAACTATTTTTATTTAAAGAAAATGGGTAAACATGACGGATTAAAAGAATAATATAATACATAGCTTAATACACGTTTTTATTTGTCCTTTTAGCCTTAAAGAAAACTTAGGAAAAATCCGATGTATTTTCAACGTGTCAACATCTTTTGCAACGCTATGACAAACTTCATCTTGCAACTTTTCTGTAAAATGAAATCTTTCATCAATCCAATTATGTCCAAGATCGATAAAATTTGCACAACTTTTTGATCATAATATTTTCTTTCCCTTTTTTCTTCATTTATAACTTAATCTTGCAAATTTGTTAGGAAACATTGTAATTTGAAAAAAATAATGATTTAAAATTAAGAAAGAAAGAAAATTTCTATGTTCATATCATGCATATTTATTTGATTGATATATTTTGAATCTTTTTTTTATTTTCTCTTTTTGTTTTAATAATCAACTGGAAAGTTCATTATTTTTCCAACAAGAGGAAAAATAAATGGATAATTTAATGAATTAATGTCTTAGCACAATTAATAATGAGCCATAGATATATCATGGTTTGTACTAACTGTCGTATGTCGCATCACTTGACACTTTTTATTAGTCTCTTTATTTGTTTGTCAAATTGTATTTATTTCAAGCTTACATCTTATTGAATATATCGATAGATAACTATAAAGCAATTAGGAATAATTCATTTGCAGGAACTTTCGTAATTTACGTTTGATCAATAATTTTCGTTCTCACATAACCAATTTATAAGAGGATATAACGAACTAAAAATATTGTCAGATTTTTTTTTTGGCTTAACAATTCAACCAAAATTTGCCCTTCGAATCATTTCAGTATTATTCTTGGATGAAAAAAAATGATGAAATTTTTTCGAAATTTTTTTTCGGTTACATACATCTATGTTTTTTGAAATTTTGACGATCTTTTTTTACTACGAAAAATCTTTCCGTTCCATACTTTGCGTGTGACTATTTCTTCATCAATTTGACACGTTTCCAATCAAAAAAAAACAAAAGAAATAAAATTCTTATGGAATAAAATCTATGTTAAGCTAAGAGAGGAGAGATAGATGTTTATCATTATCGGTGTTATTTACTTTTTCCTTATTTCATATCTAGTTGCTACTTTCGTCGTAAGTCAATCGTAGTTAATTTAAGAGACACAAACGATAGCTATTAGTTTTAGCATTTGCAAATCATAGATTTTTTGATTGGTGTTAAGAATAAAAGATATTCTTTTCTTTGATTCACTGCTTTAATTTTCATTTCTTTTCCATTTTATAATCTTTACGTCTAATTATTAATTGTTTTTATTAAGTTACTTTTTCTTATTAATTTTTTTTTATTTTATTAAGTTAACTTTTTCAAATAAATCATTGGAATTATTGCAATTCTTCGAGCAGATCAACCAATTCGAATTATTTATTATTTAAATTTTTGATCTGAAAAATTAATCAAACTACTTTGATTAACCATTTTATCCTTGTCTAATCGAAATTTTCGATCAATTTATTATCACATCTTTTTGATTAACCATTTTGCACCTTGCTTATGAGAATTTTCCCATCAGTTTATTAACAAACTTTTTTGACTGACATTTTATACTTCGTCTATCAATCAGAATCCTTGCAGTTTTTTAGATACTTTATTTTTGCTCCATAATTATGACGCATTGAAGAATCGAATTACTCTAAAAGAAAAGGCGAAGAAATATTAAAACTTCTTCAGCACTTCTCAGTTCTCGACTATCTCATTTAAACTAATGGAAATGGCCTAAAATATTTAACAATGATGCATTTCATATTTATTTAAAACTTTTACATTTCACACTTCAATTTTCACTGTTAAAGATTCAATTTGTTAATTAAGTAATTTCAAATATGCAGATAATATTAACATGCAAAATTTCAAGTTGCAAATTTTAATTTTTTATAAAAAAAATAACATTACTATAATCATAAAATTTTTATCATTATTTTTGTGCATTCTATTTGCTTCATATTTCAACAAATCAAAAATAAATTGAATAAAATGAAATTTAAAAGCACCAAAAAAAAAAAAAAAAAAAAAGAAAAATCACCATTACTAGCCCATTTGAAAGTAGCAGGAATAAATTCTATAACTGCAAAGCATTTTTTCTCTTTCACAAAAAGTTATTCAATTTCGATCGATAATTTCAAAAAATTTCGATTATGGCTATATGATCAGGAGATATGTCCGAAACTTCGCTATATTCCGTTCATTTTTGCTGTTGATTCTAAGTATTAGTTGCTCATTTTCCATTCATTTTTTTTCTTCTTTTTCTTAGAAACATACAAATTAAAAAGAAATGAACGCTTGTTAGCTAAATAATAAGCAAATATCATTTGAGAAAAGAAAAAAAAAGAAAGTAGAAGGTGAAAAGAATCATTTTACTTTGACAGCAGTACCATTTTACTTGGCAGGAATATAACCGTTTCCAAAAATATTTGCATCATAATGTTATTATTGAACGAGCATTTGCTAGAAATAATATAATATGATGAATTTTGAATTAATTTTTGCATTACAATCATCTAAGCAAATATTTTCGAGGCAAATGAATTTATAATAATTTGACGTATAATTTTTTCATTGAAGAAAATTTGATATGCAAAATGCGATTGAGTTTGAAAATTTAAATTAAATAGAATCGTTAATGCAAATAGATGAATTTGCATAGAAGTGAAAAGTTTTAAATTTATGACGATAAACATCACTCCCATTTTGCATGTTAAATTTTCTTCAAATGAAAAAAAAAAGCATCAAATTGTTAAATGTGCCGTTAAAAAAGTGTTGCTGATATTGTTGATAATTGTGAAGAAACATGAGAGAATGTTTAAATTTTAATCAACTACCAACTACAGCTTTTGTTTCTATCAAGAATTTCACTCTAGCACTTTTTCACTTTTTTTTCTTATTTGTTGTAGATATAGAAAGTTATAATTATTATGACAGAAAATAAAAACTGTAGGATTCAGTCATTTTCATACTTTCATTGCAATAAATAAATTGGTTTTTTATCAGTTAAATTGTTAAAAACTATTTTTGTCACAAAATTTATCAATTCAGACATTTATTAACAACTTTTTTCAGTGAAAAGTCCAAACATATAAATTGATTGTCTGTACTTGTACACAAATATATCTTCAAAAAAAGAATGAAATTTAAATTGCAGTCTTTTTTTTTTGTTTCAATTTTTGCACTTTTTTTTTATCTGCAAATATATTGTGAAAAAATGTTTTTATTTTTTTTTCTTTCGGAAAGAATTTTCGAATTTCCAATTTTATTACGGTATTATTTCCGGATTTGTTTAATTTTAAAAATAAAATGTTTTTATTTTTTTTGAATTTTAAGCCTTACAACTTTTTTTTTAAATTTGTTTCCTACTGCAAATAGCTTATCAAGCAGCAAATGAATCCCACATTTGAGGTGTACTCTCAAGACTATGATACTTGCAAGTTTGTTTTGTGAGAAAAATAAGATTATCTAGCAACAGTTGATCTTCGCTTCATACTTTTCGAACTTCATAATTTTTTTATATTCGAATTTTAGAAGAATAATTAGAAATAGGAATATTATTTTTATTTATGGCTTATTAGACAAAATTACAACCTCACGTATATATTTTATTTGGAGTTGCGTCTGTTTTTTTCTTAATATTAAAATCATTTTCATGAAAACATCATGTTTTCGTAGAAAACTTATGAAAGTTGCATACGAAATTATGAATCCATATTAGAATTGAAATATAATCATTGGACTTGAGAGCTCTTTGATTTTCAAGCTTTATTGTTCATGATTTTTTTGCCAAGCAAGTGATCTTAAAAGTAGTTCTCTTGAATTTTATCTATCGAACATGAACTTTGATCGAGTAGTACCATATTTGTTACTTCGCTTAAATATACGATGAAATACAATAATTGGAAATACTTAGAAATACAATAATTACTGCAAAATTTTGCAACTATGGGTACTAGAATGGTATTTGTTGTCTAATAGTTTTTTAAATTAATTTTATTCACTCTTTAATTTGTTTTATTTTTTTTTATACTAATCATATGATAGTAAATAAAGTTATCATAGATTAGTATAATTTGATTAGTCATATTTTTATGCTCATCACATAATTTAAAATCTTTTGCTTATTTGTCGTGACACATGCATTACGCTATTATTTTATTTTCGCATTTTGCCGCAACACAATAATCAAATTTTCATAAAACTAAAAAACAAGATCACAGAGAGGTAAAAACAAAAGTTGTAATAAACAGCAGATTGAGATTTTATAATTATTATGTTTAGTTCTGATCCTTTTTAGGAAAGTGACTTTAAGGCTAAGAGATATTTTTTCGAATTTAGTGGCAAAAAAGGGAAGTATGAAAAAGGTTATTTGCCTTCTTCCTATCATAAGCCTTATTAGATTTTAATTGCTAATGTTACTGTTTAATATCCGGTGCCACTATTAAATTTTTGCGTATTTTTAAAAACGTTACCTTAAAACCAACTTATACTAGTATAAAAGCATTTTTCATTTAATTTTAAGGCATTTTTATAAATAAAGGATTTAACGAAACTTGTACGGACAAAAATTGCTGAACGATAATGATAACGTCGTAAGAATATCAACAATGATCTCACTAAGTTTAATTTGCAGTGGTAAGGCAAACGGCCATTAAAATATTGCCCAACAAAATTTAATACATAATTGCTAAAAATGACAACTTCTTATTTCAGACTGTCTTATTCACATTAAAAATATTGTTGTAAATCATTTTATCACAATTTAATCATCGCTTACATCATCTTTTTTATTCCTTATAGTATTATGCTAAAGTTTTGTTAATTCCGTTGTAAAACATATTAATGAATTTCACCTTACACTATTCGAAAAAATTTCGCTTAACAGCTACCAATGAAATAACCAGTCATTTTCTCAATAATTATCAGAATTCAGAATGATTATCGACCTTACCTATTGTTTAGCGTAACTTTTGTTCTTTTTTTCCCTGATTTTTTTTCAATTTTATAAAAATTTGATTATTATACTGCTAACAAAATGCGAAAGTAAAATTAGTTAATGGATCAATACATCATAATAGATAAGTAAGAAAGTTTTAAATTATGTAACGAGTAGAGGAATGCGACTAATCAAATTGCACCAATCATGGTAACTTCATTTATTGCTATAAGATTTAAATAGCTTGAAAAAATAAATTAAGTAATCAAAAATTGACGGAAATTGATTTGAAAAAGGAGCTGATTAGAGTTTATTATCGAATCACTGTGAAATTTAGCAAAAATTAAAAAATTTTTGTTAAAATTTGAACTATAGAAATTTCAAAATCACATTAATTTAGCTTTGCTATAAGTAATCTATCTAGGAAAATATAAAAATTAAATTTGAAAACAAATGTCATAAAATGATTTAGATGACATCGTTTCCATGCAATGCATTTTGCAGTTCCTTGAATTTTGCATGCTGTGTTATTTTCAGAAATTCAGGAATTTTTTCCAACGTGATGTTATGCCGTTGTTTTTGTTCAAAATCAGCGTCAGTAAATAATTGTGATATCCCGATGACACCAATTATTAAGGCACAGAATTCTGGAACAAAAGAGGATGATCCACGAATACCGCTAACTCAGAAACAAAAATATTTGTTAACAAAAAATTGGAAAGGTATCGATCGAGAAGTTTCTGCTGCTGGCGTCGAAATGTTCTTGAAGTAAGTTTTAAGTGATTTATTTATTTTTTTCGTCTATATGACTAAAAATATAAGTGTTCGTTGTTCATTTTGACACAATGTTTCAAGTTCTTCAATGTTTGCCTTGAAATTCTGCTAAACCCTTAAATTCAAATAGAAAGATTTTTCAGATATGCCTACTTTCTTTTTTATCTGTCATATCTGTAATATCATCAATCAATAAAACTTTTCCCAACAAGATTTGCCTCTCCACACAAGACATACGAAACCTTTCCCACATTTATTGCTGATTAGCCAAATCATAACAGAAGGAATCAATCTATAATTCAATCAAACCACAAATCAAATTACAAACTATCAAATTTTTTCCCCAACACTAGAAACGTGTGCTTTCTCTTTTCATTTTTTCCACTTAACTAGAGTGAGCCACAGCGATGCGCGCATGTATAAAGTATATAAAATAAAAGTGTATTCGAATGAAACGTTGTATCAGAATTTCAAAACATTAGGTGAGATATTTCATAGATTTAAGATTTTGAACAAACGAACATTTACATTTTTATTCAAATAGAATAGCTGGATCCGGCTACGCTAGCTAGTTACTAATAACATTGTCAACTATCATGTCAAACACTCTTGAACGATGTCATTTTCAAATAATCATCATCAAATCTTTCTTTCAATCCATCCAATTATATTGTGACTTCTCATTCTTTTGCTTTTTTTTTCTCATCTCATTTATTCCATCCATATTTGTAAATTTTTTCTTTCCATTAATATATTCGTCACAACTGCAAGTTTTTTTTTCCATTATAGAAAATATGTTATTTTATCATCTTTGAGGCCCATGATTATAGTCAAAAGCAATGATATTTTATTATATTTAATTTTATCCTTTACTCTAAGCTTACTAGATTATCCATGCTATATAATCTTTCCTGATAGCATCTGAATCCAACAACTATTTTTCTTATTTTAACCATTATTAAATTATTCATATTACATTACATTTCCAGCTGTTTTTTTTTTTTTCGAGGATATATGCTTGCGTACTAAAGCTTAATTAATTGCTAACAAATTACCTATGACTTATTTTATCGCGAAACACGTTCGCAAACCTTTTGCTTCCGTAAATCTTTATCTTTTGTGCAAACTTTACAAGTATGAATATGGGAAATGATTCTATAAAAAGGATCTGAATGTGATATAAGCATCAAATATTTCATAATATAATGCAAATTTTAGGATGCTCTCAACACATCCGGAATATTATAAAATGTTTCCATTCCATAACCTTGCTACTTCAAGTGAGGAGAAAAAACGAATGGATGATTGTTTAAAGGCACACGGTGAATCGGTCATGAAATTCCTTGGCCAAGCTATTTCGTTAGTTTTGTTTTTCATTCAGATTTAATGGTAGCGTTTTTCTTCTAAACTCTAAAACAAATATAATCGATATATGACCATACCTGTGATTCAAATCAACTTATTAATCTAATATTATCAACTAGAGATGCACCTGTAGATGGATCAAAAATTTTGTAATTATATTTTGATTTTATTCAAAAATATGTATTCTATTACCGATGCAGTCTAATTTATTTAACAATGATAATTTCAGTAACATTGGAAATAGCGACAAATTTTTCGAATTAATAAATGAAAACGGTCGTTTCCATGCGCACAAGAAATATTTTAAGCCGGAAATGTTCTGGGTAATTTAATTCGTATTATATCAAAGTTAAAAACTGAAAATCCAACTTCGTTTTAAGCTATGATGAATGTGATTTTGATGGGATAAATGACCAATGATAAGTTGTAAAGATGGAAATATTAGGGATATCAATAAATTTTGGATTATTCGGCATAGTAATTGGACTGCACAGCATTTCGGCAAAATAATTGGGACAATATGACATTTCGATGCAGTAATTGGATCATAAATTGTATTTCAGTATAATAATTGGAATTATACGGTACTTTGGCGTAATACTTGAGACTGCACGACGATTTCGGTGTAATATATTTCAAATTAACAATCGATCATCATCCTTTTTTACCACCATTCAAAATTTGCATTTTAAATGACGATTTGTCAACGTATGTAATTATTTATAATTTTTTAAGGCCATGGAAGAACCATTTTTGTATTCGGTGAAGTTAATATTGGGTGAGCGTTACACGGATAATATGCAATCAATTTATAAAACAGTGATCGTTATAATATTATCGGAATTGGAAAAAGGTTGCCAAAAAGAATTGAAGAGCAGGAAAATGATAAACGATTAATTTCACTGCAAATTTTATATTTGATTAATTAGTAATTGATTAATTGACAAAAAAATTTCGTTTCCTAATTACAATTCATTCGTTCATTCTATAATTTCCAAAATTTAATTTTGTATTGAAATTACTAAACAATAATATAAAAAGATTAAATAATATGCGTAGCTAAAAACTCGAAGTATTTGAATTATTTTGGAATTGCAGATTTTTAATGATTAAGATTTTGCTTTTGTTTTACTAATTTCGAAAAAATAAATAAAAAAAAATCTATGCAATTTCTCGCAGAATTTTCTTTTTCTTGTTCTATTTTTTTTTCTTCATTTTCTTAGATCTAAATAACAAGCTAATCCAGTTCAACAAATTATCAGTATTAAAATGGAATATGAAACAGTTGTTAATTATGCGTATCAAAAGAATTTAATAAAATAATGTAGATTGCGTCATTATTCATCTATTTTTTTTATGCATTTATTCATTACTTACTATTTTTTTTTTTAAAATAAAGGAAAATTTTTAAATTTCGAAATTTAATTATTTCCTGAAAAGCCAAAAGTTCATTGTGTTATGACTTTATTTAGTTCCTTGTTTCTTCAGAAAAAATTTTTTTCTTAACAAAATGAATGTTTTTTCCTCTCTTTTTCCATTCATACCACTTTTATTTGCTATAAATATTTTATGATATTCATTTTTTTTTTTTGCTCAAATTATCAGAAAATTGTCTTTCTGAAAATGATAAAATGATTTGATAATATTGTAGCATGTATTCCTATTCATTTTTCAATTTTGAAACTTTTGATTTTGAAGAATTTTCAAAAGGATGAAGAATTAAAAAATTTTTAAGCTTGATAATTAAAAAGTGATTAAGCACTAAAACGATTAAAATATCAGGCAAATTCATAGTTTTACTAAAGTAATAAGGCTTTTGATAATTGTTAATATTATTGTGGCTGAAATCGAGAGGATAAAAGATAAGAACCAGCGATTCCTTTGTTTTAAATTTGACATTGCCTATTTTCTGTAGTTTATTGTAAAATCATTTTTCGTCTATTAAGTCAGTGAGCTTTGAAAAAGAACTCTCTTTCATCATGCTAACCACAAGCACATTCACATGCACCAACAAAACACATAATCCTGAGACAAAAGGAGCTTTCTTGTAGCCTGAAAATGATATCAGGTTCCTCCATCCACGAAGAAGAAGAAGATCCTGAGCAGAAAAGTCATTTCAAAGGATGGACAACCACGAGCTCGGTCAGATGGTCCAGCTCGTGGTATTGGGTTTTTCTTTCATTGAGTAACCACATCTCCTTTTCTTCGTATTATGTTCTCTTCATGAAAGTTGTTCCTTTGATATTATCAAATTGTACTGTTGATATAATTGTTGCTTTCGCTGATTAATAAATTTATCATAATAAAGGTTTAATTACCCAAGTTTGAAGTTCATATGAAACAAGTGAATGAAACAACAAATTGAAGAAACCTATGAGAACTAATAAAAGAATTCGCCCCTACAATTTTGTCATGATCAGAAAGAAACAACGATAGCTTCTATGTTGATCAAAATGATATATTTTTAGGCAATTAAAATGGTTTTTTCGAATTTTTTTTTTTTTTTTTTTGAATTATTCTCATAATAGATTTACTTTATGTCAAGAAAGAGTAAGCGTCACATTATGGATTTTAAGAAGTCAGATGAAATCAGAAATACAAAAGCATATTGATTTTATTGCAGCCTGAAGAATTTTGCACTATTAACTTGTTTTAAGCAGCTTTTTGCAAAATACCGACCATTTTTTATGAATCTAAAAAAAATTGAACTAAACCAATTTAATCACCAAAACAATTTTTAACAACTTTTTTGCTTGTTTTTTATTCATAATTAAATTATTTAATTCAAGTCGAAATTATGATATTATTAAATTGATATCATTATTGCAACTTGAACTAAATTTACTTTTTGTTTTTTTTTTGTTTTTTTTTTTTAATTCCGAAAAAAATAATGAATTAAAGCTAGTTATTATTTATATGAATTACAGATTTCGAACTTGGAAATTTAAGACATTTTTTTAAAACTAATTATAATAATCATTGCTGCATTCTTAACCATTTACGCTTAATTTATATTAATTGATATTTACTGTAACTATAAATGATATAAAAGTAATCATACAAGACTTGTCATCATTCACTGTTAAGAATGATAGTTTGAAACTTTTGTTATTAACTTGCTTATCTTGTCGTGAATATATTATTGATTAAAATAATTTGAAATTAAAAGAAACATGTATTTTACGCTGTCTAAAGAAGGTAACGATGATGATGGATATTATGGTAAAGTTTTTTGATTATTAATAAAAACTTCAAAATCACTGGCTCGACTTTCAATCAGCAATAACTAATTAGTTCGAATTTATTGAAATTATATCAATATATTTTTCCACAAAAGTTTATCTTATTATTAACATTTAATGACATAGTTTCGAGACAAGGAATTTATAAGATTTGAATGACATCACATCGCGATAAATGATGTATCTTTTTTTTTTTTCTTGATTTTTCTTTAAACGCTTCGGTCCATCCACAGAAAAAATTCAATTAAAGCTTAAAATTTCAGACCTAATTTCATTATTTATTCAAAATTTCCATTCAGCAAATCACTGGTAGAATGTATTTCCGAAATTCAAATTTTTAAAAATTTTTGTCTTTTATCAAATTATGTAAGCATCATTTTATTTATGATACTCAATTTCATTCATAATGGAATATTTTTGATTAATTCAATCGTTAATTACGATTTTATCATTTAAAAAAAAAAAAAAAAATCTGATGATTTTGTCATTAAAAAAAAAAAAAAAAAAAACTTAGTTTGATATATTCCATAAAGATTCGCAATGCTTCACAGTTTTTGAAGCGATGTGTAACAAAACTGTCTGAAATAAGCTTATCAATATATATCGAATTTTTGATAATATATATAATTTTCAGTTTAAGTTAAAAAATAACGATAATTTTGAAGTTTTTGTTAAACTAGTTGTAAATATCTGCGAAGAATAGTAGGAACAGCCTTAAAGATTTATTCTTTATTTATTAATTCCTATTAATGATTTTTTTTTTACGAAATTTCTTTTTAATTACTTTTGTTTCTTTAGTTGCTTGCAACAAAATTTTTCAAAGGAAAAAAAAAAAATGGATTAGTGGGAAAATTTAATCAACGTTAAAAACTCTCCAAAAAAAAGCAAGCAAAAATTAAATCAAATCCATTTTGCTTAGCGAAACATGAGTGGAAAAAAAAACCATTTAAAGCCATTTGCATCATAAATTAGTAATAAACCAAAAACTTTGCTTTCAGTTTGTGACAAAAGTGTGGTTTTGCATATTTGATATTTTTTACATTGAAAAATATGGAATATTATTGGAAAAAATGTCATATTTTTCCAGTTATGATAATAGATATATGAAACAGATGATATCAGATTCCTCGTGATACTTATAAATCAGTGAATAAATTGCGCGAATCACGCCGCTACTACATATCCAGACAAATAAAATTTGTTATCAGTGAATTTTCTAATATCCAAATTAGCTTTTTATTATTATATTTGTTCCGTTTGCGCAATTAAATAACGAAATATTAATCATTTACTGAAAAACTGCATCACATGAAGATTTAATCGTTTGCATCATTCAAAAAATTTATAATTCCATTTTATTCACTCGTTTCAGAGAAATATCATTTGTAAAATCAGCACATAACTGACAATAAGTTTCGAATTATGAATAGATAATGAAAATTTTCACAAATGATTGCGATTATTTCTTTTTGCATGTATTATAAAAGGGATTAACTGATGGAAAATTAAAATATATTTATAATAAATTTCAAATATGTATAGATAATAAATATTGTTTTCGTGTTTTTTATAAAAAAATTAATTATTAACAAAATTAATGCATAAGTTGCAATAAGTGCCGAATAAAACATGGATAATAAAAATATTGAAATATTCATTTCATATATATGATGACAAAATTAATTAGTTGTAAGAGAAAAATTTTTATTTTTGAAATGTTTATAAATCTTTGTTTATATTTTTCTATGTTGTAATTTATTTCCAAATTAATTTTATTAAAGATCCTAGCATCATGAGCCAAGATACAAATCTCAATAACATTTTCAAATAGTGAATTTTTTTTTTCAAAGCAATTTAGTTATAAAAAATAGAATGTTCTGAAATTGTGAAGAAAAAAAACACTTTTCGTATTATACGTTTTCCATTCTTTTCTTTTTTTTTTTCTTTTTTTCGATAGCATTAATCGAAATAATAATTTTTTCAGTTCTTTTGTCAGTACAATCTTTTATTTTTTTGATATTATTTGTGCCTGAGGCATTATCGTTAGGATGATCTTTTCAATGAAATAGGGAATTATAAGGCCCCGCGATATGAAAGCATATAATGTGTTTCAAAAGAATTGAAGCATATTTTTCACAATCTTATTTTTTCAATAACAATAATTCATTCGTTTAATTTTTTTCTTCTTTTTTTTTTTTTTGTCGACAATACTTCATATTATTTGAATGCTTTTTTCTTTTTTTTTTTTGTTTTTTGTTTTGGCAATAATTAATATCATTTTAATAAAAATATATGAAAATAAATATATGAAACTTCAATCAATTTTTCTTAGTGTCCTTATACTATAGTTAGCCAGTTAATCTTTTTCTTAATTACTTAAATGGAATAACATTGACGTTTTATTTGTTTCGAATAACTCAGTTATTGAAATCGATTAATTAAATCCTTTGTTTTTAAAGCATTTGGCATTAATGCATGTAATTGAAGACAGAATCAAAGATTATGATAAATGTTTTATTCGATAAAAAGTTTACTGATTTTAATCAAAAAATGAGAATTTTCGAATGCTAATGGATGAAATACAAAGCGATGGTTTTTAGTTCTTTCCGTTTTATCAAACATTGAATTAATTATGATACTCAGAGACGATGAAATTTCTATTTTGTTTTGCTTTGGCAAATTTCTGCTTAAATTCTGGAAAAAGCAAAGTATTAAAACAAGATTTTGTATGCATGAAGCAGAAGACGAAAAGATGAAAAAAAGTTGAAAGATTTATAAAATTCTAGAAAAAAAAATAATAAAAGAAGTTATGAACATTACTGCGAAAGTTTTTTTTTTTCAATAAATTGATTTTGCTTGTTAAGCATAATTTTCATGTAACATTTATTTAAGAAAGCCTCAATTTTAGAATTTGAATAAGACTTAAATTTGTCAAAACTACTCAAATATCTTTTTGAATTTCATTTTTTGTTTGCTATATAAAAAAGTAATTTATTTGCCTTAAAATTTCGAAATGATTTATATTTTATGCACGCACTACGGTATCAAATAATTAAGCAAAGAGTTCTCGAGTATTTAATTTTCTTTCTTTTTCCCATGCATCATTTTAAATTAATTATTTTACTTAAAAAAAAGTGCAAGAAACTCGATAATAATCAGTGTTTATTTGTGAGAAGATAAGAAAATAGTGATATAAAATGCTAAAACCTTCGATATAAATCAATGCTATTTTCACAAGCTTTTTTTTCGCATTTTACACAAATTTCCCTGATGATCATTTGTTTATTTATTAATTTTTGAATTTCGAACGAAAAAAAAATTTTTGACATCAAAGAATTTTATGGAATCATTTATTTGTTCTTTTATTTTATTTGCATATATCTATATCGCTGATAATTTTAGAATGAAATTTTACGACAAAAGGGGATGAAAATAATGTCTTGAACTTGCTTATCATTTTTAGGTAATTAAATCGTAAAGTTTTTTCTCTTTTTGCTTTCCTTCATATTTCCATTCACTATAGATGAAATGTAAATAAACTAATAATTGAATTTTTTTAAAAATTAAAATATCGATAATAAAGTAGTAAGGATTTACTTACTGCTCATTTACCTTTTGATATTCGAAATAGTTTCCGTTTTTTTCCCTTATTTTCTTTTTAAAAAAAATAAATTTTGCGTTTTTTTTTTTTTTTTTTTTTTAATTTAAAATGATAAATGATTAATGCCTTTTGTTTGACTCATTTCTCAATAAACATTATCGATGATGGAAAAATAAGGAAAAAGAAAGTAAGAAAACAGAAATAAACCAACGGATAAAAGATAAGTTGGAAAATATCATTTCTGCTTATCTTTATTGATTCATCTCGTCTAATAACAGCAACTTCCCTTCATTCAGATCATTTCAGACGACAGTAAGATAGATAGAAAATCCAAATTCAAGTAATTTGGACAGGAAATGGTGGCGTTGTACAATCACTTTTAGCAGTAACATTTTGTTCCACCTCTTTCTACTTATTTCCAATAAAAGTATCTAAGCTTTTCAATGTTATACTTCTTAAAGTATGACTTCAGCCATAAATACCTATTAGATTCTAAGAATGCCAACAATATTTTATCTTTTCAACCTTGATTTTTTTCTATTAAATTTAGAAATATATGGAATGCAATCTTAAATTTGAATATTTATATATAAATATAAGATAAATAGATAGACAGATACTAGATGAAGTGTTCATGTCTTGGTCGGAAAGAAATTTCGGCAGGTGGAACCGTTCGTTATTGTAAATCAAGTGCTAAATCGACCGCGGATGAATTTGAAAATCCACGAATACCACCGACTAGAAAACAAAAATTTGTTTCAATCAAAAATTGGAAAGGTATTAAACGCGATGTTACAAATGCTGGTATTGAAATGTTCCTGAAGTAATTTTGTTATTTTTACTTATCCTACTTGTATACTTCATTCCAACTTTGATTACTTAATATGATTAATCATTATTTTAATTATTTTAATTTGAAATCTCGTCAATTTTAAGTTTATCAATAAAAGATTAAAAGCAATGCCCGGATGAAATTTATTTCTGTTAATTAATCTCTTTTTCACTTATTATAACTAAATAAATGATTTTTGGATGAATCCTTACTGCATTTTTTTGTTTTTATGCAGAATGTTATCAGAACATCTGGAATTTTACGAATCTTATAAATTTCGAAATACTGCCAATGCAGCGAAAGAAAATTAAGTAAACGATGGGAGCCTAAGCGCCCATAGCACTGCTGCCATGAAATTGGCCGGAAAAGCGATCAGGTGATTCTTATCAGTCACTTTTTCATGAATTATCATCGAAAAGAGAAACATATTCAGTTAAAAAGTCAAAACAATGACAGATGGATCACATACTTTATGATGCCGAATTATAAGCGAATATTCCAGAGAGATTTGACTTGAATGCTACTGAATTATCAAGGAGACTTACCGGAGAGACTTAACCTGTTTTTGCTGCTAAATAATTTGACTTTTCTAATTATTGCTTAATTTTTTTCTACTCTGTTTAATCAAAATAATATGCCGGCTGATCCAATATCGGGATGTCATTTTATAATATCTTCTTATTCTTTTGAATTTCAAATATGAATATGAGAAAAAAATCAAGTAGTATCTAGAAATCGGAATATTTATTTTTTAAATTAAAATTAAAAATTTTACAGCTAGATCGAAAAAGCAGATACATTTTTTAATTTACTCGAAAATAATACCAAGCAACAAGCTCATAGAGAGGAATTCAAACCGAAAATATTCTGGGTAAGTTATTTCTTTAATTCCCTCTCTTCCGGCAAAATTCGTTCCAAAATATTTTTTTTAGCAGTGTTTATTTGCCATTCATACGGACTGGATTCATTTTCTTTTTTTTGAAATGACAACTTTTCTTCTCAACTGATATAATAACTGTATGAATCAATACAAATAAATTTATGTGATCAGATAAACAATGATTTGCATAATATGAAATACATTATCTTAGCTTATTAGAGATAAAAAGTTGTGAATTTTTTTCAAATTTTAGGAAATGGAAAATCCATTTCTGTATTTAGCAAAATTAATTCTTGGCAAACGTTACACGGATAATATGGAACAGATTTATAAGACTGTCATTCAATTAATTCTGCAAAGTATGGAATAGGCATGTCGTACAAAAGCAATGGAAATTCGAAATCAAAATATTAATGTACAAATAATATGAAAATAATTACTTGATGTCACTTTCTGTTCTTCTATGAAGAAAGTTAAAGATAATGAAGAGGTAGCTTTATTGACAAGACATTCTTATTTATTATTTCATTATTATTATTATTATTATCATGAAATCTTGCATGCTTCCTGTAAAAGTAAAATCCGTGTGGTAGTTAACAATAAACGATTTGCCCCACAAATTTTTCATTAATATTAAGTAATGTTTCAATATGCCTTAATATTTTTTTTTTTTTTTTGTGATAAAGACATAACTATTTGTTTTATTTTGATAAAATAATATAAGTACGGTGCAGAGTAGCAATCCTACAATTCTATCTCTGAAGTCGTATTGTTACTATTATTCAATTTTACGACAGTGGTTAATATACAGTCAGTTTTTTTTTTTCTTACAGGTATTTTAGAACCGAAAGAAAGCAATCTAACAAATTCATACCGATAACGATAGAAATAAAAGCAGTGAAACAAAAATAGAAATTTTTGATCATTTCTTTCTTAGGAATTTTGGGAATGAAATTAGTTATTTTGAATTAATAATAATTATTTTTAGATAGGAATTTACAGTAAAAACCAGATGAATTAAAAAAAATTCCTCATTTTTCTAAGACATCATAAATCGAAAATGCGCTATATGGCGGATAACAACCATTATCTTCTTGCAGTGCTTTAAATTTATGAGAAATGAAATTAATGACACGCCAAATTCTGCTAGGAGATATATTAATACTATAAATTCAACATTTAGGATTGTTGAGCAATAATGTAACCTCTTTTTGTAATAGTTAAACAGAGTCATTTTTTCCCGATTCTTTCTGATATTTATGAAGATAAATAAGATTTGCGACTGCCCGCGGGCAATATCGACAGGTAGGTCTGGACCCAAACTTAGCCAGACAAAACCTGCTGATATTGGCCTTGGACAACCAATACTGAAGTAAAAATTTTCAAAATAAATCCGATAATTTCATTAAGATTAATGTATTGCTGCATGATAGCTACACAGTTCATTTCCATAACTGTAAGGTAATCAATATTGAAAAGCAGCGAATAACTCTAAAATAGCAATATAAGTTAATGGTACTTTTAATTGAGAAAAAACTTCAATGCACTAATTTCACTCTCTTTTTTGACCAAATAAAGGTTTTTCTGATCCTCAAAAATCGATCATTGTTTTAATTTTTAATTATAGTGGGTTTGCTATCGCAAACTAAATTTAAATGCTTCCCATAGCTCATATCGCAATCACAGCTTCATTTCGACAAAATATATCGCTACTTCTCATTTTGTAAAGCAAAACTTTAATGAACTACAAAAATCTCCTATATATAAAACGATGATGCATACTTAAATTATCTGAGCAATTTAGTAACGGAATTGCAATCTGTTCCTCTCCGAAAGAAGATTCAGAAAGCCAGCTGAGAATTCACATTCTGATCAGATTATCTCTTATGTTATGAAGATATTTGTCTCTGAGAAATATTTATATGTGTGGTTTTTTATTTCTTTAAAAAGGCACGGTAGTTATACATAAATGAAAGAGATATAATATTGCATTATATTTATGAATCATAATTTGATAACAAACATTGTTACTCTGTCACAGAATTCCATAGAAATCGGAACGAAAAATTTCTCCTAACTGCGGATTATGTTCAATTTCATGATTGAACTCCTTACCTAAGAGCCTTTTCAGTCAACAGTAGACCTATTTACATCAATTAGATTTTCTTTAATCTGTAGTACTAACGAAATAAAAAAAAAAAAAGCTTTTTTGGTACAAGTAATGGAGGGAATATTCTTACTTTTAACAATGCTTTGTTCAGTTTTGCTTTTCTATTTCTTTTTTTTTCCTGAATATTTCTAAAAATAAAAATGCCTAATTCTATGAACATGTTTTTCTTTCTTTCTTTATCATAGTTTTGAATATGACCTATTATTTTCAAAAATTATAAATTGGAAATTAAAATATAGTATGAAACTGAATTTAACATATCTTTTCATATACATCTTTTTTACACATTCTTTGACTTAAAATTTGAATTGACTTTGGATTAGATTTTAGGTCCCGAGTTTTAAGATTAAAAAGAAAGAAAAGAGATCAAAAAACTCTCCTCTGACGAGTTCGCAATACCCGCATTAATTTTAGCGGAACTTATCCCAATCATAACATCCTCTCAGTTATTGGGTCCCGAGAGAGATTCTATGATAGTGACTAAGCCACCACTTGTCAATTTTTCACTTGGGAGCGACGAATTCATCACTTATGAATAAATGTTAGTTATTATCCAAATGTCTTTATCTTCACTTTATTAGTACTAATGGCTAAATATTCCACTTAACAGGAACTTCAAAGGCCATTAAATCGTACGATGGAATTGACTGTAAAGTTATTAGGAAGACGAAACCACTAGAAATTTTATGGCAAAAACATGATAAAAATGCCACTTCGTTTGATTAACAAGAAAATGCCATTTCGTTTGATTACCAACTGTATTATAAAAAATGATGCTATGATTGGTCTATCCCTTATCTCTATTTCGTTGTAGTTTTTTTTTTTTTTTTTTTTCTATCGCCCTTCCTATCTCTCTCATCGATGTTTTTAAAACACCAATGAAATGAATCACGGGGCTTTTTTTCTCATTTCGAGAGAAAACTATTAAAGAAAAAATGAGGGCAAAGCATGTATAGTTGTTGCAAGCTTCATGCCTATCAGATCGTTCAATCTCATCACCAAGCAAAATTATCTTGACATTCCCGTTGGTTCTCATTCCTTCATACATGTATCATAGTTTAATTTTACAACATTTTATACATACGAATGAGTGCTAGCAACAAAAGAGGAAAATAGCAATATTTCTTATCTTAAACGCAATAAATAGATAAGATATACTGCTTAGGAGCTGATTTTAATGAGATAAGCTATACTGCTTAGGAGTTAATTTTGATGAGGTAAGGTATACTGCTTAGAAACTAATTCACAGCATAAAATCATTTACCACACCTCTTCATTATTACTAGTAGTATACTAATCATAAAGAAAAAGAAAACATCTTTATTGCTTGATGGTTTCTTCCACTTATCAATCAGTTTATGGACAACAACTCTTAATGCTCATGTAAGGTCACAAAAGTAAACATCTTTATTGCTCAAATCCTTTTATAATACAATTTCTTTTTTTTTTAATTAGAAGTGCTTTAGAGAATACATACTACTTCCAGAAATTTGAGATGTCAATACGATGATTCTTTAATGTTTTCGTTTACATTCTTTTAGTAATAATTCCTTACAAAATAAAAAATACAAATCACGAAAGACTGTTTGATGGAATGATCCTTCTTTGGAAATATTAAAAGACTAGCAGTTTAAAACTAATAGTAAACTGCAGTTTTTTCAGGAAAAACTGAGTTACATAAAGTTTTATTTATTATTCTACCCTTAATAAATTTTTATCGTACAAATTCAGAATCGATTTGGCAATGACCCGATGCGTATTTGGCATATATCCACCACTTAGCAGCATTACAATCGGAATATGCCTATCGCGAGCCATTTTGAAGACAATTTCATCACGTTTTCGAATTCCCTAAAAATATCATAACAAATAAATGACAAATAGATTGATCCCGACTAATGGAAACTATTACAGCAAACAAGAAAAAAAGTCAGACTTAAACGCTCTTAACTGGACATACAGCACTATGAATTTTCGAATTGCTGTATTAGTACAAGAAAAACTTTCACACTTTGAGAGAAAATACAATAACCTTCGAAGATATCGACAATAATCCAAGTGGATCGCCTCGAAGACAATCAGTTCCCGCATTATACAAGATTATATCAGGCCGAAATTCGCTTAAAACATCTTCAAGATTACTCGAAAGTAGGAACAGATATTCTGCATCTTGTATACCAATACGAAGATGAACTGATCTTCTTATACTACCTAAGGAACAGACATAATTTCGAGAACAGCACAAAATTTCGATACAATCAAGAATGTTAGAAATATATGAAAAGAAATTAAAAATTATCTCCAATACTTCCTAATTTAAAGACTGCAAAAGTGAAATCTTTTTAATGCAGTGCATTATATTAATTCTAAATGTCAACTTTTAGCATTATTGTAATATGCTAAATGTCAACTTTGAATTTAGAATTAGAAATTTACTTACACATCCTAAATCTCAAGAATACTTCTTTAATTTCATGAATTCATTTATTTTAATTTCACAGACAATGAGAAAGATAAGGATTTTACGTCTTGCTCTCAAATCGTTCGGATAAATGCGATTATTGAACATATCCATTATGTAAACACGACTGTCACCGCTAAAATCATTTTCATGACCATTACCCTGAAAAAACTGCTTGAACAGCGTCTTATAGTAGGGAGCGAAAAATAAAATTAAAATTGAAGTTCAGTAAAAAATAAAATGCAATCAGTCGGAATCTGATGTAAGATGGAATGCAAAAAAGAGTAACGGTAAGATAAAAAGATATCAGTTAAAATAATGTAAAACAACCTGATGAGCATCTAAATCAACAATCACTGCTTTCGAAATCAATTGATTGATGAATAAAAATGTTAGTGCCAAGGTGATATCAGCATAAATACAAAAACCGCCACCCTTTGAACGACTTGCATGATGAAAACCACCACCAATATTTATTGCCCAACCAGATGTTAGTGCAAGCTTGGCGGCCAGTATTGTGCCGCCTATAAATGATAAATAAACTATATATTTTTCCATTTACACAACTTCAAACAATGCAGCATTAAAACATAATGTACTTTTTAACGAATATGCATCGATGCATTTAATGCAATCTGTGTTTAGCCTAAAAGTGTTCCGAACATTAATGTACAATTAGTATTAACGTGCATTAAAATGAATAGAAATATATAGAAGTTTAGATATTGCTATATGCTTATCAAACTTATCAGTATGATATCGAAATGGTGTGAGGAGAACTTTGTTGATGATACATGGAGGTATAAATGCAACAGGTGTAACTTCAACTATCTTCGCAACGTAACATGGGCAGCGTAATGATGAGAGGTAGACTGATGAATGCACAACACGGAGATCGTCCATGCTTGCTTCCAATGGTCTTATCGTTTGCCTTTCTTCAAACATCCCTGATTCTAGAATGAAAAAAAAAAAACAATACGACTGATTCAATGCATCAAGAAAACATAAATCAAAGCCGTTTTCAATAGATTTTTAATTTTTATGAGTCAAAGCAATGAAAAATACATCAAAATTTAAATATCTTTAATATAAAAACAAAAAAAATTTCAATTTTTAAAATCTTTTTTTTAAAGGATTAATTTTGAGAAATAATTTGTTCTAGCAATATTTAACCACAAGATGGTAACTTACGCAGCAATGTCTCGTAAACACGTCCCCATTTACGTGAATCAAATGGATGGCATCGTTCAATTCCACAAAATGATATATTATAAATAGGATGATATATAATGGGCAATTGATCTCGTGCAATTTCTTTGTATAATTTTGATGCTTTCACAGCGGCTAATTGCCTGAGAAACAATTGGCTAAGTCATCAATTCTTTAGACTTTAATTTTTAAAGTAAATAATTTCCATACGCTCCAGTTGTTACAATTTCATTAAAAGCACCCATTCAATCAATGTAACGAATTTCTTCAATAATAACATAATAAGTAATACGTTCCCATTTATTTAAAAGAAAAATCATTACTGTTTAAAATGAGATTAGTTGACAATACAGCATTAAACAAACTTGTTTGCCAGTGGTTTTTCGATCGAACTTCGGTCGTTACCATCAACGAACTTCTCTTCAGCCATATTAAGTCAGTGTATTAATGACTGGAAGTTAAACAGATTCAAATAATACCCAATAATTGAGCACATTCCAAATCTAAAATGAATGATTTCCGGGAAGAAACGACTTGTCTGTCTAAGCCTTTCGACTAATGAAATACTAGAACTCCTTTGAACTTTATTTATTGCTTATTTTTCTCCTATTTTTTATGCAAAATTATGATGAAAATAGTAATTTCATTAAAAGCAACCGAAACGAATAAACTGAATATTTAATATTTTTTCTCAGTTAATTTCAGCGAGACGTAAATATTCTCATAAAACAATGAAACACAATAATCGGAACGAGGCGTAGAAAGAATAAATTAAATCTTGTAGCATTCATCTAGAAATTAATAAGGCTGGAAAAAAAATAAAAGAGTGAGCTAAAGAAATACCAGGGAAAACTGAGATATACCTAAGATTGATGAGATTTTCGAGTGTAATATGTCAGCACATAATAGTCTCATGGAAAACAAGGCAGCATGATGGCTCTAACTGACAAATATTGAAAGCAATAAGTGCTATTTTGCCAACTAAGCAACGACTGGGAAAGGTTTGAATAGCGAAAAAAAAAGAGGTCGTCTTGTGGGGTCTTGCGACTGCTCAGGATGGACTTGATCTAGCTTAGACAGGAGGAGTTAGTGCAGAGGAGGGAGGAGATGATGTGATGTTGTTTCTTATTCTTTGATCCAACGAAATTTTCGATGTATTGATCAGCGAAGAGAGTTAGAATTTATTTTGGCTTCGAATAGACAAGTGATCAAGTGATACTGATAATGACATTTCATACTAATAGTAGCAGACTAATTACTGATTCAATTTAATTATACTTCGGAAGCAAGCGTTACACTGGATATTTCAGGATTATTCTTCCTTCTCTTCACTAAAGTGTTAAACGTTCCTTTCCTTCATAATTTTTTCTCTACAAAAAATAACGCTGTTTCTTCATTTTCGAATTGCAATAGTTGCACGAAGTTTTAGCATATGTCCAATTTAATTATTTAGTAAAATGGAAATGTTCGGAACTAGAAGTAGGATATAAAAGTTATTTATGATATATCTTTCCTTTCATTTTTAATCTTTTTCTTTCTATTTATCGATTTATAATCCATGAATTGTCTTGCCTTGTAATAATCTATGCATAAGCATCAAATATTTTATTTGCGGTATTTATTTCTTTAATATTACCATTACCGAGATTAGCGGTTATGAGTTTCGTGCTTTTTTGATGATATATTTTGGCGACTTTCATTCTCAACCTCATTTGAAGATTTCTCTAAAAATAGGTAAAAATTAGTTATCTTATAATATTGTTGGTGTTGCACATCAGATTTCCACCCACGCAATCAATGATCTTCATTAGCTGGCTTCATGCATTCATCAAACGAGTAATGATTTCATTGATGCGGTATATTTCTTAGATATATTAATTATCAGAATGCTAAGTTCTTTTAATTTCCTTCTAGAAGCTATCTGAAAATTAGGTAGAAGTTGGCTGGATTGTTCAAAGTATGGTGGGTATAGGTGAGAAGCGGTGTGCTGTTGGTGGATTTATTCGTCGTAAAGAGCTTGGAAATTTTTCGCACAACTCATGGGAGTTTCCATTTCTTGATCTACCTAATAGGAATATCTATCAAAAAGATGTCAAAGGTCATTTCGGTTGTGTAAATGCTATCGAAGCATCAGCGGATGAGAATTTTTTAGCTAGCGGTAAGTTAATTGTCTTTGTTTCAATCTTTTTTTTGTTTTATTGTATTATTAATTGTAAAAGAAAGTCAAAAAAAAAAAGAAAAAAATAATGTCACTATCTTTCTAAGTTTTTCGTGTAACGTATATTGCAGTAAGTTAAGTTAATTTCCGTTGAATGGTGTAAAGGACTCTTTTACAATATTTTTCATCTTATTATTACTATATGATAAAACAATTTCGAATAATCTTTTTTTTTTTTTAAATGAAAAAGTAATCTTTTATAAATTTTTTTAGTTTTTTTCTGTTTTTACTTTGTTGTAGAAAAAAAATTGGTTCCACATTAGGAAAGATTGATAAATTTGCAACTGTTTTAGTTAAAAATTATAAAACAAATATCATTACAGGAGGCGATGATCGAAGAGTGTTAATGTGGAAACTCAACGATGTGCAAGTGATGGAAAGACCGAAACCTGTAGCTATTATGAAACAAATGCATTATTCTAACATATTTTCTGTTGGGTTTTCCAACAAGTTTGTTTTTAGACTATATTTTTCGTGAAATTTAAAGATTTTGTAAAACCGAAGCGTTTTTAGAAAATGAATGATAGTGTATAAGAGTAAGTTGTCAGCTGGAAAAGAAAATACCTCAAATATCGAATTTACAGCTTGGATAATTAAGCATGAATAATCAGTGAAATGAAATCAAATAGGTAGATTTGGTGCCCTTATTGCATTCCTTTGTATCCAGTCCTTAAGACTTGCTTCTAATTTTTACATTTCATGCTAAAGCAGTATTGTGCTAAGTTGTGAGTAATGTGGAAATTATTTGTTCACCGTATTTTTCAGGTGTGAAAGACTTTATTCAGCTGGGAATGATTCATTTTTATATGTTCATGATATTGCAACGACCAGCGTGTTACTTCGTTTTAAAGCTGATGAACCTATTTATAACGTGGCAATAAATGTAAAGATATATAATTAAAATAGGCTAAACTTCTTCAAAAGTACTTAACGGAGATGATATACCAAAAAAATAGTTTTTACGTAATATCTTAGGATATGACAATTAATAAACTGAATCACTAGAGTCGTTGGTTTACAGTGCATTGCTTTTAATGTTTTTGAGCCACAACTACAATGTTTTTCACATTCGAATAATTATAAATCGGCTAATAAATTGATTTCTGTAGCGGTAGTCTATAAAACCAAATGGAATGAAAAAATCGAAAACCAAAACTGCCAAGTTTCATAACAATATACTCGATTTATTACAATTATTATTTTTTTTTTTTTTTCTAGCCCAAGGATGATTCAGTGATAATGTCTGCCTCAGAAGATGGGAAAGTTCGTTTGTATGATTTACGAGAGAGTGAAGAAACACTTGCTGTTGAAAGTTCAGGTACGTTTTTCTTGGCGGTTTTATGTAACCGAAATTGAATTAGTTTTTAATAGCTAAAATGTACTCTCAGGAACGATGTATTGTGCTCAGTTCAATCCCCGGCAGGTGCATATCATATCGGTCTGTAATGGACGTGATGGCTTATCGTTGCATGATATTCGTAAGCTTGACAGGTCGGAGATTTCGCAATTTTTTTTCAGTTTTAAGTTATTCTCAATTTCGCTTTTTTTTAGATGAAATGGACTTTTTAAATGAAAGTAATTTCATTTAAAAAGTCCATTTCATCTAAAAAAAGATGAAAAGCACATACTCACCGATCAAAGCATTCTTATCAGAAAGAGTGTAAAAGTCACTTGAATTTAATAACTTTTAAATTTTCAGTCCTTGTTTCCAATTTGATCAGTTAACTAGAGCGCGCGTAAATTTAAATATTAGTTCTGTTATGTATGGACAGTGGAGTGATGATGGGGAAGCTATTTTTGCTACACGTAGTCGTACATCACCCATATTGTATGACGTATGTTTTGTTGTGATATCAGTACTTAAAAAAATGATTTTATTTCTTTGTTGGAATATAGATTAGAATCCAATTCTTCCTACCATTTAATTAATTTAGTTATGAGGAATAATTAGTTAATTACTGTTGCACTTAGGAACGAAGCACAGGGTTGCAGTGGCACTTGTTACTAGTCTACCATTAACATGATCCTTTCAAATCTCGTATAGATGTTTTTATGACATTATTTGTTGAAGCAGCATTTATATCACATTATGAGTAAAAGTCAAAGTTAGAAAAATGCCTTTTACACTCTGAAATGTTCTTAATTATTATCGGCCAACAACTTCACTTCTTTTTGAGGTTATGTGTTAGATAGGTGAACACTTTTTACTTTAAAATTGTATTTCAACCAGATTTGGTTTTCGTTTCACTTAATATCTGGTTCAACATTTTAAGTTAAATGGTGGTGGCAGTGTGGAATTCAATGATCAAAATTACCTAAATTCCTGTACAGTTAAATCGTGTTCATTTATAAGTCGCGATCTTGTAATGACTGGTTCCGATGATTGGAATATATATATATGGAAAGTGCCTGAGGATCGAGAAACCGTTGGTAAAAAGTGTTTTTCTTGTGAAAATTTTAATATAGCATATTCCTATACTACAAAATTTGATTGGAAAAAATTTGTTTTCAGTTTTTCTCGAATGCATAGCTTACGCATTCAGTATGGCTGCTTATGTTGAAGTAATTTATATATTTTGCTATTTTCTTCAGGACAAAGCGTGGATAAGGCTTATCGGGTTCTAGAAGGCCATCGGTCGATTGTCAATCATGCACGTTACAGTCCTTCAAACAGACTTTTGTTCTCCTCGGGAGTTGAAAAAATTATAAAAGTATTTACTAGGATATTTCCGCCTCAGATTATAGTTTTTTAACTATTGTAGAATTTATTTTACATTTTATCTGCTTAATACTAATTTTGATAATGATTTGATATTACCATTTCTCTGAAAGCGTAAGCAACTGCGCCATTCGCTGAGAAAAATTCTGTGCTCTATGATTTATATAGTTTTAGTGTCACAAATTATGTCTTGTACTTCGAACGATATTTAGTGTTATTCAGTTGTGGAGCGAATGGGATGTGAATGGCTTCTATTTTGAACCGAAAAGACGAAATATGATACCAAGCACGGATTATGCTGATCCAGGAAATGATGATAGTATCGATGAGGATGTCAATATGCTTGCATTTTTTGATCTTCTCACTACTGTTCGTGTAAAGTTTTTCTTAACCTCATCAGACACAAATTAAAAAAATTTTTTTCTTAAAAATTTCCCTTCAAATTGGATTTTGTTTTAAATACTGTATTTCCTTGGTCAAAATATAACCAGAATTCTGGTTTTAATAGTAAATTAGTGTTATATTACGTCATAACAAATAAGGACGAAGTTTTGGGTCTGTTCTGTTGAACAAAAAAAAAAGAAAAATAGGCATTTCGTTTACTTACGTAGGCTTCCAGTCAGTTTTCATCTAAGCGAAAAATTGCTGAAAAAGAAAACTTATAAATTATACTTCCAGAGTGGGATTGACGAAGAAGGTCCAGAGGATGATGGTTTTCACAACTTGTCGGACAATGATGCTGGCAATGATCGAATGATCATAGCAGCGAGGTTGATACGAGATACTCATGTAAGTTTTGCAGTTTTCTGTAAAATTTAACTTATCAGTATTAATAACTCAAAAAATTATTTATAACGTTGAGTTATTTGCTGCAGTGAATAAGTACATAGTCTTCATAGAATTATATTATGAATGCTTGAGTATATTATGAATGACATGCTTATACTGTCCATCAAGATCCGGAATGTTCATGCAGATCTCCTTCGCTTATTCTTTTTTCTTGATTTCTGCATTGCAAAATTTTAAAGAATTACGTGTTCGAAGTGCAATTTTGGTAAAATAGCTTCAAAATTGTTAGTTTTTTTCTTTTTTTTTTTTTCATTTGAGAATCGTGATGATGAGGATGGAATCGGTCAAGAAGATGATGATGAAAATAGTGATGCAGGATTACAGCACATAGAAGAAAGGATAATTCTGGCGCGCATCAGGAGAAGAGCCGAAGTCAGTTTCTTCTGCTATATGTTCAAATATTTTCTAGCTATTTGTTTATCTGATATATAGACCTATCATCCATTTCCTGAAAATGAAACTGCACGAAGAACTTCAATTTATTCTTCTTTCGGAAAAAAAAAAACAAAAGTTTTTCAAACTTATCCAATCGCTTTAATATTTGGAAGTTGAAAAGAAGTTAGAAAACAAATTCAATTTGCTAGATCAGAGATTTTTTTCTAACTTGAATTATTTATTAGGTGAAAGGCAAATAGAGAAATAATTTTCTGATTGAGTAGAAGTGAATGAAGAATCCATATAGGCAATGTCTTCAATGTTTACACCACCTTCCTCTTGAATTTGATAACCTTGTAGATGAAACCAACAATGGTTAAACTTCACTCTTAATTTCAGGAACCGTTATATGTAGTACCATCTCCTGAAATGTCAGAACCGGAATTGTTACCGGAAGAAGAATCATCCGGAAATGATAGTTCTCAGCGAATCACTAATGGTAGGTTTTAAATCAGAATTTCTTTGTGCATTTGTTTTTGCCTTTGACGATTGTCTAGTTATAAGAGAAATTTAAGTAATTGGTATCCATATGTGTTGTAGGCATTTTTAGTCTTGATAGTCTTCGAAATGCAGGACATACATTTAGTGTATTCTTTTTCTTTCTCAGAATCCGTCTAAATATAGCGATACTAGGTTGGGAACAGTTTAATGAACTGAATGTAACTTTTCCTTAGCAACCTAAAGTAAATCCAAAAGGTAGTTCGGCTAAAGATATAGCGTTTGTGTCATAGATTCTCTTTACTAGGATTATTGGAGGATATTGACTAATGACTGTTCATTGTTTCCGATTTAAAGTTGTCTTTTTTTTCAGCCGATACAGAATAGGAATCAGTGTTTCCTAGAATATGTTGCCTCATTATTAGGTCTTTTAATTGTTTTTCAAGTTAGTGTTTTGAATTACATTTTTGTTACCCTGTATTATTTCATTGTTAATAACCATTCTTCTTTCTGTACATTACAATCTCTAAATTCCTCCATCAAGCCGAAAATTGCTTTACATTATTATGTTTATGAATTGCACTTTCTTTTCAATGAACTAATGCTAGCATAGGAAAATAATTAGCATAAAATGACAAGTTACTATTGTTAAAAAGACTGGACTACCAGGAATTAATTTTATTTATATGAAATTCTTTTTGCTACTTTTGAAGAAAAAATTGAATATAAAAACTGCTGCTAGAATCTTCTCTTGCTAACAATCTTTAAAAACTAATAACTGTGTTTATATTTTTCGGTTTTTGATAGTCGATATTGTAGAAAATGTCTTATTATGCACTGTTGTGATGTAAGCTTTTCGATAAGATATTTACATTACAATGACTTTTTAGTTTACAAATTCCATAACTTTTTGTTCCTCATGGTAGCACTTTTTTAGGAATTTCGTTGAATTATTTTTTTCCTTCATTCATACTTTTATTTTTAGCTATTCAGTTGTATTTCATAATTCTCCACCAGTCTAACTATTTTTACCATGTTTTTCTTTTAATTTAATTTTATTCTATTTTCGGGTAAAATCTCCCATTGATCCCTCTATTTAATTCGTTTTCCATATAATGTCGTTCTTTCTTTAATGATTTCATGCATTTAATTAGATTTTCTTTCGGACAATAATTGGATATATCTCCAATAATAATAATAATTTCTTTTTTTTTTTTTTTTTTGAATGTTATTCTGGATTTTGTTAATTTTAATAACTCTGTCGATATATTGTACAAATGTGAAAAGCCAATCACTATTCGTACGAAGTTCGAAAATTAAAAATATGCTTTTGATATGCTAGATAAGTCGAATAATTGTTTGCAAGAGTTCCATGCATGGAAATTATCAATTTTTGTCTCCCATATTCTTTGATGATTTTTCAAATGAGTAAGTTTTTACCTCATTCGTTAATTTTTCCACCATATTTCGGCGAATATAGTATTGTGGACAAATTTCATGAAATTTAGAGATCCTAAACGTCTTTTTATAGTAAATCTGCTTTGTACCATTGTGTGCCTTTCTGATCCGAATTTCTGTTTAATATCAAGATAATCCTAGTATTCTTTATGCTTCCTTCAACTCTTTCCAGTTAATTTGTTTCCCTCTCTTCATTATTCCTTTCTTATAATTTTGCTGAGTATGTGGTATTTAAATTAGCTATATTTTGTACATGTTGTAATCCGTATTGCATCTCTTTTAAGAAATTACTTTTAACAAAATATGCCCTTACCTTAGTTTACTCTTGTCGTTATGGGGGAAAATTAATATTAATGAAGTGGGGATTTTTCAAATTAATTTAGATCGCAAGTATTTTAAATTTCTGGGATGGCATGAAACGCGACGTTGTTATCAGTTTATTGATTGCCCAAATATTCTGGAAGTTATAGATCATAACGCTGTCATATTTTACTATTCAAAGTTGTACACTTCCGTGCTGATTATCTTGATATGATCGTTGTGCTCCTTTTCCTCAAACCTTTTCAGTTATGCTGAATTTGTAAAAATTCTTGATATTTACTCATTTGATAATAAATTATGATTTAGATGGTATTTGCCATTGCATTGCAATATCAAGGTTGTACATTTTTGTGTCAGCGAAGTAAAAAATTGCGAATTTAACTCAGTAGTTTTGCTTCATTGAAGCAAATTGTAAACTTTCAAAACTTCTCGGTGTAAGCTTTCAAAGATTGTAGTTAAGACTGAAGATCAAATGTACTACAACTTGCCTGAGATATTCATATCAACTTAGTCGTATCATGAAATTCATACTAGCTCTTATATTTAATCAGCATTAAGGTAATGTTGATTCATAACGTTTGAATTTTTATCCTTTTCATATTTATAATAAATATTTAGATGCTGATTAAATATAAGGCATGAATTTCTAATAGTAATGGTTTTCAATCTGAATATTAACCACCTTATGATATTTTTGATGTAACTGATATGGTTCTGTACAGATGTAATATCGATATTGAATGAACGCATCATTTTCTAAAGATTTCATTTATTTAGTTGTTGCTAGGAGACGGGAAGTTATTGCTCGAATTTTTATCCTTTTCATATTTATAATTATATTTAGATTCTATGACATGAAATATTTAAATGTAGTCAGACATTATTCAGTCATATTTTTCATATGACAAATGTAATGATAAACGAAAATGAAGTAGTAAATCAATTACCATATATGGTAGTATATTTTTCGGATCAAACCTGAGGAACATATTTCTGTAGTATTATGTATGAATAATATTTTGGCATGAATAATATTGGTTTAATTGATATATTTTGGTGTTTTAAGAAAAATCGAAACACATTAATCAGCAAATATTATGTGAATTAGAAGCAATAATATGATTGCTATCATTGATAACTTTTCTTCTCAGGAATGGAAGTTATTCTTCACAAAATCAGTCATTATGTATCAATTGAAGAAATCAGCAAAGTTGAATTACTTCAGAAAAATAAGTCTAATTTATCTATTTGACATAACTATTTCAAATCACAAAAATTTCTTTAAATTTTCACCAGTAGATCATTTCATATCCGCATATTAATCAAATCAGATCATTTTATTCCTAATATTATCAAAGAAATGTATCATTCCTAATATTATCACTTTTATCATGAATTCTAGCATAAGAGTGCAAAATAGGCATAATATTAAGATCTTGTTTTGTTTTGGTCCTTTAATTAAAAAGAAGAATCAAATAAAGCATATTGTCAGAAACAAATTAGGTAACGAAGCAATTAAATCTAAAATTAATGAGAAAATTTGCGCAGTAAAATCTGCATAGAAAAGCTTCAATTAAATAAAAAGTTTCCATCTATTATAACATCCATTTAACTAAATCAATCCATATCCAATTTATTCATTTATCTACGCATGCCTTTTTTTTTTTTTTTTCAAAAATAGCCATTTTTGAGAAAAACATTTTCTATTTTTCCACATCTTCGATAGCAATTTCCCAAAACTTCATTTGAAACTATATCATTACCATCAAAAGGGGAAAGAAAGAAGAAAATTGAGAAAATGCTGTGTAATTATGGCGGAAAAGTAGGCGCAACTAAACTACGGTGGCACGACTAATTAGCAATAGCTATTTATGAAAATGTGTTTAGTTTCGAGCCAAAGGCTTAGATATATACACTACTATCCAAAGCTAAAGAGGGGAAAAGAAAATTGATTTAATTTAATCAAATATATGTATATATTTATATATAATTTTATTTCTAAAAGTTTATCTATCTCCTTCTCGCCTGACATTCAATCCTATCGTTTAATTCAAATCATCTTATCTACTAGCATTTCTGAATTCTCTTTTCACATTTCTACCACTTCATTATTCCAAGAGACCATTTCGTATTTTCCAAATAAATGCTCACTGTTCAAATGAAATAAATAGGACGACGAACCATACTACCATAATTACTTCAAATCCATTTATTTTCTTTTTTCTTCATCTTTCATCTAACTCGTCAAAATAAATTCGATGGAAGAAATCATTTCCAATACAATCGGTCATTTATTTATTTATTATTATTTTTTTCTTTTGAATTAAACTTTCTGTTCCACCAAATGATTCATGATCGAAATATTCAGCATTACTATTAATGAATCAAGAAAGACTTGTATTATTCCGCAATTATACAAATATTAATAATTACTTGCTACTTTAATTTATGAATTTGAAATTATCTTGTGATCCAATTGCTATAAACCAATATTACCATCTAAACTGATCATAGTACTATAACGATTGATGTTCCAGTTGTTACCATTATGCTATCAAATATTACTGAATGATAACTTTTGCTGATAGATTATATTCTGCAGTATTTTATTAATTTCCGTTGGTATTTTCCTTGATTTTCCTTCGTTATCTTAATTTTCATTTCCTGCAAAGGTTGTATGCGCATCGGATTGCGCTACTTAATTAGCGGTCATTGATAAACGGATAAATTGCAAACAAGTTTGATAACAAATCGATTTAATTACCACTTTCTCTCGAAAAGTTTAAAGTAACTGGACGAACTTAATGTTCTATAACTGTTGAACAAATGCTTGAAAAATTTAATTATTTCATTTTACTGAGGATAATGCTATTATTTGCTTAATTTATATTCAAACAAATTTGTTCGCTCTGCAAAAAAATAATTTATTTGTGCTAAAGTTCGGTAAAAAAAAAAAAAAAAAAAGAGAAAAAGAAAAAAAAAAGAAAATGTCATCTGTTCTATTGCTTTTTTATGGAATATAAGAAAATAGATTGCAAGCTTAATTTTTGATATTTTATCAGTGTGTTATCATTTTAAGGAATGAGGAAGGAGACGAAAGTACGTTACAGAGAAACTAATTCACCGTTACAAATTCAAATTCTACTAACATTAACGATATTTTTTTTATTCATCATTTTACTCTTAACTTTTCTGATTTTTTCATCCAAGCAACGTTTCGACCTGCAAACTACTTTGCAACAGCGCTATTCCGCCAGTAATACTTCTACTATTACTTCACAGTCATATTTCAGGCTACCTAATACAATTCATCCATTACATTATGACCTCAAACTACAAATATTTCTTCCATATCGGAAAGAATTAAATTTTAATGAAAAGAATTTCAGCATTCATGCAAATGTAGCAATTCGTATTATTTGCTTGCATGCAACTAATCAAATTATTTTGAATGCTAAACGATTGAAATTTGATAAAAATGATATAGAAATACAAGATAATCGTAATAAATCGATACAATTAATAAGTGTAAATCGTTATCAGCATGAAACGGATGATATTCATACTGTTGAGATAATACTGATGCAACAACTTAATTCTGGATATGATTATATGATTTATATCAGATATCAAGGAGTTATCAATGACGTTTGGTCTGGCGGTCTTTACAAGACTCAATACAATATTAATGACGAGACAAGGTTTATTCAAATTTTGCGAGAATTTTATCCTTCCTATTTTTTTTAACTTTTTCTTCCTTTTTCGATATCTTTTCAAAAAACAAATATAATTTTGTTATTTAAAGATTTAAATTATAATAATTAGATAATTACTTGAAATGAAATTATCCAATAAAATCACAAATTCTCGAATTTTTTTCAGTTTAAAATAAACTTTCAATTTGCTAGAATTTATTGATTAAAAAGTTTTTTAAATTTTTTTTAAAATTTCTAAATTTTGCTTCGGTATTTTTTCCTGCGAAATATACTTCAATTTTTTATTAGATTTTATTAAGTTTTTTCATTTTATTAAATAAAGTGAAGAATAATCGAATTTTTTCCTCTTTATTAGGAATGAATTTAATAGTTTTCAAAATTCAACATTCGACTCTTTGCTTATTTTATTTTATGAAAGATAATTTTATTCCAAAATATTTTCTCATTTTCATTTAATATACTATTTTTATTCCCATGGAAATATATTTTCCAAATTTGAAATGACTTTTTAGTGTGCATCATGCAAAAATATGATGCAAACATAATCACTTTTTGCTAATTTGGAAATACCATTTCCGTTGTTTTTTTTTTTCTCCCATGCTGCAATATCTCATACATTTCGCGGAAAAATAAATTAAGCACGAAACTCAAATTTTGTTTTTGAAGTAAATATTTTGAGCAAAATTTTTTTTTTCAGAAAATAATCATAAATTTTTTTGAGAAATTGTTTTCAAGCGCATAGGGCCGAAGAGAAGAATGAATGAAAAATACTTCGTCATTATTTTTTTTTTTTCATGAAAATCAAAAATTACATCTACATTAAACATACTGATGTATTTTTTCGGATAGTTCATTTATCAGTTTCAGCGAGAAATAACAAATAAGTCATCAAACAATAGTAGTATTCAAGTAATTGTATTTCTATTTCAGATTATTAGCACTTACACAATTACAACCAACCGACGCAAGCCGTTTATTGCCCTGTTTCGATGAACCGGAAATGAAGGCAACATTCCGGATCGTTCTAATTCATCCTATGGGCACGTCAGCTGTTTCCAATTCACCAGTCCGTCGTTATCGTCATCTTGATTCGTGAGATTTTTTATATTTTGATTATACAATTTATTTCTTTGCGTGATAGTAAATTGTTGCTGAAGGAAATCCAACTTAAAATTGGATAAAAGTTAAATATAGAAGACTTAAATCAAGATTGCAAAAAATTTTAATTAAAATTTACTGCAGTTTGTTGAGCGGTAAATCGGTAGTTCCAGACTGTACCAAAAAAAAAAAAAAAAAAAAAAAAAAAAAAAAAAAAAAAAAAAAAAAAGAAAAAACAAATTGTATCTAAAAAATTGTTCTCACATAAACAGCTGTCACTCATATGATAATAATAATGTGTAAATGATAACAAGAAAGATAACTGTATGTCTATAATGATAAAATTTAGTGTCATTATATTTATGAAATGATCTCCTAATCAAAACATCACAGATATCTGACTTGGAGCTTTTTCCTCTTATCCATGTATTATTTCATTGATATTTCTGCTATTTATTAACTGATACCACGCTCAACTAGAGTAATGTGATCTTTTATCGGGATTAATTTTATAGGAAATGGAGCGAGACGGAATTTGAAGTGACACCTATTATGTCAACCTATTTGCTAGCAATAGCTATCAGTGATTTTGTTTTCAAGTTTCGTCATTGTGGAAAGATTGAAGTTTGATTCTTACTACTACTAAATTTCAAAATTAAATATATTTCTTTCAGTCATTTAATTAAACAAGAACGATTTATAATAAGATTATTATTAAGTCACAGAAAAAATTTCATCTAAAAATTCTCAAAGAATTGTATTCGATATCAATCAGAATTTTTCCGACCTTGATAAGAATGAGTTCTTTCTATTAGAAATTTCTTAACACTATTCTATTCGGTTTCATTCATAAAATAATCAGAATTTTTTTTCTTCTTCCTTCAAATAATATTTATTTCGAAAATCTTTATTCGAAAAGCTTCAATTTTTCTGTTTGATTTTTTTAAATTTTCTTAACTAGTATTCTTTGCTTTTTTGATCACAAAATTCAGCATTATTTTCAGTCCCATCTAATTTTTTATTTATTTCTAATTAAACAGTCTAATTCTTTAAATATAATCAAATTTAGTAATGCATTGCATCACTCAAAATCTACAAATCCAATCTCTCGTCATTTTATTTTATCTTGTTTGATTTCATTTCATTCTTGATGACATGTTAATTATTATAACACATTCGTAATACTTCTTCTAATGCTTTTTATAGACTTAAAATTATGTTTGCATTACAATGACTGTCCTAAATGTGAGAGTAAAGACTAAAATTTAAACTAATGATAAAGTTTAGAACGACGTTACAAGTTTTCTACTAATGACTGCCATTTAAATAATATAATTACATCATCATGCTGGATTATCATTAAGAAGTGATCTAAATCGTTAATAATATTCTTAAAACATCTAATGTTTACTAAAGTTTACTGGATCATTTATCATCATCACGATTTCTTCAAAAAAGAAAACAATGAGAAATCCGTTTTCCTTAATAATATTGTTTTGATTAAAGCAATTACAAGAATCAAAAATGAAAGAATATTTAATAAGTATTAATTTTTATAATATTTTTTCATGAAAGTTTGCATAGCTTAGAAAAGTTTCACGTCTAAATATGGCAGGAACCATTTCCCTTCTTAAAATTAGTAAAATTAAAAAATTTGAAAATACTCATTTGAAATTATTATTGGTACTTTTCTCTTTTTAACTTTAAATTGATTCAGTTTACGTTGAAAGTGTACGGTGTGAAAAACAAACTTGTATTATCATTTAGGGAAAGAAAATAAGATAAAAAATATATCTTCAAGCAATAAAAAAATAAAAAAAACTCATCGAAAATGAATTTAAGCTTAATTTAAAAAGGAATGAAAGATTAAAAATTAATTTTGTAGATTCGCGTTTGGTGTCAATCCGCAATGGTATATGACATCGATTATGCGCTTCATATCGCATGCCGATTGCTAATTTATTATGAAAATTTCTTCTCCATTCCATATCCACTCAAAAAACTCGGTATTTTCAAATTTTTCCACCCAAAGCTTTTAATTCTGACTAATTTCGGTAACACGATAATTTCTTCACTTAACAGTCCAATTAAGATATTAAATAGAATGATGAATGATGCATAAAGAATATCTTATCAATTTAGTTTTGGAGAAATTTCCGAATGTGCATAAAAATGTATACTTTCCATTATTTATTTGAATTTATCAAATTAAAGAAAAAAAAGTATTGAAATTTTTTTCTTGCTTTGCATAAATTTTCTGTCCTTCTTTGTTTTTTCCCTCATTAACTAAAATCATTAATGGATTGGATTTTTTTATTAATTACTTTCCATCTGTATTTTATTAGTTTTATTTTAGATATTTTCACAGTACCTGAATTACGTGTTTTGGCGATGGAAAATTGGGGTCTAATTACTGTACGCCAAAAGTTAATGATTTATAACCAACGTCTGAATAGTTTACGTGAAAGGAGAGTTGTCACAGATGTTATTGCACATGAAATCGCACATATGGTAAATTCTCGTCTAATGTGACAGATATCAAGAAGTTATCAGTTCTCTAATAGATATCAAGAAAATACGTAACAGCAACTGTGAAATATCATAGTTAGCAGCATCATGTTTGGCAATATCCAATATTGTCCATCCATATAATAGATCCAAAAATTATGGATTTATCATGTAAATCCATAATAATAAATGTAATACGACACATCAAAAAGTAAAAAATAAATGTTATAAAATTTTTAAATGTTACACGACACATCTAGTCAGGACTAATTAGTATTCGGGACAGTGACGTCATATATATAATCAAATTAATGAGAAAAAGGATTATCACACTTAGCACTAATTACAACACCACACAAAATTTTCTTAGGCATTCTTTCCCTCTACTGTTCTTTCATTTAATCTAGTTAAAATACGAGCTGTATTTTTCCTTATCAAACTAAAGCGCGCAGCATTTCTATATTGTCCCAATTTTTTTTTTTTTTTTTTTTGAAAAACCAAGTTAACATACTCTTTCCTCAAATTTATAAGAACTTCATACGAATCTACGAAATTTCAATTTCTGTTTTTAGTGGTTTGGAAATTTGGTAACAATGCGTTGGTGGAATGATTTGTGGTTGAACGAAGGTTTTGCAACGATGATGGGTCAAAAAGCAGCAGATTTTGTTGAAAACACAACACTGCGAATGGTATTTTATATCTGAAATTTTTTCCGAAAAATTTTTTTCTTTTGCACTAAAATGTGAAAAAGGGGAAAAAAATGCAATGATAAATATGGTTTGTATTAAAATGTGATATAATATTTAACATTCCCTATTAAATGTAGTTAAAATTAATTGCAGTAATTGTACACTGATCTCCGGAAAGGTGCCAGCAATACTAGGAGTTAAATCAAACTAAATCCATTTCAAATCAACGCTAATACAGATTGTATACTGGAAATAAAACCGAATCCCAATTAGCTAAAGGATATAATAGTATCATTTCTAGAAATTTATTTATACGTACTTTTATATTAATACTATTATTTTATAATTCAAAAGCATTCGTCATTCATTGCAAACGAAATAATAAATAACTACCATATTATAAACATTCTAAAGAATTATTCCGAAGTTTATTTTCCGGTCAGATCGTATTTTCAGGAAAAGATAGTAGCTTAAAGTATTAGTTAACCTTATTCATTATCTATATAATTCATTTGAAATGTTTGATGAAATTCTCAAAAAATCAAATGTGGAATAATTATATACTTGCAGTCACAGTATTTTGCGGCTGATATTACGTTAAAAGCACTGTCCAGTGATCAGCATACATCAGTGACGCAACCGATAAGTTTAAAAGAAAATAGTGGTCGTATACACGGTCAAGATATCAAAATAATCTATAATAAGGTATTTGATGTGATTCCATACAGTCATTCGTCCTTACCGTATTGCTTACATTAGATTTCTGAGAGTATATCAGGATCGAGCAGTCGAATGAATAGTAATTGATAATGGATTAGAATGATACTATAACTATCTATTGAACTGAACGATGCTGCTATCACAACTGATAGTTTTATTAAAACCATGTAAATTGAAAAACAGAGAGGTTATGGATCTTTGAAAACTATAAATCGTAGTTAACATTAAAAATTGCTCATCATAAATAGTACAATAATTAAGTAATTAGCACGCGACAAAATTAAAAATTACATCGTACATTAATTATCTTGAGCGCGTCATTTTTAGATGATTGAATGATTTCAAAGTTTTCTATAAAAAATACTGTATACCATAAAATATTGTAAATATGATGAATACATTATTGTACTTATTTTATTTCACCGATATTTCAAATAACACATATCTAGGGAGCTGCAGTAATCCGTATGATAGAATCAACAATTGGTGAAGAAGTATTTCGTAAAGGATTAAATCTCTATCTGATAGACTTTGCTTATACAAATGCTGGAAAGAATGACTTTTTGACTAGTTTTTCAAAGTAAGTATATGATTTTAATTATTAAATAAATAACATTTGAAAACTAATATGAGCATTCTAAAGAAAAGTTAGTATTTTTGATAAATAATCTAATAATCATAAGAAATACAGTACATTAAACAAGCAAATATTCATAACAATTTAAATTTTATTTGAAGTTTTTAAGAAACAAATATCAAATTTAATGACAAGTCTTTTTTTTATTCATTTTACATCGATTAATTAGTTATTATTACTATTGCGTAATTAATTCACCAACTATCCTTGTTGAAGAATTTTCAAGGCAATCGATCATCACCGTGATCCTTTTTTGGGCACTAATTTTTCGGTTTATGATTATATTGATTCATGGATTTATCAAAAAGGATTTCCATTGCTAAAGGTCTGTTGCTAACTTCATATTCACTTTTTTCTTTTATTGTTTTTGAACTTTTACAAACTTTTTTAAAATATTTTTCATTATAAAAATCAATATATTGTCATTGCAAAGAATCAAGAGGAATCTATGGAGAAAATTAGAAGTGATATGAAGAGAAGATAATAAAAAGGAAAAAGGAAATAAATAAAACTATAAGAAAGTTTAAATTCTTAAAAGATGCAAAGTTATATGAGAAAAGATTCATATTATAAAAGAGACAAATGACTGATCCTTCAATTTTTCTTAAAATATAAAAATAATTTGAAAAATATATTAACGATTTTGTATTTAATTACTGTTTCTGCAGATAATTAAAAGTGTTTTATCTTACTAAAATAAAATATTATACTCTATTAATAGGTTCGAAAAGTTGGTAATTACTTTGAAATCACTCAAAAAATACTTGACTTTGATAATAAGAGTGAATTTGCCAATACACAATGGAAAGTACCAATATTTACACGGGAAAATCAACACAATGAACTGAACTGGTTAGAAGAAGGTAAAAAAAGTAAGCTGAATTTATCATATTCAATCTCTTGTTTAATCATCCCGACAAATATATCACTTTTTGATTATCCGAGTGCAATCCTGACATTGTTATATGCGCAATATATATGTTATATCTTGACCCATGACCCGGATAGATTAAAAGACGATTGTACCAAAGAAATGATCACATCTGAATGCTACAGCATCGCTTTTCGAATCAATAATTTTGATAAGTCAAATTTCAAAAAATAAATGAGTTATCAATATGGTAAGATTATTTCATTAATTTCAGTAATACTATTGCATGGATCACGTACGTTTGTACTAGATCCAGATTTTCACGGTTATTATCGTGTCGAATATGAGCTTAACTATTGGAAACTTCTCATTGATCATTTACTCTACAAGCATAATTATTTTTCTGTTTCAACGCGACTTAAATTACTCGGTACTTACTTATTTTTTTATTTATTACTTGACTTAGAAGAGTTAAACTTGCATTTTTTTATCAGCAATTATTCTGAATCTCATCGAGAGCAATCATTTTAAATCCTACGTAAACTTTCATCCGCGATTGATTACAGTATTTCAAAGTTTTCTTGATATTTGAGAAAAATCATTTATCCGTTTTAATTATAATTTCGAAATTTTTCAGATGATGCATTTGTGTTAGCTGAAACTGGACGTATTCCATATACGATACCAATGAAAATGTCACTATATCTCAGGAATGAGACAAAAGTTGTACCATTTATTACCTTTCTAAGTCGATTTGAAACCATCTTATATCGAGTGCATCGTCATCCCAATGCGTCACTTTTCAATGTAAATCTTATTTTTTATAAACTTTCAATTGCTATAGATTTTTTAAAGAATTAGATTTTTAAGTAATTAAACTGATCAATGTAAGCTTTAAATTGTCTCATGATGTATAGATGACACTCGAACTATTGCAACTTTGGTTGTGAAATTCAAGTTGCCAACTCGTCGACCACTTTCAGACCATTCTCGAAAGTTGGGGCAGATGAGGTGCAGCATTTATTGGAACTTTTGATTTGGCCGTAATTATTCGAAATTGCAGAAATATATACAATTTCTTATGGAACCATCGTACGATCGAATCATTAAAGCTGAAACAAACTCAGATGCTTCATACAATATGGAATTTGAGTATGTATACACGTTTAAAGTTTATTTCATCTGTCTATTTTTCACGTGCGAATTAGAATATTATTTAGCAAAATAATTGTGTATTAATTATCCATCTTTGATTTAAACTTATTTATATTTGAAATAGGTCGTACACCCTTGAAACGAGAAAGAAAAGAGAGATGGAAGAAATGATGACGTGGTTTCTGTTTTCCGAAATTTTTGAATTTTTTTTTATTTAGATTTATAAGGGAACTGATATACTTAAAAATGTGTGCTGGTGGATATGAACGATGTATCCAGATATTCCGATCACGCCTGACAGGACTTTATAAAAACTGTTCTCGAAAAATACTCAGCAATCCTTGCAACAGGTAAAACGGAATTTACAAAGTTGTTTGCTTTTTCAGCCGGAACATTTAATGGATAATCATAATTATCATTGAATAATTTTTTGGAAACCAATTAATATTTCTGTATCGATTCCAATCTTCTTCTTCAATCTCTTTTCCATCTTTGTGAATATAAAAAGATATTTACATCCAAATTCGATCGAAATCCAGTCACTAGCGCATCAATCGTTAAGAATATAGCCAGTATAGCGATTTATTTGTATAAAAACAGAATAAATAACAAAGCAAGTTTAATTTTTTTTTTTTGGGTTTTCCATCACAAAATTTGGAAACAATGAGAACAAAAAGTTAAGGAGATTAATATCATTTGACGATTTGCTATCTAAATTTGACGCAACAAATAAATCGGATTCAGTTCATTTGTTTTCCTAATTGCAAATGTTTTTAAGGTATTTTTTAATGACTTATTGAGATACGAAAATGCGTTAACACAATACGAAACAAAACAAGTAATATTATCTATTCTGATATAGCGGCAAAACTTATTTACTGAAAAGATTAAATAAGTTCCGCTTTTATATCACAGAATTGTTAATTATTTTGTTATTTACTTCAACAAAAAGTTCAGTAATTTATTTCTAAAAAGTATCATGAATTTAAAACGTCCATAATTTAATTATATGTTTGAAGAATAGAACCAAGTTTACGGAATATTGCTTATATGGTAGCATCCAAATACGGTAATCAGACAGAATTGGAATTTATGATTAGCAAGTTTCACGCAGAAGAATATCATGTTGAACGTGATAGAGTTTTTTCCGCTCTTACCAGTAGCTCTAATCATTCTTACATTGAAGTGTAAGTAGATATAATACTTAATTTTTTTATTTGATTTATTAATTAAGAAGTTATTTTAGACAGTTAAATAGTTTCAATTTAATTTTAAATTTCAACTTTGATTTGTTATTCAACTTTCAACGCACTAGCTAAAAATGTGATAATTCTTGTCTCGGAAGAATACTTATTTGTAAGTTTTTTATAAAGTTTCCTTTCAGTTTTTTAAAGTTTTTTTTTAGATTGGTAAAAGAAGTATTGACCAAAAAAGAGAAAGATACTGATTTTCGACCCAAATTATACGAACTCTCAAGGTTATTGGATTTATTGTCTACACGAATGTTTTCATTTAGAAAGCTATTAATTAGTTAATTAATTTGCTCAACTTTTTTTCCATTATCTTATAAAAAAAAAAAAAAAAATTTTCAAAAAAAAAAAAAAAAAAACAAACAAAACTTTTCTTTTTAGGAAAAATTATGATAATGGAATAATTGAACGGTATTTATTTAATAATTTTGCTGAACTTTTTAAGAGGTAACTTTCATTTATTGCACTTTTTCAAAATTTGATTTTTCGTTTCATTGCAATTAACATTTCACTTCATGATGCGCTGATTAAAATGAAATTTTATCAATTATAGATATGAAAAGTTTGGACCTTTCTTCTTAATTCAAATGGCAAGAGGATATGGAACAAAAGAAGATTTGATAAAGGTCGGTAATTTTATAATTATATAAAGTGAATTTAAGAAGAGCTTTTATATTTATTTTCTTTTATATTTATTTTTAGCCCAATGACATATCATAATTATTGAATTTATTAGTTATCAGATGCTAAAATGCAAGTCTTGCATGATGATCTGCATGCATGATCTGTGTAAATTAATTGATAACTTTTGATTTTCTTAAAATAGAAATTTGAATGAAATAAGGATGTGAAAATAACTTTTAATGAACATTACTGTAGGAAAAAAAAAGTATATGATTTCTTCATTTATTTATTTCTTTTTTGGATAGTATTTAAATGATGCAATCATAATTATTAAAAGGAATTGTCGAGTTTTCTTAATTTTATTCTCGAAGACGCTGTCATATTTATTTTCAGTTTTTAAATTAGAAAACAATAATAATACTTAAAATGTATCAGTTAAAGATTGGGTTTTTGTTGAAATAAATCTGAAAATTTATTGTTTTTCTAATTTAACACTATAAATCTTAAGTTTCATTTTCAGCTGAATACATTCGAAGAAAAATATGGACCATTAATGAAGAAATTAAAACCTGTTATTTCACATATTCGAACAGATATTAAGAGGCGAATGAATTGGAATGCAAAATACGCTAATGAAATTATCGAATTTATGTCAAAATATTTATGAATTTGAGAAATTTCTGTGTTCGACTAAAATCTTTTTCACTTTTATAGAAGCAACGAAATTAGATGGTAACTGATTCTACATTAGTAATTAGATTTAAAAAGAAACTTCATTGTCACATAGGCCACGATATAAAGGGCAAGACCATCGTTTTATTAACATCGAAAGTACCATATATTACTGGCTTGTGCTAAGCGGTTAAGTCAATTGAATTTTTAAATTCATATGGATTTGTTTTGTTTGATAAATCGATGATACAAAAATAACTTTAAATTTGATTTAGATCTGAAAAAAAAAGTAAAAAAAAAGTCTTGAAGGATAGATCTGATAAATTGGAAAATGTTAAGTCTACTAAATTATTTTTAGTAAAAGAATAAAAATTTAGTCTATCCAAAAATATTGATGCGAATCACTTTATTATTTTATTTAATCAAATTTTATTAGATATTGATATAAATTTTATTTGAGGAATAGAAGTTTGATATAGTGAAAAGGGATAGAAGAATGATATCTTTAACTCTTTTAATATTATGACAATATTTATTTTTACTTATTGATAGCCAAAAATTTATCCTTTCATCCTTTCCTCTTTTTTCTGGAATATCATTTTGTAATAAAGTGATAAATAATTTATCAATTATTTATTTACATTTCATTACGAACCTTTGCTATGGTTTTGCTCCAGTCATTGTTTATTTACATAAAGTATTAATAATTTTTTTTCGATGCGCTTGCCATAACATTAATAAGTATATTTAATTTGATGATATATGAAGCTTTTTAATCTCTCATAAATTACAATTTCTTTCCTTTGTTAAATTTTAATCAGTTATTGTTTGCATAATATTTTCAATGTTCTGGAAGTAAAAATTTTAAATTTGGTAAATAATTCCAAAATATTTTTATTGCGTATGAATAAACAATTCTCGGAAAGTAATGAAGCAAATTTTTGCATTATCATTATGTTACCAATCATTTTTATGATTTGACAAAATTGAATACCTCTCACATATTTATCACTTACCATAAAATACCATCACTCGGTGTATGAATATCACGTTTTATTCTAACTATATATATTTTGCGTAAAAGTCATTTATTTGTCATAGCGAAACATTTTTTCATATTAATTTATAAATAATTCAATTTTCGAGCAAATTTAGCCATATTTGAGAAAAGAAGCATTTTTTCCCAAATAGAAGATATTTGCTTTAATTTTTGCTTTTAAATAATGACTAGTGCGATAAAAAACTTGAGGAATCAAGTGCTGTTCATATATTGAAACTCCAATGATAATGGTTAAAACTAAGAAAAAATTGAAGAACACGTAAGTCAGTGAAAAGATATCTTTAATAAAATACTAACATATTTTTAAAGCTTAATAATTGATGCCGAATTGATGAAATTTCAGGAATTTTAGAATTCTTATGTAGAAAAATTCCGGGTTGATTGCTAAATTTTTGAAACATTTTAGTTAACATTAGTTTTGAGTAGTTGGAAACTAATAGGATTATCCGAATCTTGAGAAAGTTTGCAAAATTCATTTACTATAGCTTTTCAGTATATTGTGATTATGTCTTTCTTTTAGTATTCTTTTTGGTTTTGCTATTAAATTATGAAAAAGAAATTTTTTTGAGAAAAAGGCTACTATATTAAGGAAGCTATTATAAAATAAGAATTGCAAGATTGATTGGCCATTCGTTTTATTTAAGCCATGATTTATTTGAATAATAGCCCTAAAGAAGTGCGAAAAACAGATTTATGGTTGGTTGTTATGACAACATATTAACAATGAATCAATTTTATTTAACTGGCAGCAGGTAGAATTGCAGTATTTATTAGTGTAAAATATTGATCGAATTGATTTAACAAGTGGCACAAGTTCTGGAAGACTTTAAGTTTGAGCTAGTATTTCAAAACTACTTTTCTAGTTCAATTTATGACCGTAATAAACTCCATGAATTTCTGTCAAAAAATTTCCAAAAGTTTGACTTAATTTTTAACGCCTCACTTTTTTTTAAAATTTATTTTCTTATCAAGGAAGCAACATAAGAAGGAATATTTGACTTGGAAGTTTTTCAAATAAAATCAATAACAGCCAAGCTGATGAACGAATTAAATGAAACTAATCGCTAGATATGAGAATTTAAGTTTAATTTCATCAAACTATATACACATTTTGAATTTAGATTTGTCTTATTTAGAAAAAAAAGAATTCGAATTCAGAAAAAAAAAGAAATTTCAAAATTAAATTCGAAATTTTTGTAGTATCTTCAAGGAAATGAAAATGCACTTCTGGCTAATATCATCTGCAAAAGCTAACAGATCCTATGCTTCCTCATTTTATTCCCTTCTCTGATAAATTCTAATTTGAATTTGTTACGTCTTCAATGAAATTGTCGTTCAAAATTTCTGCAAAACTTCCGGGTTTCTATGAACTTTTTAGAATGTAATCGAGTTTTTATTAAGATAGTGAAAAGGAGGATCAAATTATGCACAATCTATGAAGTGTTAAAGTATAAAATGTGTCTTTTCTTCCATGATGATAATAGTTCACGCCTTCTTAAATAATTTTCTTTAAGCAGTTCTATTTGCCGATTTTTTTTTTCAATATTTCCCTTTTTCATTTATTTTTCTTCTCATAATTTTTTAATGATAAATTGTAAATGATAATTTGTTTTCATAAAGCAATTTTGGTTGAATAACATAGAATTATGTGTAATTAAGAAATATTTACGGTTTCCTATTTTACATCCAATCTAACTTAAATTATTTTAGTGAAATATTTGATTATGGATAAATATCAGAAATTGGAGAAAATTGGCGAAGGTTCTTATGGCATTGTATATAAATGTTGTAATAAAGAAACAAGACAGGTAAGTTATATGTTTTTCCCTTATATATTATAAGCATTTGCTGACACTAGAACATTTGCTAACTCAATTTATGTATATAACAAGTTGAAAGGTATTTCAATGATTGATTCGATTATTATTTGCTCAATAAGTCAAAAAGTATTTCATCAATTGACTCGGTTACTGTTTACGTAATAAGCTAGGAAGTATTTCAATAATTAAATCGGTCATTGTTTATGTAACGACTCTTAAAAAAATTCAATTAATTGACTCAGTTATTATTTACGTAACGGGCTAAGAAATATTTCATTAATTGATTCAGTTATTGTTTATGTAACGAGTTAAGAAGTATTTCATTAACTGACTTGGATGACTGTATCCGTAATGATTAAGAATAAATCAATTTTAAATATAAGATTTCTAATCTTTGTTCTGATTTATCTGATTTTTCCAGTGAATGTTCCAGCGACACGACCATTTAGTTGTCTAAGTTCTTTTTGAATCGGTAAATTCCTGGGCGCTGCAAACATATCGTTTACAAAAACAAATCTTGCATTCTATACATGAATTTTGAATATATTTTTTGTTTGGGATTATCATGCATCTTTCGATTCCTTGTTTAATTTTTTATCTTTATTGCTTAAATTAAGTACGACATATAAAATTGTCCGAAAATTATGATAAGAATAAATATCAGATTATGATAAATAAATCTCCTTGATAATAAAATGTTGCTTGGTGAAGTAAATAAATTTAACAATTCATTACAAGAAAATTCTGATAATTTCCTTTCAGATCGTTGCAATCAAGAAGTTCATTGAATCAGAAGATGACCCAGCAACTAAAAAAATTGCTTTACGTGAGATTCGAATATTAAAGGTGAGTATAAATTGTTGAAAATGCAAAAATATCCATAGCATCAACCAGAAAGCGAGAATAATTCAAGAAATTTTGTTTATTTTAATATTATTTACTACCTTTTAAATATTTGCAGCACCTGAAACATCCAAATTTGATAGCCCTGATTAAAGTTTTTAAAAGGAATCGAAAGTTGCATTTGGTTTTTGAATATTGCGAAAAGACTGTTTTAAATGAATTGGAAAAATATCCCAATGGGTTTGTTTCATTTGCCATTTATGTAGATGCAATGGTTTTATGCATGACTTATAAAAATATGAAATAGATTTTATTTATCTAACTATGATTTAGCTGGAATTATATTTGTTTTGTTTTTTGTTTTTGGATTAGATGATAGTACAATGAATAATCATACTTATTGATAACAACATTTAAACATCACAATCAATTACTTATTATAAAATTATTAGATAGACCATTATTTATTCTGACAATGTGATTATGCATAATTCTTCGTCCTTAACCTTACTTTAACCAATAATTATATCTCGAAAAAGATGCTTGAAGAATATTTTAGGTGTCCAAAAGTTTTCATCAAAAAAACGATCTATCAATTATTACAAGCCGTACAATATTGTCATGCATTTAATTGCATTCATCGTGATATAAAACCTGAAAATATTTTACTGACAAGAAATGATGTTGTAAAATTGGCTGATTTTGGTTTTGCCCGAATGATAAGTAAGCAATCCAACAGCTTTCTTAATTTTTTTTCTTTTTTTTTTGTAAATTCACTGATAATATTATTTGTAATTAATTTGATCGATAATCATAATAACCACTAATTCTGAAAAAAATTTTCATGTCATAATATTTTGAACATTTAATTTTTTTACTAATTTCTTGGCTAAATTGCAATTTTTGAGAATATCAATATTTCTCGAACACTTAATGTGTCATGAAATGAAATGTATTTCCAATAGATGTATAAAATTAACATTTCTAATTTGAGAAAGCGACGATTATTATTTGTACCACGATCTGATAACTAAAAGGAAGCACTTCAAATAAGCGAAAATAAAAAATTTTTTCAAATAAAATAAAGTCTTTTTTTTGTAGATACGAGTGATTTCTACACAGATTACGTGGGCACTCGTTGGTATAGGAGTCCAGGTAATTTTTTTCTTATGTCCTTTAGCTTGTCGTTTTTTCCTTCATATTTGGAAATTACTTCCTTCTTTTGGAAGAATGATAATTAATTTATCGGAAGAACATAATTAATTGTCATTTTATCTCACAATTTTTTTTGTTGCCGATTCTTTGGATTACTACTTATATTATTCAGTTCATATGCTTATGTGTATTATCGGAAACAGTTCAATCACATATTAGCCGGATATAGCATTTTCAAGTTTTCCTGGTTTCATTTTAATTAAAATTACTTAAAATCAATTTTCCTTTTCTATTTTGATTCTTTTTAAATCTGGTGTTTCTCATATACTGTCATAGTCTTTCTCAGTCCAATTCAAGGAATATTCGTTGTATTGTTCCTTAATGAAATCAATTATTTAATTATTTCTTCAGAGTTACTGATAGGTGCTATACGATATGGACCACCAGTAGATGTTTGGGCAATCGGTTGTGTTTTCGCTGAAATGATTACCGGTGAAGCACTTTGGCCTGGTCGATCCGATATCGATCAATTATATCTAATCAGGAAAACTATGGGTATGGAAGAGTAATTTTTGTCATCGAAGAATAATAGAACTAATGACAAACTCTGTTTTAAATTATCAACATTGTTACGATAATGTGATATAGTTTGATAATATCATAACCTTTTGTGATTCAAATTTCGGAATAATTGATTCCAATATTGGGCATCATTTGAAATATTTCCTAAAAAGCATTAAAGTATCAAATGATATCTGTTTGAAAGAAAATTTATATTATCTGTACGGCTGGAAAGTCAAAATTCTGAAGTATCAAATTATGATTATTAAATTGACTTTTGATTTTAGGAGAATTTCTACCGCGGCAAAAAATACTGCCCCGGTCGAATTTGTTTATTCATGATGTTTCGATTCCGAACCCGGATGTGTGTGAAAATTTGACTAAAAGATTAAAAACTTCGCCAATAATTATCGATTTTTTATATGTAAATCTTTTCAACTGTTATTCTGAGCATTTAAAAAATTTTTGGAAATACGAGTTTTTGGAAATATGAGTTCCCAAAAATTTTTGGAAATACGAGTTTAGTAACTTCATCTTCTGATTGGAAGAAGTTCATAAATCATAGAGACTTAAAAGAAATTGAGAAACATCATCTTTTGGAATCATCGGTTAGTTAGATGGAATGTTTTGATATTCGATATAATGATAATCATATAACGGAAAGGCTTAAATTTTCTGCTATCAGGGATCAAATATCAGATATTATTTTGTAATGAATGAATAATTAAATTGCAACTTTAAATTTTATAAAAGAATAATAAGATTTAGAAATGTTTGGATATAAATCCAGAAAAGCGATGGTCTTGTAGTGAATTACTCCAGCATAATTACTTTGATGGTTATGCGTTTCATACTCCATTTCTTAAATCAACCGCTAAACGAGTATGTCACATACTGTTAACATTTTCTTATTAATGATATGGTGTAGTTCTGATAAGGACTGAGATTTTCTGGGAAATCCTGGGACTACCCGGTATGATTCAATGCATAGGATGAATGAAAAGAAGGTAACATTTAGCAATCGTCAAATCATTTCGTTCATTTATATTTAAATAAATGTAACGAACGGCTTGAAATCATTTTTTCATCTTCTTGAACTTCTAATTTACCCTGCTGTTATTGTCTTAATTTTTCATTTTTCAGCTTACGACAAACTATTTGCCTTATTTGGTAAACAATCCATTGAATGAACAACAACTGATTGATGGTGGCTTTAAGATTCTTGCTCAAAACAATGCAAGTACCTTCAATGGACAATATTTGCCTTCAATTTAAATATCGATCTTTCATTTTGTATTTTTATAATTATTCATGTGTTTATTATAAATTATCGACAGCAATAACGATGATTTCAAAATTAGGAATCAGAATATTCACTGAATCAGTCTTTGGAACGTCTACCACCTTCATTCCTTAGCGTTACAGTTAACATGTTTCTAAATAAAATAATGAATGTAAACTGAAACATTATTTTCTGGTCGATTATTTGATGAATAGTAATGATCTTAGGAATGCAGTATTTCATTCCCTAGAAACATATCTTAACCAATATTTTACTATATTAATGGATTGTTTTTCATTGGAAGTAATGTTAATTTTTGTTAAAAGGACGATTACTGTAGAAATGGTAATGAGTAATTATCAGAGGAATGATAATGGATGATTACTATAGGAATGATTTGACACTGTTCATCACAAGTTGTTAAATATTTTACAATCATATACACTGCATAATGGATCTTTTTTTGTCCATATTTCCACTGCTAGCCATTTTTCCACATTATTTGAAGCAACTCATGGATTTTATATAAACATGATGATTGGAAGAATACGTACGTGAAGATTTAAAATGAACATGCGTGAAATGACAAAACAGATATAGATTGCACACAATAATGCATAGAAAAGAGAACATTTAATAGATATGAAAATAACCATAACATAACTGCTGAAAAAATTTTTGAATGAAAATAAATTTTTTGAATTCATCGTTTTAAAATTGATATCGTAAGACAGAACTTCTTTATACATATAAATCTTATTTTCAATTTCCATATTTTCCCTTCTTTGATAGATTCTGATCGTCCTGCTCGAATATGATTTCGTTATCAACTTAAAATCAATTATTTGTCATTGCAATACATATTGCACTTTATATCTCACACTGCAATCATTACAATCACTCCTCATCCATCCTGTCACTTAGCTTTCTTTTTATTTAGAAAAATTTTCTTAACAATACCAAAAATCCAACAATTTATTTTGTTTCTTCTTAAAATGAAAAGCAATGATGCTATTCAAAATTAATTAGCAATAAATTATTAGTTTAATCATCGATTTCCTTTTTCAAAGAAGACAGATAATACTAATGAAATATCGTAAAAATCACAAGTAGAATTTAATAATCCTAAATCAATCATCGACATAAAAATTATGATGAGCCTAATGGAATAAAAGACGGGAAACACATTTTAAAAAAATACAATACGGAGCGTAACAAAAAGTGTATCCTCCAAATCTTACGTCAAATACCCATTGGAGAATTTAAATGAACCTCATCTAGTAACAAATAATAACTTGCTATTTAAACATTTTCTATTTGATGAATGCACTTTATATCCACGTGTTTGTCTCTAATCTTCACTTATTATCTCCGTTTCTGTCACTTTTGCATTTTTCCCAACCCATCACAACCAACAAAAGCTGACACATAACACGTGAACAGATTTTTCCCTCAAAGTGGAACGAATTTGTTTCGTTCTATGAATAATCAAATACTTCAGGAAGTGAATATTTCACACTTAGAGGTGTTTATTGACAGTATCAAATTTGCTTCACAATCATTTGTTTACATTTGTTCGGAGATGGGAAGTAGACGAAAAAGATTTTTTTTTTTCGGTTGTGAAACACATCATTTAGCAGTGAATTGAAATAGCATGCGTCGTCATCTATTTTTCCATTATGCGTTTGTTGGGCAAATTACAACTTATCCTTATTACGGTATTTCTTCTCGTTTGCTTAAAATTATACGATTTCTTCATGATCTCACGTGACGTTCGTTTAGAAACTAAATTCATCAGAAATACTCATCCTAAGCCTCAATTTTCCAAACTCACTGATAATTTGCTCATTTTTTCATCATTTGTGGATACACGAAATGGTAACATGGGTTTCCCATTTTTCCGGATTATAGCAGTTATGCGATTCAGGCATTATAAATATTACTGTGTGTTCAAAAATCAACAAACTCATGCGCAAATTTATGCAATGGCTGAAAATCATGGACGTTTGTATGGAGCATACATCTTAAATTGTCGAATTCCGGATCGAATTATAATCACAACTGTTAAAATTACATTAACGGATGGGAACGACAAGCTAGACATTGTTCCAACATATTATATCACTGCCGGTTCTCCTAATTCATTGGCAGCTTTCACTTACAACTATACCATTTGTTTACCGTTTCTTTACGGACATTTCTACAGTGCCAAATATATCATTGAAATGATCGAAATGTATAAAGTATTGGGAGTTCAGCAAATTACTGTTTATACTACAAAGCGAAATTTATACAGTGATGTTCAAAAAGTTCTGAACTATTACGAAGCAGAAAGGTTCTTTTTCCCGGATTAGCATTATCGGAAGGACAGTCCTCTCTGGAAATTTATGAATATGAAATAAATTTTAACAGCTTCACTTGTCTACTCTATCCATTAATCATCTTATTTCATTATGAAAATAGCAGTCTTTAAAAATATTATCGAAACAAGACATATTTGTCGAATATTTTAAAGAAGCTAGAACTACTAACAATTAATTAATTAAGTAAAATGGCAATGATTAGTAATCGAAACAAACCGATCAGTCAAAGGTTTTCTAGCATCTCTCGAAACATCAATACACGATCATGTTTGACATGTTATACGTTGACATCAGATGATAAATTACACTAAACAATTAACTAAGCCTTCTGATAATAATTGCAGATTTCTTTCATGCTAAGAAGCTCAGAATTTAAACAGATTTAATTATACTGCATCATAAAGATTTCATTTTCAGGCATAAAAAAAAGGTTTGATTTTTTTTAGTATTTTGGATGTGATTGATTTCGAGCTGCCAATAGTAGATGTTTGGAATCATGCTCAACTTGTTTTTATCAATGACTGCTTGTATAGGTAAACATTGAGATTATTATGTGAATGAATTCCATTTCAAAATTTTAGCATTTATTTTAAATTATAATTTTCAACTTTTTAAATAATATCATTATAAATCAATGCAAATTTATAACATTTATATGGTATTGCAAGAATAAATTTCCTAATTGCATGTATTTATCAGATGTTGCGGAAAAAAAATTTTTTTGCCAGAAAGTTTTATTGACGGACTAGATTTGGACAATATTTCCGTACTGCAGATTGAAACATAGGAATGGGACTGTTAAACGACTATTGGAATAGGGTATTAGTGGAAAAATAATGAAAGAATCACATGGTAAACCGAGTTGAAGAGTTGTGGGAGTCATAGGTTATGTTGTGACAGATGACATATCCTTTTATGGTGGAGTTGTTTACGGTGCTCTAAACATGACACATAGGCGCGATTATAAGACTGGAACATTAGCATAGGCCTACGATTTTTTACTGTGAAACAAAGCTGGGAAATTTGAACAGAGAATTGCATTAGATTTGTGAATTAGTTGCACTTATTTATTATCTATAAATGTACTGAGAAGCCGGAAACAAAGATGGGAATTAGATATTACATCGCAACATTTATTTATGTTTATCGTAGGTGGTGTGAGTCATGGGAGATAATTTTCTACAATACAGTACTTCGATTATTCAACATAATTATGCTAAATTTCCGTTTTCTTTGAAGAAGGTTTTAATAATCGAAACAGTGGGGTGTTTGTTTTCCTTTTCTTGTTTGGAGTATAGTAGATTCAAAGTCGCATGCATTGGACCGTTAAGCTTTCCATTTCTGGCAGGCTGATGTTTCGACCGACAGTGATTTAAAATATATTTTCAACATTGCATATAATATTTTTCGGGCATGAAATTTAATTGTAACGCTGAAAAAATTGTATTTATTCGTTTTCGTTCTTCATTTCAGGAATATTGGGCGAGCAAAGTTTGTTTCTTTTCAAGACTGGGATGAAATTATTATTCCGTCCCGGAACATTGACCTTACTTCACTCTTTCAGAATATTTTTAATGCTTCTATTGCAAGTTATCAAATATCAACGATGTATATTCATTATAAGTAAGTTTTCCTTTTTTTTCTTTTTTGCTTAGATATTGATCTCAGTTTTTCAAATTATCTTTCAAGCATATTTAAATATAACATAGTTAAGTGTAATTAAAGCTTATTTTATGAGTCATGAAAATTATATCGAGTTTTTATATTTTACAATTATAGTCCCAATTATCCATTCCTTATCAATAGCGTCCAAGCGAGAAGTGAACGTTTGGACAAGGAATTCACAAAATGTGTCCTGCAGCCTAGAATGGTTTTTGAGCAAGTAAGTGGTTCAAATATCGGATAGTTTCATTATCATAAGCATTCATTCACAAATCTTTCCAGTACAAATGTTAGTGATTTTCGAAGAAACCGATCAATAATTCATTTTAAATATGAACCAATCACTCGATAATATATTTTAGAAAGATGAAATTTTTTTGACCGTGATGGAACAAACTACTTGTTATTTCAATTATTTCTTACGATTCACATGTTTCTAGACTTACGAAAAAATAGAAATACATTTTATGTGCAAAATTAATCGCCCTTTTGTATTACATATAATTGCGAGACGCAAACTTATATGATTTGCAGAGTAGAAATTATTATAATTCATTATGATGACAATTCAAAGGATTTTTTTTTTTGATCACTTTTGCATTTATTAATAATATGTTACGAAAATAAAACGTTTCTAATTCTATTCCGTTTCTACTCCATTCCAAATTTTCAGGGTATTCATCATACCAGTCGAGTAATTCAAGATCATTATCTGACGCTGAAACTGCAAAGTAGTAAAGCCGTATTGCATCATTATGTGAAATATACGGATACTCAAACATATCCAGTTAATACAATACCTTCACGTTACGGGAAGATCTTACTTCGAAATTGTGATGTGGTTTTGAAAAAAATTTTTGTGTAGCAATTTTGATCAAATAAGCTCTCATCTTACTTGAATAAATAAATTTGTCATAAAACTGCTAATTTCTGATCTTATCAAGTCTTATTTTGAAATAATCCAATTAAACATGCGGAGCTGGAGGCATGATTTTCTCATATTTAGATTTTTAAAGAGGTTGTATTAATTTCTCCACAGAATAAATAAAGAAGTTTTTTTTTAACAAGTGAGCATTTCGTAACTGGTCAGTTCGACAATATCATCATGAAAAATACAGTTTGATTCATAGGATATCAGTCAGTCAAGTGTTACGATCGGGTAAATCTGTGTAAATAAAAATGTAAATGTTCGTTGTTACTTTTAATACAACGCAGCATCGAATAGGCGTTTGCTTTTATATAAATATACCTACAGCTTTTTTATTGTCATGTCTATTACAAGAGGAACCTCGAATGGAAATAACGCCACGACAATTATTGTAAACAAGGAGTGCGAAATAATGCAAATGGGCGATAAACATGTTCACTCGTCAGAAGAATAAACATATCTCCAAAACATTCCGATTCATAGATCAATAAAGTGAGGTCAACCAATCAAGAAGCACCACTATGGAGATTGGGCGAGGTGGATGAGTCCTGAAAGGATTTAAAAGGGTAGGATTTGGAGCTGGAGTTCAAATTTGAGTTCGGAGTTCATACATCAGCGCAGCGATGGCAACAGTATGGAGATCCGTGGCAACGCGTGGTCGGGTCGAGCTGGTACAAAAAATAAAAGATCAGGAGATATTGTAAGGACACTGATCAAGATTGAAAAACTAGCTTTGTGATTATAGAGTTCGCTCACCATACAATCCGACTTATCAGAGCACTTCTCGGTTCCATATTCTGCATACAATTAATGAAAACCTTACGATGACATCACTTGACAAGCCACTTGAGACATTCTTTCAAATGCTTTTATTTAATCGTGGGGTGTAAAGATTTCACATCGACCTTATGTCGCTCGTTTGTGTATTTATTGATTGCATGAAGTTTAGTGATTTCGAAAATACATTCTTTGCTTTTGGCGGGACCAATGGATGTCGATAATAGGACGGTGCGCTGGTTACTGGTGTAGTTGCACGTGGTGGAGTCGTATTTAACGGCACTTTAAGTTATCCAGTCACGTGCGGAATTTTTAGCGTATTTTTGTATAATATGTGTAGATTTTTTCGCGCATGTCATTTTCATGTCTATGAATGACCCTTTCCTCACTTTAGTATCATTTTGACTTGCTAAAGGACTCATAACAATGTCGTAAGTGCTATAAAATGATTTGAATTGGCTATTTTTCGACTCTGATTATTTCCGCGTTTATTCTGCACGATTGTTTTTCATCGCATATTTACTTGTTCTTTTTTTTTTCGCATAAATCTGAATATTCGTGCATTATTTTTGTAAAACTATCCGTTTACATTGTGCTCGTCTCAATAGCCATTAATTTTTTATCTTCATCATATCTCATTTATTTCGTGGTAAGATATGTTCGTACGTTTGATAAGCTTAAGATCAACCATCAAACTGTTTATTTTAGCTCACCAATCATCGGTCAGGAGTTTTGTAATTATTTCCATTAATTCGAATTTACTTAATTTCAATACTTACAAAAGAAAATGTTGTCCTAATTTGATTAAAGCTTTCGGATTATATCGTTCTGTGCTATGCAACGTCTATCTGTTATTAATCATACTGTTATGAAATGAACTGTGTTATAGTAACAACGAAACTATGATTATTTGAGTCAAATTTCATGGGAATTTGTATCATATCTTTTTTCGGTATATTATTGAAAGAAATATTGTTAAAGAAATAATTAAAAAACAGCGTAACTAGATGATTTAGCAGATGTTTTGAATTGTTATGCGCAAATGTCAAAATTAAAACTTTTGCATTCCTGAATCTAGTCTCTGTCAACCTCATTTTGCTTCATATACTTCATTATTTAGTGACAAACAATTTATGATACTTTTGCAATCTTTTATTTTGTACTAATATCCATTCTGTATGTTTTGTTATGTTTGCAGACCAATTTATCATCTTAACAATCCTTTTCTCTTCGTTCTGCTCTTATTGCATTCTCTATGATAAACCATTTCACTGTATGTGTAGAATTGTCTTAATATTTGATCATTATGTGACAAAATTATTAGGAAATTTTCAGAACATTATTTTCACGAAAGGTGTGAACAGATGACTGAAGAAGGTTACGAGGAGCGTCTTATTAATGAAGAATACAAAATATGGAAGAAAAATACACCCTTCCTCTACGATATGGTAGAATTTTTGAATTCCTTTTCGTCCCAATTCTTCCTAGAAATTTAGTGAAACGATTGGAAATTTTTATAATATATGAGAATTTAAAAATTAGGTAAGAAGTTATGGAATCTTTTGAAGGTGATGACACATGCGCTTGAATGGCCAAGTTTGACAGTGCAGTGGCTTCCCGATGTGCAAAGGTACGATTTTTATTAATTTTTTTTTTTTTTTTCGAAGTAGAAAATTTCAAAATTTTTTCTATGTGGAAAAATTCACCTTTTTTTTCTGATAGTCGAGTTTGTAATCACAATTTGATAGATTGGAAGGAAGCGATTACACAACTCATCGCCTCATTTTGGGTACCCATACTTCGGATGAACAGAATCATTTGGTTATAGCAAAACTATTGCTGCCTACTGATGATGCACAATTTGATGCTTCGAAATATGACACCGAAAAAGGCGGTATTTTTTTCTCGAACACTTTTTTTAGCTGGATTAGAAATTTCAAAAATTATGGGATGGCCGCTGAAAATGAATGTTTTATATTTAAATTATTGTAGAATTTGGGGGTTTTGGTTCGATAACGGGAAAAATTGATGTTGAAATTAAAATGAATCATGAAGGCGAGGTAAATCGTGCACGCTACATGCCACAGAATCCAGTTTTGTTAGCTACGAAATCACCAAACAGCGAGGTAATTTTTTCACCGTCTTTCTCGCTTTTTTTCCCAAAAGAAATATTTTTTGCACACTGCTATTATTTTGCTATTATGTTATTAGTTAAGCCTATCGATAAAGATAACAAATCATTTGATTTATATTGATAGTTTTTTTTTTTTTCTTGAATGAAATTGTTCAGGTATTTATCTTCGATTATACAAAACATCCATCTGTTCCAAATCCTGCTGATAATGTTTGCAAGCCACAATTACGTTTACGTGGCCATACAAAAGAAGGTGTCGTGTTTTTCTTTATATCACTGTTTTTTAAATTTATTTTAACTCTTGCTTCGTTTTTTCCATTTCATTTCATTCAGCATGAATCATTTATTTTGAGGTTATGGATTATCATGGAATCCAAACTTGCCTGGTCATTTGCTTTCTGCTTCGGATGATATGACTGTTTGTTTATGGGATGTGCAAGCAGCGACTGCTCAGTCAAGCTTTCTTGACGCAAAAACGGTAAGCGATTTTTGTAATTAAGCATCACTGAAATTTTTACCATAATCATTATTTTCGGGCTACGTAGTGATTAGAATCTTGAGTTTAAAAAATTTCCGGTTATACCCATTATTTTAGAAATATGAGAAAGCTGAATACTATTATGTAATTAATTTTTTGATTTTTTTCTAAATTATCATTAAATTCCTTCTTTATGTGTCAGCGATATCGTCTTAGTAGATATGTGGAAATATGTTTTTTGAAATGAATTCTTCTGTGCTGCTACGAAATTCAATTGATAAAAGACTTATGTAATTTACTTTACTTGTAGATTTTCAACGGACATAATGCGGTTGTCGAGGATGTTGCCTGGCATGTGCTGCATGAAGCGGTGTTTGGTTCAGTAGGTGATGATCGTAAGTTGATGATTTGGGATACCCGTACAAACAGTGCAAATAAACCAAATCACACTGTTGATGCTCATTCGGCTGAAGTAAACTGCTTATCCTTCAATCCATATTCGGAATTTATATTGGCTACTGGTTCAGCTGACAAGGTTCTGTTTCTTTTATTCTTTTTTTTCAACATCGCTTTTGCTCTAGTTCGAGTTAAGGAATAGGCATATTAGAATAGGCATATTACATGAAGCATTGAAGAAATATTTTAAACATTAAGACTGTCTGATTATTCATTTTAACTCCATTATGCTAATAATGCATTTTGTTCCTCCGATGGACATCAATGATATTGTTTTTTATATCAGCATGTATTGTTAATTTTTGTTTTTTAGACAGTAGCTTTATGGGATTTGCGAAATCTGAAATTGAAATTGCATTCATTCGAATCACATAAGGATGAAATTTTCCAAGTCCAGTGGTCACCACACAATGAAACGATTCTTGCATCATCCGGTACAGATCGACGACTTCATGTTTGGGATTTAAGTAAAATAGGTGAAGAGCAATCACCAGAAGATGCTGAGGATGGTCCTGCAGAGTTGCTTTTTATACATGGTGGACATACAGCTAAGGTATTTAATATATGTTAATTAAGCTAGTTTCTTACTTTTCCTAATTATATGTGTAATTGTTAATTTAAAATCTTTTCTCAGTTTTCGTTATTATTGGGAAGTTGTCGTAATTTTGAAAGCTTCCTAATTATCACAGTTGTGCAATGTTTAAAACTTATCTGACCTCTTTCAATGAACTGTGCTATTGCGAAGCATTTATAATTAGCAGTCAGTTAAGATCATTTCCGTAATTAGAAATAAGTGCAATTCCATTATTTCGTTTGCGGCATTACTTCGAATCATGCAGCAAAAAATTAATGGAAAGTTATTGGATAAGGACGTTTTGATAATGCATTTACAATAAGCATAATGATATATTCAGTTTACCAATAGCCCAGTAACACTTGTTTCATTTCTTTTCATATTTTCTTGAGATAAACTTTTTTCTTTTTTTCAGATCTCAGACTTTTCCTGGAATCCCAACGAACCTTGGGTTGTATGCTCTGTATCAGAGGATAATATTATGCAGATTTGGCAGATGGCTGATAATATTTATAATGAAGAAGATACCGACACTCAAACTGATCAAATGGAGCGTTAAACTAAATGGAAAGAATTATAGAGGATTGTTGTATATTCACTCTGTTTTTATTTTGTTATCGATGTATTTGTTTACATCTTAATTCTATGAAATCATTTGTGAGTAATTAAAATATGAGCTGCTCGTCTCAGATATAGTTTCGGGTATTTCCAAAGATCTGAAATTATGAATAGTCTTTGCTACCATTTTAAAATCAATTTCAATTTATGTTCTCCTGAAGGATAAATGGTCAAAATGAATATGATAATAAATTGTGGAATATGGTAATGAACTTTGGAATTGATAGACAATACCTCAATAATGATTTGATTATTTTGATATAATCAAAGGGAGAAATCAGATATGATTGAAATTTTCTAGAAGTTTTGAATGAATATTATCGTTGTTATATTAGTTTTTCTGTTTAAGAATTGATTCTTTAAATACTTGCTGTTTTTATTTCAACTGGTTATATTTTTATTGTTTTGCACCTTATGTTTTGCATAAAATTTGATCCACTGAATATTTTACTCGTTCAAATATGTGAGTTAAAGAACTATTAAAGCAATTATTATTTGCACTTGCGGTATACTGAATACTTCGATTAATATTTTTCACCGAAGTTTTTACTTTTTTCTAATTTGGTTCTGTTGTTGGTGAGATATCATTGCCTAGCGAATAAAAATTATTTTTTAGTGTTGGCAGGGATGAATAATGCCTCTTTTGATTAGAATAGTTTTTTGGCTAAATCTTTAGGAACAATATCGGTTCTCAGATTGCACTTGAAAGTTTAATTAAAGGGTAGCAAATTAATGTTTCAAATGCGACGTTTCTTTATAACAGATGATAGAAGACTGCCTAGTCGCTATACATAAGGTCGATTTAGTGATACATCAGAACGATGGCATGCAAGCTGACTGTAGGTGGTGAATTTGGTATATAATAAATGAATCTATTTTGACTGATCTCGTCATCTAAATTCCGTTTGATTTAATAGACAATGTTTTGGGAAGATATTCCGTTAATAAACACTTTTCAGATCGTACCTGGATTACCTTGTTCGTATTCGATAATGGTAGGTATTCTGTTGCAGAGTTTTAGTTATATCTTGAACATTTCTGTTTTAAATATTGTTTTGCGTAATTTTTGTACTGCAGTGTTTTCTTACCAGATAGTCTAAATATTTTTATTTGAATATTGTGGTGCTTCACAATTTTTATGTTTCATTAATTTGTTATCATTCCATCACTAGTATTTTTTGTTTTTTGCATCTCCTAAATGTATTTTATTTTCTTGAAATGCAATCTTTTTTCTGAAAAGAATCATTTTGAATATGTTTAAGGAAAATTAAAGCGAATAAACATCCTCTGTTTATTTTATAGGATTTTTTAACTTTTAAATCAATCACCAACTAATGGGATTATATTTAAGGCTCGAAATGCAGAGAAGGCAATGACTGCTTTGGCCAGATGGCGGCGAATGAAGGAAGAAGAAGAGAAAGGTCCAGTTGCGAAACGGCCAAACGATGTGAACGAATGCAACACGCTAAGTATGTAATTATGTTTTAAATAGTAGGTTTTATTTTCTGAATGATTAAATTTCTTTATTTCTTAGTTTTATTTTCTGTTTGTTTTGCAGACGATGCAGAAAGATATAGAAAGCAAGTGACGATGGAAATTGCCAAGAAAATAGCGCTGATACAAAATCCCGGTTTGGGTGAATTTAAAATTCGAGATTTAAATGATGAAATAAACAAATTGCTACGAGTAAAATATGCTTGGGAAACAAGAATTAAGGAACTCGGAGGCCAGGATTATAGGTATATTTGTGTTTTCTGAAAGTATTTCTAAGAATGAATACTTAAGGTGGAGTTTTTCCCGAATTACTTTATTTAAAAGTGACATGGTTATATGCTAATTCGCTGCTACTTTATAGAAAGATAGCACCCAAGGAACTAGATCGAGAAGGGCGTGAAGTAGCGGGTAGTAAAGGTTATAAATATTTCGGAGCTGCAAAAGATTTGCCCGGTGTTCGAGAACTTTTCGAAAAAGTAGGAATCGATGAATCGCGAAAAAATCGCATGGAATTAATCAAGTTTTTGGATGCGGATTATTATGGCTATATGGATGATGACGACGGTTTATTAGTACCATTGGAAATGGATGCTGAAATCAAAGCTCGTTTGCAAATCGAAAAAGTCAGATTTTTCTACTTTACGAGTGGGTTTCTTTGGCATGCATTTTAATAAATATAAAAAAAGTTTTGCAAAATGTTTTCTAGGATTGGGACGAAAATAAAGATGCATTAAAAGCAAAGAAGGCATTCGAAGAAATCGATATATACAAAATTGTTGATGTAAGTAATCCATGCATAAAGGAGATTACATGAATTTATTTTATATTATTTTCTAACGTTTATTAGATTTATTATTATTGATATGATATATTTTACTTTGAAATTTCTATTTTCAAATTTACGCTATCTTGGAGCGTTATTCTGCATTATTTTTACTATTATTGAGATACCAACAACTATACGCAGCTGTTATAATTTAATTTTTATTCTAATATAGTTCGAAATTTCATTTTAAATTTTGCTCTCCTCCTATTTTCATTTATATATTCTTGATAAGCTAACTTTTATAGGATTCTGACGAAGAAGATATCAATACGAAGCAGTCTATATTGATAGGTGATGATGGGAAGAAAACATTCATTCAACATGTTGTTGTGCCGTCGCAGAAAGAAATCGAGAATCTTATTTTGGAAAGGAAGAAAGCTCAGCTTTTTGATAGATATGTAGGAAGTTCATCGAATTCGTATTAATCACTGTGTAATTTTTAAGTTTTTTTTTTTTTTTTTTTTTTTTTTTTTAACCAAATTTTTTTTTTGTTTTGCTATTCTAAAACGATAGATTGTTAATGCATTGCTCATTTACACAGGATTTTTTCAAGATTGTCGATAAGCCTGTCGTATTAGTCTTGTGTAAGGAAATGGTATCTTCTTATTGATATTGTTCCTTAAATCATGGATGTCTCTCATTTTGTTTGTTTTTGAATTTCAGCATTTACTGTTTGCTGATTTCTCGATTGTTCTTGAAAACTAAATATTGTCTTGACCGGTGAATTCTGAAAGCATTCTTATATCAATCATATTTCAACTTTTTGACAGTTATTTAATTAAAATTGTATGATTTTCCGAAGTATTAGTCCTGATCACATTTCAGTCTGTTAAAAAAGCTCTGGAAAATTTCATTTATGTGAATGGTTTCTAATAGTCAGGAGAGAAGCCATTAATACAAATTAGTACGTGAGATATCTATTTCATTTTATAAACTGTCATAATTTTGAAACTCTAGAGACGATCTTTTCATTTGATTTTATAACTTGGGAAAATTGAAGAAAGTAGTGACTTTTTCTTAGATTTTCAAATAGTTTTTGAAAGTCAAAGAATATCTTGATCTTCATAAAAGTATGAAAGTTTGTAGTGAAGTTTATGCGATATGTTTCTCAATCGAAAGATGACTTCTGTATCGATAATAGATGACTGGTTAATTTTTTGGTTTTCTTGTTTTTGTTTTTATTTTTTCACTTCAATATTAAGTATAGAAACGTATCTTGATATAATGTATTTTGCTCATAACAGAAATGAAATTTGTTTAATTGCTATTTGTGCATACTTCGACTTAGGTATAGGTGGAAGATACGAACTGTTAACTTTGATGGATGATCATTTCGTGGCCGGAAAATAGACTTCCACTGATTAGAAGTTAATGTTCAGAATCGATTATGTTTTGTTAGCAAGCGGATTACAATCTTGATAAATATAAAGTCTAGATTAATTGGATTCTTCAAGTATTTCATAGGCAACTGAGCAATTGATTTCTTTTTCTCTTACTCGATAGGAGAAAAAGAAATCAATAGCTCTTTATTCGGTCTTCATAATGTTAACATGGCTTATCCGACATTGTTGATAGATAAATAATGCAAGTGAAACAAGCCTGCAAGCCTAAAAAAGGTTCTAAAAGTGTTTGTTAAAGTCAATTCTAAGCAATTCTTATTTCTTAAGTCTATTTATTTAAAAAAACTTCGTTGAATCTTTTCTTTGTTTCTGTATGCTCATTTTCCTGTGAGCTTCGATAAGTTTTTTCACATCACGCCTATGTAATATTGAATCCTTGGTAAGTGCTTCAATTGCTGCAGTTGCAACCGCTTCTTGTCGTCGTTGCATCAGTGCATCACGATATTGCACTACAAATGTTATATCTTTTATTTCCAAATTCAGTAAATCTTTATGCCAGCTATTATGAACAAAACATTCGAAATATCCAATTACTGAAATCATAATTAGAATTATATTACGGTTACGTTTGCAATCATAATCATAATTTTATTATAATATTACTGAAAGATTAAGAGAACTTTTTATGCCGGACCTCTTATGATTAATGTTGATGATCAATTAAAAATAAAACTTACTTGAGTGAATAATGATCAGGCCGCCCCATGCAATTGACCAGAACCATCCAACGAACAGAAACGTTATCGTGAAGAATTGACTAATGCCAACCAAAAAATTAACAAATAGTGTGATCAATTTACGACCTTCTTTAAAATTTATTCTTGGTTGTCCCATACATAATGCACTAATTCCACTTAAAATTGTCCCTAAATAATAGTTAATAATTAGCTATTATCATGATAGATTTTTCCATCCGAAACAAATACTATGATTTCAAAAATGATCTATTATTAATTTTATCTGATGAGTTTGACTTTCACCTGATCCGGGAATGATAATATTGAAGAAGAGGCATAGAAGAGCAACCGGAACTGGAAGGAACGGTATCGCCTCATGCATAATCGTTATATCATTACTGGGTATTTGTACCTTATCCGCTAAACGATGATCACTAATATCAGCTGCCACCTGTGCTTGTATCACAACACTGGGCATATTGTAGAAGGAATCTAGCTGCTGCAATTATTTCATGCTATTTTAAAAAATAATAAGAAACCTGGAAATGATGCTCTGCTCGCAACATTTGCAACCTTTCATCTGCTCTTGAAATTTTCCTAATTTTCATACAAAAATGTAGCATACAAAACTAGTTCCTGTGTGTAGTATGCCCTCATTTTGACCGTAGCGTATGATACGTGGAAGCGCTTTTTGTACCAGTTTCCAGCCTCGTGATCTATCATTTTCTCCTCGTTTATTACTTTCATCTGAAAATTTGGCTACTTCTAAATATGCATAAATTGCTTTCATATTATTACTTCTTATAGACATAAATGGTACTAAGCTATTTTGACTGATCTGCAACTCAACAAAGAAATTCGACTACTCGGAATTACTTACAGCGAAAATTACATTGTACATTCGGTTAAGAAAAAGAGCAATATTAGTGGAAATAGTGAATGAATCTTGAAGATAATAAAATAGAATTGTGAAATGATTGAGATAAATTCTGAATGTGAAATTGTAAATTATACATTATTGGTTTGCAATGATCACTGTCATCACAATCATTATTGTAATCATTCATATCAGTCCAACCAAAAACCTTTTATGCATTACCTTTTTACGAAAGTTACTCATTGCATTTCAACCCAGGGTTAGTATGATGACGAGTATATGAAATGAATTTTTCAAAATAGTTGAAATTACATTATTATCATATAAGCATATTGAAAGACTAATCAAAAACTAATTTACTATAAGCTTTTTTTTTCAGGAAAATTTGTCTAGTTATCTATTTATCTTTTTACTGCATTAAAAAAAGTATTAATAATTAATTAAGCTTTATTTGCTACTAATTTTCGGAGATAATTATTTCCTTTTTTATGGCAATGAAAAGTATGAAGTAATCTTTGATAATTTTGTTTTATGGAATTAAAATTTCTGTAAAAAGAAAATAAAATAATAAGACTAACTGGTATTAAAAATTGTATTGTCACATTGCGATATAATCGATTCATTTTGATGTCTCATCGTTACTTTCCAACTTTTTTACGGAAATAAATAAACGTATCATATAATCATATAACTTCCTTTATTAACAATCAATTTGTAATCATGTAAGTTTCTGCAATTCCATATTATTTCATTTTTATTAACGTCATTAAAAATATACTTGTGACAAATATCTATTTCCATTCTAATTGTTTCATCCATTCTTAATCTTGTATTAGATTTTCACTTCAAAGCAACAACTAAATCTTCTTGGTCGTCTCTTTTTCATATGGAAAAGGATTTAATATTTTGGCCATTAATTCATAAAAAAAAGTATTTAAAACGGTTAGGAAAAAGGTTTTGAAAAAGAATTTGACTGCTTTTGTCCTGAAGAATTAATTTCTCGAAAAACAATACATTAACCGAAGTAATCACTGTGCAAAACTATTCTATCATTAAATTATTACTTGATATGCCACAAGACTTCATAGAAATATTATCTGTTCGTTTCATAATATGTTCTAAACACTTTATGAAACGAATAATCGATATTGCTATGCCAAAGTATTGCATTATTTTCACCTCTTCCATTATTTCAAAAAGCTTTCCCCGATTTTTCCCAGTCATCACAAAGTATTCCGTTGCTTAGAACATTATTTTTCTTATGTAGCTAAAAAAATTTTCGAGAAAAAAAATAAAATGAGGAGAAAACAATTGCCCAATACTAAAATAATCATTCAAGTGAGTTATAACTGTGGCCAAGTAGGGCCAAAAGCCAATAAGCCAACGATTACGCATAATTGCGTTGTGAAGAGGAAGAAAAACGGGAAGCTACAAATGCTTCGGACTTAAGTACTTGACAAATTTTATGGTAGTTCAACAAAATAAAAAAAAAATAAAGAAAGGAAATGAAGTAGGCTGTCATCAAAAAAAAAAAAATGATTATTGGCAAAGCGGAATTCAACATGAAGTAGAAAAGAAACTTTCTCTCAAATGAGTTTCCTAAGTTAAAAAAGATTTTCCATATATAACAGCAATTAGAACATCCACAGAAAAAGGAAAAATGAAACAGAAGAATTTAATAAATTAAGCAAAGATTAACCATCAGAAATTTATCAGTGTTCATTCCATCATTATGCATGATTATGCAAGCAATTTATTTTTGATCAAGCAATGATTGATTCAAAAGCTGAAAGACAAACGTTGAACAGCGCTCCGATTCAGATTATAAAGTATCAAAAATTTCATTGACTATGAAGATTTCTAGAGATGATACCATTATGAACTTTTATCACTAATATTTGAAGTAGATGAAAACCAAAAAATAAAAATAAAAAATGAGTGATGAAGAGATTTTGAAACTTGTCTACTCTCTAATTAGTGAAATAATTAAATTGTCACTCACGGTATTGTATATTAAAGGCTCATTCATTTTTTTAAGAAAATTATTATAAAAATGAAGTGGTCGATGAAATTTTATTATTTGTACTAAATGTACAATTGGCAATGGGTTGTTTTCATCGTACGGCATTTCCAGTTTTATGTCTCATCTTAGTTTTAGTGATTGGTGGATGCGAAATGGCTATTGTACGAATTCCGGAATATACCATTCAGAATGTACATGGCAAGTTATTTTTTATTATCCTCATTTTTGATTCCATAATAGGATGACAAACAATAAAGTGTAAATTATTTAGTGAATTTATAGCTCGAATTATTATTTGATAGAGATAAAGCTGTTAATTTTTTCGATCCTTCATATTTAATTAACTTCTCGTTCGCATTCTCGAAGGAAATACAGCAATGCTTTAGTTTCATCTTCACTGGATATCTTGAATGAGGAAGATTACTTCTGGCAATTATAGTAATGTCGAAAAATATGTCGCACTGAATAATTGGATTATTCTGATGTTACTGTAGTTAGTCAGTCTATCATCTATGAATCTTGTATTTTTAGCAGATCAAGAAGAAATACGAAATGATTTCTTGCTGCTCGAAACAATTCTCTTTGATTCTTTCAATACTTTTAAAAGACCAATTGAAATGATTCAGTTGGATCAATCAATTGACAATCATATCGGAAAGACAATTGATACCACAACACCGATTAATGAAGATATCAATTAGAATCTTCAATTTTATACTTAAAATTTGATTTATCAATGACTAAAATGTTTCCCAAATTAATTCATTTCATTAAAAATTATAATATTTGCTTCTCCCTGTAAAATTATTTTAAATGGAATTGAAATATGAAGTTTTTATTAGCTATTGAATATTCTGAGACAATTTTGAAGAAACAATATCTGATTGCGGCTATGAAAAATTCATTGATTAGTTATGTTAAACCACAACTTCGAATTTTTATTGACACTAATATGCTATTTTCTGTTGACTTTTTTTCTTTTTATTTTAAGTAACTGGTAAATTTTCAATTTTCCACGACATCCAATTTTACAAGAAACTGTCATTATTTCAGAAATGAAGATTGTTGAAAAGTTAACGAATATCTTCAAACATCAGCATATTTCGGCACTCATCGAAACGAAACAATTCCAAAATTTCGTAAAATCAACAAAAATAATTGGTATATTTCACAGAGAAGAAATTATTTCTGACTTTTAAGCAATAACTTGCCAATAATTTAAATAACCTATCTAATTAATTTAATATTTTGCAATGTCCTGGAAGCAATAATGATTATACAACTATAAAAGTAATAAAACTACATATTTATTCCAAATGAATATTAGAATATCTAAATCAATGAACTGGAACTGAAATAAATCCAAAAAGATATGCCAAAATCAAAAAATTTTAGAAGACAAAATATTTCTGCTGATATCAATGATATGAGTTATCACTTATCACTTTTGTTCATTATTTTAGCTTGATATGATCTATAATAATTTATAGGTGAGATAGATGGATGCATCAAAGATTTAGTTAAATTAATTGATTCTGCTGCAAATGCACTCTTGATCACAACGTATTGTCGTTTAACTGGCCAGAATCAAACATATATAAAACAGTGTTTCGGTAATAATTCTTTTCTTGCACATAAAAATTTATGTCTTTTTTTTTTAATAGTTTTTTTTTTTTTTTTTTTTTTTTTTGAATTTGAAGTATCATTTTTTTTTTTTTTTTTTTTCAAATTGATCATTATTTTTTTGTTTTAATCGTTTTTTTCTCCTAATATTTATTTTAGATTTAATTTCCAATCAAATTTTTATCAAGTTCGAATAAAATTTCAGGAAAAATAAATAATTATAATTAAAAGTTAAAAATTGATTTGAAGTTTTAAAGAAATTGATATTTTAAAAGAGATATTCTGCTTTTATTAATTCACAATCAAATTACTTTTGATGAATCTAACATAGAGCGATGATTTATAGCATTTCCCTCATTTCTGATTCAAAATTCATAAATGAAAGCAGTAAATATTGTAAACTCAAAAAAAGTAAACTCTACGTACTTTTCTATTTTGAACATTTTAAGATAATATTTTACAGATATGCATTTAACATTTGACGAATATTTCTCGCAAATTCTGGATGCTTGGGGTCGTCCATCACCAGGCCTCTACTCATCGGGGCCATTCTTTTGGCTCGGTGCTTATGATCAATGTCAGAGTATATCGGAAGGGATGATCTTAAACGAATCTGTCCAATATTGTCGAGCAAATATTCATATTGAAGCATATGGAATGGAACAACGTCAAATACCTCTCTTCTACGGTTTCCATATAATTTAGCATAATATTTTTGAGTTAAATTTAATAAATCAGAAGTAAAACTTGAGTCATATTAAATTCATGGATTTTATTTGTTATTCTTTATATTTTAAGTTCTCAAGAATGATCCTATTTTGATGAACATTAACATAAAAGCATAAAATGACATTATTTTCAGGAATGTGCTTGCCAGTTCGTTGTAATCAACATTCAATACATAATGTTTTTCCCATTCTATCCTTTTTTCTAACGAAAACTTTTGGCATTCAGATTTCCAACAGTTCAACTGTCGAATGCTTCAAGCAAAAGGAATCGTTTTTCAATAAACTTGGTATTTCACAGGTATATTTCTACATTTTACATCCAAAGATTTTTCGGAAAATTTGAGTGATTGATTTTATTATCTATTAATGAGTTCGAAAATTTCAATCATTTTCAATTTCAATTAATTTACAGTGGACAATTCTCATTATCCTTGCTTTTCTTGTTCTATTGGTAATATGTGGTACTTTGATGGACATCTATCGTAAACGCAATCAAAAATATTCTGTTAACAAAAGTCTCATTTATTCTTTTTCAAATTTCTGAAACAATACTCTAACTGAAAGTAACTACATCCACTATGAATAACAATATTCCCCACTTATTTCATTCAGTACGATTAATTTCAAATTTGTGGACTATATTAGTTCGACTGTTTCTGAAATTTCTAACATCTCCATTATTTCACTTCTCAGCTTTTAATTTTAATTTTAATTTATTTTTATAAGAATTGTATTTTTATCTCTTGCTAAAATCTATGAATCTTCTACTTCTCAAATTCGAAAAAAAAGTTGATCATGACAACAATAAGACAATTGATTAGTGACACTCTTTGGCGAAATTTCTAGAAGTTTAGTAGATATTTTAGATCGAGAGTTTCGGAAATCACACTGTTTCAGATAAAATAGGGGAGGGGGGGGGGGGGGGGGGGGGGGGGGGGGGGGGGGGGGGGGGGGGGGGGAAAGAAAAATACCATTAACTTGATATTACTTAATGCTACTTAGTACATGGCTCAACAAATGTTTTGAACCGATATTTTTGATATTTCTTTGCTTAAATTTCAAATCTTAATGAGACAAAGTTTCTGGTCAAAAATATATGTCATAATTACATTGGGTAGCAAAATTAGAACTTATTTCTCGTGATACTGCATATAACAAAAAACTACAATGTCATTCATCTTTTTTCCCTTGTAAATGTTCTTTAGTTTACTGCTTGTTCTACTCAAATAAGTAAACCAATATCACTTCAGTAAACTTTAAATCAAATCAAAAATGTTCTATTTCTACAAAATATCATTCTTTTAGAAATATTTGAAGCAGTAATTACAAATTTTAACTAGTAATACTAATCTTCTGGAATGTTTCTATTTTGATAAGTAATTTCAATGTACTGTAGCATACCGTATGTGCATACTGTAGTATATTGAAAATAAAAAAGCAAATGAATAAAATAGAATAAACCTTCCTGATCCCTTGCATAACTTGCAGAATTGTTTAAAAGTTGTAGTCATATATCAGTACGACTGCCGACAAAAATACCATCACACGCATCCTCCGTTTGTACACCATACGTACAGGATGACGCACGTAGTTTCATTTATAGCGATGCTCCTTCACAAGCTCTTACATACAAAAGTGTACCAGCTTTACGAAGAACATTGAAAAAATCGAGTTCTATCATCAATACCGTAAATCCGTCATATTCTCTTATTCTATTTATTCTAAATTTCTATTTAAGGGGAATCATACAGTATTTAATCACTTCATTTATTTCGAGAAAGAACATATATATTATTAACGCAATGTTACTTCAGATTCAATCCTTTTTTCTTAATTTAAATTCACTATTTAATTTAAGATAATGTTTTAGTTGCTACTGACATGATGGCATTTTTAACATATCCCTACTTCATTTCCGCAAAATAAGATTAACTGAAATAAATATTCCATTTTTTGTTGTTATAAAAAAGTGGAATTTAGATACTCGCATTCAGCATTCGTTCCACTTATCATTATTTGACACGTCCATGTAATCGACACCTGGATTCGTTGCATGCTATTCGAGTGTTAAGCGCTTTTTGGGTAATATTTTTCACGGAAATCTTCACGTTCATTTTCAATTTTTCCATGTAAAGTGGTCTAAATCCTTTTATTTGGTTAAATATTAGCGGAAATCTGCTGTTTTTAATTTTTTATATCAATGGATAAATAGTTTACACGGCTCATGCTTGGAAGATTGCATGTATTCAATTATTTTTAAATTAATTTATTCTCTGAACCATACCGTTCGACCTACAGTGTCTTTAATATTGGAAACGGTACAACATTTCGGGATATTTCAAATATTACTCCACCATCAACACCTTCACTGGATGTTCATATAATCATGCATATAGCTGAAACATTGCCTTTCTATTTACATCCTTATCCACCGTGAACTCATTATTTATCTTATACGACATTCGCTCCATTTAATTTCAATAAATTTAAATCTTACTATCTTATAAGCACTGACTTCCTTATCCTTCCTTTAAATCCATTATATGGAGAATAAATTTTTTATTTAAATTGAAATTCAAGAATATTTAATGTTTTGGAATTATTTCAGGTAGTAATTGGTCATGCACATTTGTTTTCACTAGAATACGTTGGCAATATTCGACAATTTTGGAGCTCATTGAAAACAAACGAGCATCTTTTTCAAATTATTTTCAATTCATCACTTTCGATTGATTCCTTTTTATTGATATCTGGTACCGTATTAGCATATAAAGTACACCTCCGCCTAATCCAGTTAAAACGACGCAAAAACGGACGACCTGCTTTATCACCATGTGGATGGCTTCTGCTTTGGTTGCATCGTCTCATGCGTCTAACACCCGCTTATTTTATCACACTTCTTATCATTCATTTCATTTTCCATCATCTTGGTGATGGGCCAATGTGGTCTCAGCAGAATGGTTCATTTTAATTCTTTTTTGGCTAATTTGTTAAAATTTCAAAGTTATACATACAATTGTATTAAATTGATATGATGGATATAATTATGAGCGCTTTTTGTGTTACTATGTTTTAGTTAAATTATGATAACATAATCATATCTAATCATATAGAAATCGCACATTTACTCCATAACTAGAAGTTTTAAATGCTTAAAGCATGCTTAAGGCTTCAAGCAAATCGAGAAAAAGCCGTTCCGTTAAGATACAGAATGCAGATAAAATGAGTTTATTTGTTATGCAGTTGTTGCATACTGATAAGACTTTTTTTTCATAAAATATTCATTGGATTACAAATTTAGTTAAAAAGTGAGGAACTCAGACTAACTCCAACTTAGTGTTTAATGTTTACCTCAGGTGACTGGTTGGATCTCACTGAGACGAGCACAAAAATATTCTCGCAGCGCTTATAAACAGATTATATATGACGCTAATAAAACCACACCATACATATTACACTACACCACACTATATACCACTGCAGCACAGTACACCACGCCACTCCATACCACACCATACTACACTACATGCTACATCACACCATATAATTTAGTTTCTGTATTCTGCAGCAAATATATTCCGATACTTTAGAACTGTCATTTCTACATTGCAACGATTCAATTTTAACAGGAAGTACCTGTTTTTCCAAATGTGAAAATTATAGGAATTTTCGGCGCACGGTGCGATAAAGACGATATTTGGCGACAACTACTTTTTGTGAGCAATTTCTATCCCAATGAATGTATGCCATGGATGTGGTACCTCGCGCTGGATACACAATTTTACTTGGTCAGACTTCTAAATTATATTTTTCAAAACTTATTTTCCCAACTTTTTCAGCAAGATTCCTCTTGATTACGTCTTACACGTCTTACAACGTAAATTGGCGCAACCTACCAAAAGAAAAAAAAAAACTTTGTGGTAAAATGGTACCATCAATTGCAACTACAATTCATCTTGCATGTATCCTTAATTGTAATTCATCATATGTTCATTTTATGCGGTCATTCATTCTCACTTTACATTCTTGGCGCAAATATAATCTCAGTACATTATATTTACTTTTTCATAAACTCATTCGAGTTTCTTTTCCCGATCCTGCATTATTTTTTCGCTGATTACGGTATGACACTTACAGTAAACTAAGATATAAATATCTCAGAAAATCTACCAATATCTGTCCGTTAGTCAATAGATGTTTTGATATTTTGCTTAATTTTGTGATGGGTTATTATAATAGAAATAGTTTGTAATGTTGCTAAAGCAATTTTCAAGTTTAGAAATTTTGCTTATTTTAACTTTCGGTTATTCATTTCCTCAAATATCTTGACCTAACATTATTTCATTGTAAAATTTTTTAAGAAGTTCGAATTTGAAATCTTTTTAGTAAAAGTAAAAATGAGCTTTTCTCAACAGATTCCCTTGTGTAAAAGTCTTTTATTGCACGAATATTTCTTAGCTATAGTAATTAAGATTAAATATATTAATGCAAAGTTTTAATCCATTCTTAGGTTGCTCCAATTGCTTTACTATTGATGCATACTGAACCAACAATTGGTACCGTATTAATTGTCATTTCCATAATATCATCGATTATTTATCGGGCTACTGTAGTGATATTATTCAGGTAGTATTTGTCATTTCTTGCTATGCTTGAAGCTAATTGAAGTAATGGATAACGAGTAGAATAAAGAAAAATAAGCTGGTACAAACCATATTTTATATTTCAATGTATTTTGAAATATATATAATCCATCTAGTTGATAACAAATCGGATATAAATTATTAATTCATTCTTACAGTGGTGGTTATTCTTGAGTATAAAAAATTTGTCAGGAAAAAAAAGGCATAAAATGATTTATCCTGTATTTTCCATTGAAAGATCGAGTTATCTTGATAATTTCACTTTCAAAATGTTATTCATTATGAAAAATTTCGATTATTACATGAGCAAAATTTGGAATCAGGATATCAAACAATATGTGATTTACATGAAAAATCAATTAGCAGAATTTTTACAGATTCCCGACAACTTTTGTCTCAGCTTTCATTGGAAATGATGGATTAGCAACACAACTGATGGAAAAAATGTTTCGATACCTGTATGCCGCACCGCAAGCAAGAATAGGCCCATTTTTGATTGGTAAATGCTTGAAAATGACCTATCTATCCATCAAATCATGCACCTCTCATTCTGAATTAATTTTGGTTATTGTTTGCAAAAAAAATTTGCAATTTTTGAATTAAATGAAAAATAGATTTGAATAAAATGAAATTAGGAAAGATTGAATTTCTAAAATTCTTGGAACAAAAATTTTAGAAGTAGAAATAGATAATTTGAAACAAAAAGAAATAAAAAAATTATTTCTATTGGCTTGCGATACTTGCTTGGCGTCATTTTACGGTATTCAATTGATACAGCGATATCATTTGAAAGAAAATAATTCGGTAATTTAATATGCACAAATAATTAACGTGACGACGTGGACATGTACTTAAGCAAGCATGTGAATGACATATATTACTGTTTCAGGAATTCTCCTTGGCTGGCTACTCTCAACAAAATCGAAACAAACTCATTCAACAGCACAGATAGATATTACTCGTTTTGCATCTTTTGCCATGCTTTTTTTTTCACTTTTCGGTGCAAATTATGCAAATGACTTTAATACATTTTCGATTTTCTATGCTGCCACATTCAGGTTACTTTTGACAAATTTCTTGCATAAAGTGGACGAATATTTATTAGCTTACATAAGAGATCCACATCGGTATTCTTCCAGTTCGTCTTTACGCCATCATCGGAAAATTGAATGATTAAATATATGATTCTTGTGAATATCGGAATTCATCATCCTATGTCTCATAATCTCGAATTTGTCGCCCATATCGCGGGCATTCATCTCACATAATATTTAAAAATTTAATTATATAAAAGATGAACTATCACGAGATAGTCCGAAATATTTGATGATTGGTGTATAACTCAACTTGGAAAAAAATATATTGGTCTATTCCATCAAGTAGCTGTCCGTCCCGAATCGTTACTTCTATATATGCCATCAAAAAATAATAATAATAATGACGATATTTTCTACAGATTTCAGCCAGTTTCAGAATATTTTGGGCATTCGGTTTGGCTTTACTTGTTTGGTTATGTGAACGAGGCTACATGCGTATGTTATATTCATGTCTGGCCTGGAATAAGTGGACCTTTTTCTCAAGGTTTATATTTTACTGAATTAATAGTTTGTTGAAATTTCAATACAGTTGCTAATTTTCATTCATTTGTAAAACTTTATCAAGTGTAAATGTTATAATAAAAACACTTTGCTTATTTGAATGACTTCAAACTGTTTCTGTAATTAATTAAGTGGTTTAATTGAAAATGATAATTGGTACTTTCTAGGCTATCTTACGGATTTTATTTATCACATGAACCAGTTTTGTTATATTTTATATGGACTCGACGTTCAGCTATAATGCCACTTTCACCTTACTATTTTATCATTTTCGCCCTGAAAATGTCCTTGTTATCATTGCTTCCTGCTTCTCTTATAGCTTTTATCATCGAAGTTAGTTAACAGCCTTTTCTAAGCATGGATTGAAGAGTTTTCTTGATATTTTAATTGGTTCCTGCTGGGATTTAATCGATAGCTTGCTATCACTATCTGATAACATGATGAATCGGGATTATGTTGTCGCATGTTTCATGCAAACAAAAATACTATGAGATAAGCCAAAAGACGGTTCAATTCACAATCAACAGAATTAATCGAAATAATTCGAGAAAATTATCTTCGCGAGAATTTTATTCCGAACAATAATATTATTAGCATTGCTTTTGCTTCTATATTTAATTTTGTCATTATTAAGAGGAATGCCATACTAAGTAATCAGACGAATAGTTGTAATAAACTGGCAGTATGGAATTTTTTATCGGATATATAAAAGAAAAATATCATTTACTTTCTTTCTTCTTTACTTTTTTGAGTTTTTTTCTTCAGATTCCTCCTTTAATCATTGAACGTAAAATATTTAAAACAATTCGTGCCCGTGTCGCATCAAATGATGCAGATGAAGAAACGAAACAAAATGACACAGAACATAAATCCAATCTTCAGTTGTTCCATCAAAGGTTTGTTTTTCTTGAAATTTAAAAGAAAAAAAAAGAGAGAAAAACCTTTATTGATTTAGAAATATAAAGGAAAATACTCAATGAATATTAAGTTCTAATTGTCGCTCAGAAAAGACAATGTAACATTATTAAATATTTCATTTAAATGTTGAATTGGATAACAACGACACAATTAATTTTAGTGATTTAGAATATAATGAAAAGAATATGTAATAGAAAAACTGAAATTGGCATCCAAAAGATTTGATTTTTCATGAAAATCTTAAAGTCTTCTTTAGTGTCATTTTTCATTTAAATGTTAATGGTGATGCTTTTCTTAGGAATATGTTGGAAATAGCATGTAAAATGTGATAATTTTCTGATGTGACATTCTTGAATTATTTATTACCATCACCAAATCATTTGCGAATATTATTATCATCGTTTTTAGGAATAATGATGAGATCATTGAGCTTGTCCCAATGATATCACCAATAAATCGAACAAAACGATGGATTGAGGAAAATCATAAGAATTTACGAACCGGATCCAAACGACCCCATAATGCAGTAATAAAGGTTCGAATTTATTAATTCAAATTAGATTTGATTTGCGATTTTCGGAAATAAAAAATTCAAATGACCTTTTTTCTTTTCATTACATATTTGATTTTCTTTTGTTTCTCTTCAGAATAATCGAACTCGTCATCATCGTATTGGTACCTCTAAAACGGATATCTTTTGTAAAGGGATCAAGAAAAGCGCTGGTATTGTTGGAAGTGATATTGTTTCGACATGCAAAAGTTTCTCGAAGGAATCAGCAGGCCGAAAGCAACTTATCAAAAGTACTACTGTTGTAGTCATATTTTTTAAGTTTTTGTGAAGTACCTTATTCATCGAAGTAATCATAACTGTTTGATCATTTATTATGCAAAAATCTTTTCATTATCTGTTTAATTGATTAAAAAAAGCACCTACTTTTCGGAAAACTTTTTTCAGAAAATAGATTAAGTTTTAAATTTCAGAATTAATTTTTAGTCCAATTTATGTTTATCGTATACTTTGAAAGTTTAGATGACCCATCGAATTCAAAGAAAGATGCCTTTTGTCGCTTTGAACTTCCGAATTATTTCTTTCTTTTTCAAGCATTCTGAAAAAATACTTCAATTTAAAAATCACAAGTTATGAAGTGAAAAAATTATCAACTAATTACCTATACAAGTCATATTCTCACATATTTTGTATGTACGAATCAAGTAAAATTAAGTTTTTGTGAAGTTTATTCTTGGTGCGCTACTATTTTAAAAAGCGAAGTAAATTTAGCTGAACTAAAATTAAACTTGAAGACTTAAAAAATCAATTTTACATCAGGTTGATTTTTTATATGTTAAATAGATAAACCATTTTGCACGCCGAAATCTTCTACTAAAATGATATCAAAAAGAAGACAGTTACGAAACTTCGTTGATGATACTAGGAATATTGCTCATAAAAGTGACATAATTACAAAGAAGAAATATTGTAAAGCTCCAGAAGTTGATGGATTAATGAAGAAGAAGCAGAAGATGTCGATAAAACAAAATTATGATAAGGAGGTTAGTGATTTTAGTATATATTTTTCAAAATCAAGATTTATTTATTCCTTGAAACATTGTTTCTCGACCTTTCTCAGACATATTCATAAATTCTCGAGATATTCGCCTTGAGCAAGTCCTTATGTAGTATCGGAGTAATAATAGTTAAGAATAGTTAAAACAAACATCAAAAAAGCTAGAAAGAGAAACCAAGCCAAAAGATCGATTGTAGCTAGTGGTGTGAAAAACTTTCGAGGGATTATTTCTAGGAAATTAACTACACTGATCCGAAAATGTCAGTTACCACACATCATCATATACAGGTCTCAATGATGGAAAATATTGGCTTCTCATGGGTAGAAGAAATTGCGAAAAACTTTGATGCTGATGCTGAACGAACTACTCATTCACAAGTTCCCTATAATAAAAAAAGGTTAAGCTTATGGATTCTCGAAATGATTCAATTGATTTAATTTTTGAGAAGAATAAATTAAGACCTGCAAGATTTTTATGTAAAAATGCAGGAGAATGACGCAATATATTGATTCAAATCAACAACAGCAACAGGATTTTGATGATTTTAATCTATTTGCTAAACAGAAATCATTATCAAACAAATCATCAAATTCAACTATTACCGGAGAAACTGTAAGTCATGAATTACAACATATAATTTTCTATATAGACTTCGCTTTTGAACTCTGCGACTATACATGATTTCTCCTGTAGACTTCACCTTCACAAACCTTCGTTATTTCGAATCCTTACTTCTCGAAAGCATTAGTTGTCACCCACATAATTGTTTTTTACTTTCTACAAATATCTCCTGCCGTTTTCCTTCATTTCATTCCTCTTGCTTATAGAATGCAAATTACAAACAATGCATTTAGAGCAAAATTTTTTGTATAAAAACTGTTAAAATTTAGAAATTCATAAATATTGAAATATTCAGCAAAAAATTGTTATTGTTCAGTATTGCTTTCAAAATTTTATCTTCTCAGACCTGGCAAATAAGTTTGTTTTCTTCTTTTTGGTTTACAGGTTATCCATATAATCAATGAAAATCCGAAAAATCTGACTGAATCCTACTTATAGAATAAATAATGTAAATAAAGTTGAAGCATAGATTGGAATGATCGATTAAACCATTAAATTCAATAAAACTAATTAGCGAACTTGTTGCTCATGCATTTGAATATACATTATTCTTTACATTTCATTATCTGCTGCAAAGTTCGGCTAAGAATGAAGAAGTAAAAATGAGCCATCAACAAACAAAAAGAATAGTAATCTTTTATGTTTATTATCAATTAAATTAATAAATGTCCTTATTCATAGAACAAAGAATGAATACAAAAATGAAACATAGATTAAATTGATTCAATTTAATGAAGATAAAAGATCTTCATTAAATTGAATCAAACTTACTAGTGAAAACATAAAACCCACAATCATTTCTTAATAAGCCATCTAATTTTTCTATTTTATTTAGAATTTCATTTTCAGAGTTATGCAAATTCCTTGCAAGCAAAAATCTTTTTTGAAGAAATTTCCCAATAAATTTTCTGTCTAATGATGTGCAGCAGATATACCAGTTTCTTGCTCTAGAAAAATCATAATTGAAAGCAAAAAGTAGCACCAATAATAAGTTTTCCAATCAATCATTCACTTTCGATATTAATTCCAATAATGGTATTCAAACAATCGTGAAGCAACTTAATCAGTTCAGTGTTCGTACCTCAGTACATAACCGATATCTATGACAAAATTCCGTTAATGAAATTTCATTTTCATCAAATATTAAAATTTTTTTTCAGTTAGTAACACTATTTAGTTAATTTGCTACATGCGGAGAATGAATGCACTGGAATTTTCTTTTTATTTTATTAGTATTTTGATAATACTACGTCTCGAAGCTTGCTTAATTTTTATGACCTTGGTAAAATAATACTGAAAGATGAAACAATGATTTTGAAATATTGAATACACTGAAAGGCTCACACAGAAAGGAAATTAGGAAATAGCATTAAAAGCAGTGATACTATGGTGACAACGAACAACGAGACAAAGATTACGAAGTGTTGAAAGATCACTTGACGGTATTACATAATCGATCAATTTATTCGATGCTTCACGTAGATTAAAATTACTAGCAATAAGTTGTGAATAATTCCATACAGCTAGATGTCGACTTTTGCCATGAATGCAAAACACGTGTGTGACTTTCGAACAAGTATGAGCGATTGTCGCATTCCATGTTACCGTTTCCAATTCTTTTACAGGGCAAAGAAACCCTATCTACAGAAGGAAATTGAAATACGGGAAAAGAAAACATAATTCGCAATTTAAAAAAAGAAAAAAAAAAAGGAAAAAATTCCATTATTTATCCTGAAAAGAAAAATACTTGAATATTTTCGATTGCTTTATTCGTTTATAATATATGAATAATATGGAGCTCTAAAGAAAAAATATCCATGAAATAACATGCGGATATGGATATATAAGAAAACATAAAAATCTGAAGCATAACATTTGGAATTCCAAGAATGTTCCTAATTTTTATGTTTCTTTTCTCGCTTTCTTATATATTTATTTCCATAAGTTATTTCATGTATCTTTCTATTAAGATCAAACTTTTTTTGATTTTTTTCAAATTGGAAAAAACTAACAATAAGACACCAATGAGCATTATGTCCTCTCCGATTGCTTGGCTGATGATTCTTGTCACAATCATAAGGCATTAACAGTAATGCATTTTCTTGAATCAACTGCTCCATTTCAGCCGTAGACGGGACATTCTCGACTACTATATTCAACATTGGCCACAATGAAGTCGCAATATCAGCTAACCAATCAGCTAGAATAAGTGCAAAACAAAATTGAGGTTGCCAATGACGGAATTTACTCTACTACTGTTCAGAAAAGCGATAAGGAAAAACTGAAGAGGGAAAAAATTGAACAGTTTAAATCTTTGAAATCGGCAACGTTTGGTAATTTTTTATTTATTTATTTTTTTTTTTTTTTGATTTCTAACAGCACTTAAAGATATGCTTTCGAAATATTAGAAGCGCTGCATGTCTAAAAAAAATATTTTACAATTTACAAAGTCATCGACAAAAAAATTTAAGTGATCTAACAAATATATACAAAAATGAGCACATTAAGCATACCGGAAAACATTTCACCATAATTTGTGTATCCTTTTTGTTTAGCAAGCTGGAAAATTTCGTCTATATTTCGGGTCGGAAGACCGTATGCTTGGGCGACCATTTGTATAGCAACAAGACCACATCTAAACTTTAATATGGTTTATAGAAATTTAATTCAATTATTTTTCATTATTTCATAGCATTGCTTCAAAATAAATTAATAAACTGCTTCCTTCAGAATTCGAAAGATATCAATTTCATGATTTTAAAGAAGCAATTTCAAGATTATGAAGGATCCAGGCAAACTATTTTAAATTGTTCTCTTTATTTGAGACAATCTCATAATGGATATGCTTTTTCTACACATAACATAGAATTATCAATTGAAAAAGATTACCAATATGAAGGAATGATAACAGGTGGACAAACTTATCATAGGATAGGATATTCTACAGCAAGTCAAGAAGGTTTTCCTTGATTTCTTGATATGGAGAAAATTCGACACTAAATGATGGTGAACAAAATAGAATGATCTGGCTTCTTCCCTCAAGTATTCCCCTTTTCTAGAATTTCTCATTTCTGTTAATGCTTAGTGTATATTTCCGTTGGTGTTCAATGATCCGTTAAATTTTACGAGAAAAAGCAAAAACAATGAGATGAAGTTTACTGCGGTCCATTCTGTAATATTGGTTCCACATTTCTAACAAATGCAACAGCTCCTCCTCGATTTTCCACATTTTCGGGGCAGTCATTCAGTACAGAAAGAATTCGTCGTTGTGCCAACGGTGATAAAGTTGGTAATAGTGTCATCTTAAAAATATATAACTGTTCAAAATAAAAAAGAATTTGATACTTTTTAAATGCTATTCCATCTCTCCTATGATGAATTTCGCGTTTTTTTTAGGAGAATTTATTGCTCAATAGGTTTCGTTTTAATTTCTCTTTGAATTTTAATCAACTACTATCAGCTAACATCACAGAATTATTCTTAACACTTAATTGTTGAACGATTTTAACAGTCCGAACAGCGCAACGGAACCTGACGATTCGTGCCGTTGAACATTTTGACGGAAAAAAGATATAGTATATAATGTATATGATTATAGCATTATCCGCCTCGATTATTCCGATAACAAATTGGGCAAAAAAAAGTAAGAACAATACTTCGAACTCAACTTACCGAAATATTTTTTCAGCTGCACCAAACTGTAAAATTTAAAATTTTATGAATCCAACAATAATGTTTCCGTATGTTATTATTCCAATGTGGCTACATGATTTCATCCATAAAGATTGAATCCTTATTGATTCTGCAACAAATCTCACCCTGAACTTGCAGCAGATCATCTCGAATCGCGAAAAAACTTCGGGGATATTTTTTCTGTGAGAATAGAGAATATGACCAGTGACTTACTGTAATCCAATCTGAATCGCTTAGTTCCGGATATTAACAATTCTTATACAGAAATATTAATCACTCTCATTTTATCATTTTAATCCCAAAAAAATATTTTAATTGATAACCATTTCTCCTCAAGATAATTATAGTATGACATCTTTTTCCTTCCTATCCACAATAAACAAGTGAAATCACTACGTCTTTTTTGATATCATACCTAAATAATGGGATATGTACATAGCTGAGAATTAGAAAAAGTATGCAACGATAACGTTGACAACCAACTATTGCAATAATAAGTCATCATATATGCTTAGTTTCATCAGTCTATTCATATTTAAATTAAGATTCAGGTATGAATTCAACAGAGAAAATAAGCTGTCCAAAACTCAAATAATTAAATTACTTAACTCATTATATCTCACATACCGTAATTTAAAATAGAATAGTAACTAATAAATAATGACAGCAGCATCAGTGGTGAGCGCTTCATTACTTTACAATAAATTTGAACCGACACATTTTTAACTTTCACAATTATTGCAGAGCAACTACTTCCGGTCATAAATTACACATAAATACGAGATATTTTAAAACATGAAAGCGAAATTTTGCATGATAGCTGTTATTAATAATCAATGGAATTTCTGTTGCTTACAACACATTAATTATAACAACGTAAGATGACTAAAACATTTATTCCTTGCATTTTCAACCCCTGAATATTTCAACATTTTTATGTTCAACGCTAAAGCGTATTCATAAACAAACAAACATCAGCAAATTATTAAGTCAACTACTATGTGAAACCAAATAAACTGCTCGCATATGCCATCGGCCTTACCTGAAAACAGTTCATTTAAGATTAAATTACTCTGCGATTCTTGAGATTCATCCTTTTTAAATTTTATGAAATGGAATCTAAGTTATGACTAACATCTCACGATATCTTGATGTAGTATAGAATGAAAAATAACAGCTGCAGTCTGATTTATTTGATGACTTCTAGAAATTCAAAACAAGCTAAACTGGCAATACGAAATTTTTCGATTGGTAAGTTTCGTTTGAAAAAAATGGAAGATGAATAAATACTCAGAATGATCGTGAAACGGTAAGATTTGTAATACAACCCATAAAGAAATGGAAAATAGTTAAGAATAAGTTGAGGACAACTGTACTATAGATTCGCTATTTAATGAATCTACTTCGAGACCGTCGTATTAATTAAATCAGTCGGTACAATCAATTCAAAAGTGATTAAGATTCATAATAATTATAAAACTCTATTTATATAAAATCCTGACTGTTGGTGGTCAGTTTTTTTTTGCCTACTTTATTTACTTAAATTATCTTATAATCTTCGAACAATCGATTCACACAACAGAAAACAAATATAAAATTACTTACTGAAGGATGATCCACTGCAGTGAAGGAAGTGAAACGCGGTGTTAAATTATCACCTCTTATTGTAATAAATGCTCCTTTATTACCCATCGTATCACTGAAAAATTCTGATAGAAAAAGTAGTATACTTCTTTAAAAATAATTAATCGATTAAAAAAAAAGCTTGAGCTTGAATCAAATAAAATAAAACCAAGATTTTTTTCGAATTACCAAAAGATACCAATAATTTGGTGCACTGAATACGGTGATACATTTGCCATCATGATGAACTTCATATCCCTCCGGTTTCACTTCATGACTTCTACAAAAAACAAAAAAGAATTAACAAAAAATGCAATGCTCCCATGATAAAGATATAAATGAAATATCTCAAGACATTGGTCAAATATTTTTGGAAATATATTAAGGGCCGTTAAAAAATCAAAATACGAATTATAGAAGAATGATACCTTACAACATAGTCAAGAGCATTTGTCTCACAAAACTTATGTGTCACATCGGGACCGAATTGACAACCGACTCCACGTTTCGAAGCTGACCTGCCGTTCATATCTTGTGGATCAGACCACAGTAAATCACACATTATACCTGAAACAATCATTCATTCAACTCAAAAATTGAAAATGAACTTCAAATTTATGTCTTATATTAAAAAAAAAAAAAAAAAAGATAAACTTTTAGGCTCAAACTTCAAAATTCGTATAGCATTACCAGCACAGTACGGTTATATATTATATCAGCTCATTTCTGACAAGATTAATGATAAATAAATACCATAATGATATTAAAAAAATCTCGCAAAAATTAATGGAGGACCAACCATCATCCGGTGGTTGACGAACTCGATTAGTCTTTTTTATATCGCTTAGGGTGATGTCGTCATCCTTGAATAAACCTCCGTGGCAAACCTTAATTTAATTTTAACACCAGTTAATAAAAATGAAGAAGATCCGCGAAAATAAGATTAAAAATAATTTACAGCAACCACAACATCACATTTCCTTGTGTATAACTAAACAACAGCCTTGTACGATTAAGCAAAATAGCTGTTAATATTTTTGTCGCAAAGGAAAAAGTAGGCAAAACCTCCACATTAGAAAGACATTAATTAATCACTTTTGACGCTAAAAAATAAAAACGGAAGAATGGAAAATTCCAAACCTTCTTAACAAATTTTATTAAAGTACTTATTTTCGAGTTAGTAAAGATGAAAAAACGACAGTTAATACAATAAATAAGGGAAATAGACAAAAAAATATTTAATATTTTGAAATGATGGCTATGACTAACTTATTAATAAAGTAGTAAGCTTGATTATATAGTTTTCCAAGTATGTGAAATTTTGAAAAAATTAAAATCAAATGATGAAATAAATTTGACTGGAAATTACTTACAAATATTTTGTTATTTATCAAGTGACAAAGCGGTAAGTAATCAAAGATCTCCGTAAAGAAATCTGCCATTTGAGATGTATATTTGCTCTTCACTTCACCCTCAAAACCATACATTTTGTTCATTACATCACTTTCGTGATTACCTAAAAAATTTATATTCGTAATAAAAATCATAAAAAACCAATAGAAATTTTTTAGTTCTCGATCGCAATTTTCAATTCCAATTAAAATAATACATTACTTGCATTATAATAAAATTGTTTTAATATTAAAAAGAAAAAAATGATTGATTTTCTTCCCTCCATGTCAATTTTTTATTAAAATGAAGAAGTTTTTTTCGAATTAATAAAAAAAATTCAGCAAATTATAACAGACCTCGTGACATGAAAAAATGCTCCGGATATAAAAGCTTAAATCCGAACAAAGTAAATATCGTTTCAACTGAGAATGAGCCGCGATCAACAAAATCACCATTGAAAAGCTAAAAAAAATAATTGCAACTTGTACTTTCCCAATAACTGAAAAATTCCATAGGTAAAACCTACGTATGGATTTGTTTCTGAAGGCAATCCATTTAAGTCAAAAACGTTGCATAAATCATAGAATTGCCCATGAATGTCACCACAGATTGTAAATTTTTTTCCTGGCGGGACTGTGATTTCTACAAGTGTCGGTAATTCGCCAAACATTCGCCTAATCGCCAAAAGTATCTGAAGGATAAAAATTATATGTTGCAACATCAATTTCTAGAAATTTATTAACTCACAGAAAATGAAAAAAGAAAAGTACATTGCAAATATAACTTAAGAAGAAAATTATGCAAATTTAGCAGACTTGAATCAAATCGCGTATCTCGACAGAATCTGAAAAAATAAATCTGCGTATTCTACATACCATCTAATAAAACCGTAATAAGATGTCTAACAGCACAAATTTATAAACCTGAATAAATGTAAGAAAAACTTGAATCATTAGTGAAATTCTCAGAAAAGAAAAAAAAACGGCCAATATTCTAATGAGATCTGGAAAAATAAAAAAGTTTCTTTTTTTCTAAGGCTAAGATGCATTTTCCATATACATCACTATCTAATTATAGAAAATGAAAAAACAAAACTTCAACCATTCCATAAAATACATATATGAAAATCGAAATTCCATAGTAAATATTCGTCAAACAAAACTAAACCTTATAAGCATATTTTCTGTGCAGTTTCTTTTCTGCTTTAAATGTTTCGATCATTTGTTTCATAAATTCTAACGTAATATCATTTTCAAAAACAGGTCCGTCATATGTTGCTTCCACTTCTGAAAAGAAAATACAGAAATTTATATTTTTCTGCTGCAACTATCTAAACTTATTTTGCTTAAACTATTCCGTAACAATCTTTCATTTCCTGCAGTCAACTTCTTCATTTTTAAAAATTACCTAAATAAATGAGAAAACAAAAAAGAACAAGAACCCATTGTATCGATATTTATATAATCTCCGATACTGCGTTTGTCATGGTCGACTGATATTGCCTTTTCAAATGCTAACTTTCGCATCAGTTTTTGACATTCGTCATATTTTTGTTTAGCATCAGCATTATTTGGTAATGCTTTACGTAACTGCAATGATTATTGGTTATACAATAAAACTCTATTCAGACTCTACTCAAACTATTCAGAACAAAACTCTATTCAGTTATTGACGTCTCATACTTTTTGATTATAAAAATCCAAACTGTCGTTTACATTATTTTGTGTCAATACAAAGAAATAGGACGAAAACAACGTAAATAGACTGAGGTGAAACAAAATGGTTAGCAGCCACTTCTTTTCATTTTTTAATCTGTATCTTCAATCTGTTAGTTATTATATTTGAAGAAATATGAGAGTGATAACAGTCATACAATTTAGGTGTTACTAGCTAATGAGCCCTACTTTCTTAACAAACACGATATTTCATTGGGAACATTTCCATTCATATAAATTTTTGTCATTTCTTTTTTTTTTTTTATTCTTCCAATATTTTTTTCTCAAATGTTAGTGAACTAATATATCTGTTTTGCTACCACAAATTGCACTGATTAAATCTAGTGGAAAATGATGTAGTTTAACCAGTTATATCGATAACTTCCACTATGTCTATATATCTGTGTACAGTACCAAGCAAAACCTAAGAAGTGGACGTTATATTATTCAAATCGAAAAATCTGTCGTAACACTTAAATTTTACAATTATACTTTTTTACTGTTGCTATGACACGAAATAAAAACAAATTTTCAACGATGAAAAAATACCATGTCATAATCCTTTAGAGCAAGTTTTAATTTTCCTAAAGCCATATAAGCTGTTGCACGCCTATAATAACCCTTCAAATAACCAGGGTCTAGTTTCAAGGCCATATTTGCATCCTCTAGCGCGCTGCCGTATAATTCTTTTTTCAAATAAGCCATACTCCGATTGCCATAAAACAAAGCTTGCTGATCATCCAGTTCGATTGCTTTCGTGTATAGTTCAATAGCAACATCGTATGCCTGATCTATAATAATGACATTGATCAAATGTACTGATAAAACAGATTAAAAAGAATTTGGTTCAGAATACTTCGTGTTCATTGCAATCATTTATGTATTACCTAATGACAATATCATAATCTAATTGTTCTTAATGTTATTGAGATGCTGTACAGTAATATAATCCAATAAAAAAAGAAAAACTACAGAATATAGTTACGACTCAATTATTAACTTTGCTCCCAACATTTAAAATTAAAACAAATTACCATGGAAAAATTGATTAGCTTCATCCTTAATTTTCAATGCTCGTTGGGCTAAGTTAGTTATTCCATCGACATTCTCCAAGACAGTGGAAACAACATGTTCAGACGTCATTCCTGCAACGCATTTCCTATACATATAAATGCGCTAATGAAAAGGATATATATTCATATTTAGTATAATCTGGATTTTAAATATCAACATTCTAAAATAAAATAGATGTCGACAGATAGCTTTAAAATAATGTTGTATTATGGATGTTGCTTTTCGAAGTTCATTTGCCATGCAGTGATCTGAAAATTTGATAATCTTTCTGAAGTTACTTAACTCAATGACAGAAATCAACATGTCATTTGTCAATCAATACATAATACAATGAAATTTCTTTGCCTACTGAATGGATTTTTTAAGTTATACAACACACAATCAGTCACTGTTTAATTATGGATAATTTCTATACCATTTGAGAATTATAACATTAGATTTCTAGGAATGATTTTTGAATCTATCCATTCTGATAGAGTAAATATTGAAGAGATTTCTCGATATGCTGTATAATTCAATTTGCTTTCCAATACTAACTTGGAAATATTTATGAGAAAATAAACCATATCAATATCATAGTCTAACTATTTCTGAAGAGAAATATTTCTGATGTCTTATACACAGAATTTCAAAAGATCAGCAAAAAATCTATAAAGCAAATGGACAAAACAGTGATGTGCTACAATTAATAATTTTTATTAAGGTATTAAATGTACTTAAAAAAGCATCCTATTTTATATTTTCAGCTAACTTCAACTAAAAAACATACTCAGTGGTGGCAAAATTAATTTCTGTTAGAAACTTTCGAGCCTTATAAGTCAACCAAAAGCAATGTTATCATTGAATCTGAAATCTGAAATACACAGCAATACCATTTACTTATCATGCTAACAGATTCAAGAAATCAAGTTTCGCTACAATCAATACTTTGATATAAATAATCAATACATACAGTAATGAAGCAACGAAATCTCTCACTCTCCTATATCCAATATCTAATACTACGACTGATATATAGCAGCAATATTGAAATTAACATTTGCCTGTGACTAATATTTAATTTTTGCCGGGAATAATAACCACACTTGTTCATGACTCTTGATTTACAAATTTATAATTATCAACGATATCCTAATAAAAGCTTCAACTCCCTCCTCTCGCGGAAAAAAAGCCTCGGATATGGCACATTCCTTGAATTTTGTTTCCATTACTAAATAATATACAACTATTGCTATCAGTTTGGAAAAAATTCTCAGCAAAAATGATAAGATGATCAAGTCATTCCAATGATACCATCAATGAACCGAAGAAAATCACGAGAGGTGGGCATACACAATCTTGTGGTGCAATCATAATAATTTGAATCCAAACAAACACAGCAAGCTGGAATATATCCTTTTTATACAACATAGAAAATCATATCAATGGATAAATTTTATTTCCTATTAATATAATTTCTCGTACTAATAACATTATCACAAACATTATCAACAAGATCATCAGCAATTGAAGGTTTTTTTTTTTTGATGATGATGTAATTGGACAATGCATCGGTCGAAAGTTGTAGCTTAAGCTATCATTATTCACCAATCGAAAACGTGCTTAATTCTTCTCCAATATTAGTATCAATCGAGTCTAACAGAAATGAGTATTTATGCTAAATAATTCAATAAAAACCTCTAATATCTAATAAAAACTAAACTTCTTTCTTTAGCAATTGTCATTTACCGTAATTACCAAAGATTTAGGACTATTATGCAATAAATTTACGAATGTCATATATTGCATAAGCGCAGCGATTCTACATTTCTTTAATTTATGAAAAATATAATAGCAAAGGAAAAGACGGGAAGTTGAAACTCATCACAACTTGTATTAAAAATAAAATGAATTCTTCAAACCAAAAACAATTTCTCTGAAATTATAAATTCTGCTCAAGATCCCAAACAGCTTAACACGTGACATATAATACAAGAAAAAAAAAATCATTCTATTAGCAAAATTATGCATCAATTATTTCTTGTTTTCCAGATATGAGATGTTCAATCCGTGCATTGAGACTACGTATTTGACGTCTCAGTTGTTTTCGTTCCTTCCTATAACAGTGACAGATAACAGATAAGTAAAACAGATATAATATTTTATTTTCGCTCTAATTTCTCGGAAATTTTTGAAAAATCTCTGATAACCTGTGCTCATTTCGTTCTCTAACCAAACGATTCATCAGAATTTCACATTCAGATTTCAACGTTTCGATAAAATTTTGTTGTTGCTCTATAAGCTTTTTCGATTCTGTAAAATCAGTGTGTATTGGCAAAAAAAGAGAACTTCAAGAAGGAGATCTGGAATATCATAAAATATCAGCATCAAACAAAACTAAATATCAAAGTTCCCGAAGCCTAATCGTCTTATTTTATTAACTCTTGATCACACGAACGTAGAATCTTCCACCTTTCCCAGCCCTTCTTTTTTTTTTCCATCATTACTTTAATTTTGAATAAGCCTATCTTCGGAGAAATATTTTTTTCTTTGATTAATGCGTCCTAAAAGCCTATAATCACCGGAAATCTTTTCATGTTCCATATTATAGAAGTGAAATTTTGCTTACGAGGTGACAATTCATTTGCACCCAAAGTAAGAAGTGAAGTACGTAATGTCATGTTTTCATCAGCTAGAACGGATAGTCTCGCTGCAAGCACTTTATCTTCTTCTTTTCGCTTCTCTAATTCTTTCGTAATAGTTTTCGAAAGATTATTTACAAGCTTTTCTTTGGTAATATTTGAATCCTCCAACATTTTCAATTGTGCCTAAAAATACGCGGATGATGAATGTTAATAATGGTAAAAGCAATAATACTAATATAACCATTAGGAATATTTATACAAAAGTCTAGGTGATTTCCGCGAAGTAATAATAAAGAATAAATTCACAAAAAAATTGCCCAAAAACACTCCATTTACAGCTTCATAAAAAATAGAGGAAAGGTAATGTCAAATTAAAAATATTTTTTCTTGATTATCTGAATGATGAAAAATTTACCTTGACAGCATTATATTCCGCAATCAAACTATCATATTCTTGCGTTTTATCTGCCAGTAGATCATTTAGTTTTGAAAATTCGTTATTTCTTGCTTCATATTCTTTTTTCATAAGTTCGTTCAAATGGTCAATGTGAGTCTGAAAACTATTTTGTTCAATTTTTAACACACGATTGCCAAGGCATAATATGACTTAATATGGATTCCTTTCAATTTCTAAATTACTAAATACTGATTTCATAATGTTTTTTTTTTTTTTTGTATCCGTTACGACAAATATAGATTACTTAGTAAAGTATTCATCAGTAAAAAAACCTGTTTTAATGAACTCGTCTCAATTGCATGAGACAATTCTGTTGTTTTAACTTCCAATTCTCTTGACAAATTTTCTGTCTCGAGGCGTGTTTTCTTTATCTCCTCCAAAAAATCCTTAAATGTCAACGACTTTTCGTTTTCATGAGGCAAAGTTTCTTCAATTTTTGGAAATCCTTTGAAAAAATTTCCCGCATATGTTGGCTTCTGCAAATAATTGAAATTAACAGTAACTATCACATTTCTGAAAAACTGAATAAAATGAGAACCGTTCAGCACAAAAAAAGATTAATTTTGTGATGATAACTTATTTTTAATATAATTATTTTTTGTTCTGAAAACTGAAATCAGCTATATAAACAAACAAGCAACATTCGAAATAATCAAAACCAAAACGCTAGTTTGAAATTTACCTCATCTTGTGTATCACCATTATTAATTTGTTGGGAGCTTTTGTTTCTTAGAATAACCACTTCCGATTTATAAGTTTCTAATTCACCAAGTAATGCTGACAGTACTTCATTCTGCTTCTCCAACAACGCTGATAGTTCCAATACATTCGGACTGCTATCAACCACATCTGAATGCAAGAAAGGATGAATTCTTCACATTCCAAAATGAGACCAAATTTTGAAGATGATCTGGAATTAATCAAATATATGCTTCAAAATAAACTATATCCAAATCATCTCTAAAATTTGCCCAATTAATCTATACACATAAAATCACTAAAATAACGTATAAAGACAACAATAACACCATTATTCACCAACATCAGATTGCCGCATAAGCTGATTCAAACAATTTTTTTATTGACGACAAAAAGTGAAATGTCTTCAAGAAACTTGACACATGCATTCATACGAAGCTCACCCGTAATATTGCTGCCTTGCATTATCGTTCCCGGAAAAGAAAATTTAGGATGAGATCCTTCTTTTTCTTTTTTTTTTTTTTTTTTTTTTTTAAACCAGAAGAAATAAGGAATGTTACAAATGAGAGGTTAGGCTATACGTATTCTATCATTTCATTAGCAGTCACTTCTTTTTTTTTTTTTTTTTTTTTTTTTTTTTTTTAAACCAGACCGCTAAATGACTTTGACAACCGCAAATTTGTGAAAATAAGGATTGCACAATAATTGAAACCAAACAATCATGGACTGAAAACATCTCAGACTTCAACAGATGCAAACTAAATAGTAATACGGATTAAATAAGAAAATATGGTAATATGAACTAGATAAGAAAACACGTACAGTAACAAGCAAAGATATATTTATTATTTCGATTCTTATTATCCCTTTGTATTAGATTAATGCAAAATTGTAAAAATGGTTTCGGTTTTTAGCTATCTTCATTTATTTTTGCCAATTCGTGTATCAGGATTTCATCAATTCTCGAAAAACAGTTCCTACATTCTATTGTCTATTTTCTTACATTCTACTATTACGAACAAAGATTGTATAGGCTATTAAAGGGTTTGAAGTAGTTCGACGAGCAAAAAAGCAGTTAAATTCACTCAATATTTGAAGCATTAATACTCTAATATTTCCGTAATTGTCGTTATAAAATTTTCTTCTGTTGACTAATGCCAACTGAAAGCATTGCAGGTTTACGGTGCATCATATCGATTTTCGAAATCATAATTACCAAGTGTAATAGTTTTGTCGAAATTTAGAAAGCTGAATGGCCAACAGACCAACAAATAATAAGTGAAAGCTTTCCAGGTCAAACTCGATCATATGAAAAGCTTTTGAAGCTTCTTCGTTTAATTACTGAGATGACCGTTATGTGTTACGTAACTCACTTCTAATCATATGTCATAACATAATGCAATTGAGAAAATCGCTTGCTGCTACTGCATAAAATAAGGAAAGATGATGCTCAAAATAGCGACTCCTTTGATTACAATTCAATTCATAAGTTATTCACTTATCAAGTACTTCCATTTTTTAGTTCGGCTAGAATGCTGAACGATCACTGGATGGCTGATAATGTGTTCGGCAATTTTTCGAGTAGTTGGAACCATCAGTCTTGATCACTAATCTCAATTGGTCATTCCAAATTTCCAATGACCAGTCATTACACCACTTACTTTTTACTGCTCTTGTTTGCTTTATAAAATTTCTTACCCAATACTACAATGCAATTTGCAAATAATTCCTAGATCAAAAGCATTGTTTGTATTATCTCAGATGCTTATATTTTGAAAGAAAAAAAAAAAAAAACACTCGAATTTATACCTCGTCTAATATCTTTTAACTTCTGGAAAGTTCTCTTTCCACCCATCTCATCACAGTACCTGTTAGTCATTAAATAAAAATCCGACCAGTGAATCAAAACAAAGTGTTTGGAGACGTCTACTTTTACCATTTCACGACAAATCCTTAGCTTCCTAGAGTTCACATTCGATTTTCGTAACAATATTCCAATGAAGAAGCGACAATACTTCCACGAATATTGACGAAAATTTGACTTCACTAATTAGAGCGGAAATTACTTCCTAAGGCATTACGCTTACCCTTTCACCACTTATGACTCCAAAACATGATAAAACTCTCGAAAATTAATTCATATAAATCGAGGAGAGAAAAAAAAAAAAAAAAAAAACAATATAGATCTCTCTGGGTATCTGGGTATCAACCAAACTATTTCTGATTCACTGAAATAGAAAATTTTTAAAAAATGCACTGCAACAACTGATACTTTTATTCGATCACAATGAATTATCTTTTCGTTTTTTCATAAAATGAAAAAAGAAGAAAATGGGAAAAATGCATGGAGGAAACAATGAATAATACATATGGGAACTAAAAGAGAAAAGAACAAGTGAATTTTGAAAATCTGAAGTATTTTATCCAAAAAAAAAAATGAAAGAATTGGCAAGAGAAGTAACCAGTCATAAACTATTACGATAAACCAGTCATAAACTATGTAAGCAGAAAGGTCACGTGAATATGACAAACCATTTATAATAACGCCCTTACAAAGAATGACGTAGACAGCGCAAGCTAGTTTCACGTAAAACTTTTCGAGGAAAATAATTCAAATAAACGTGTGATCACTTTCACGATATGCATATATAGGAGGAGTGATTTGAATATGACAAACAGGATGACATAATACAAAAAGCTGTCACGGAGCCCTATAGATGGACAAAATGAACCTCATAATCTTATAATCATTCAAGATACAGTGCATAATAGTATAAACCACAAAATTTCACTAAAACATCACGAAAAGTTTGGGGCATAGATGAAATTATTCCGTCCCATGAAATAACTCGGCTAGTTTTCCTATCAACTTCCCTATGTATCACAGACATATCCTATTTTTGGTCCAATTCGAAACTCATTTGCTCAGCAAATAAATAAGGGAAGCTGAGTTATGTAAAATATTGGCTTCTTAATAAGCGAAGAGGTATTACGGAATGCAAAGCGAACTTATCACACAGAAACAAAAAGTTTGCAAAAGACGATTGGCTCGGATTCTAATACATTGGCCAATTTCGGGCATTATCAGAATCATATCTTTAAAAATCCAGAAATTCGCATATTTTTGATAAAAAATCAGACAACAAACCGCTCGAGACTTAATACTATAATATTAAAACCTGAATATTCAAGCATATAAGTTTGTATATAGCTAAAAATTCAGTGAAGATTCTATGGACTGTACGTGAATTTGTACCAATACATTTCGTGAATTTGTGCCAATACATTTCGTGAATTTGTACCAATACTAATTTCACATCGTATCAAAACACTAATCCCTAAAAACGATAAATCCAAAATTACTGTATACACATGTTTCAGCGGATAATTGAATGGAAGGAGGGCATAAGCTACAGGGATTAAAATTTGGAAATATTACGAGTGATATCATAACTTCAACAGAAACAAAATGACAGTCCTATAAAAGGAAAAAATTCACCATTAAGGAACCAAAAAGAAGCATACGACTAGCACCTTCAAAAAGTATAATCCACATGATTTATTCCTTTTGAGTTTTGAGTTTAAGAAGTAGAGTCTTTAGCCGAGATAAATCACTTGACGTTTTCGAATTTTTAGCATTGAATTCACATAATTTAGCAATGCGTTCCCATTCGGCTCCATCTTTCAAAGCTTCACGATCAGATATGAAATCTTCTTCGGCTTTCCTTAAAATTATAAAGAAGCCATCAATAATTGTAAACAAGAATAGCATAGTAAAGATGAGAAGCTAAAGATGTAGTATGAAGTACAAAATATAAGATTTTCCTTCAACTTACATGCTTTATATTCCGGAAGATTGAAAATTTCCTACTCTTTTTTTTTTTTTTTTTTTCACAGGCTAGCTATAAGCAAAATGAATCGCAACAACTAAAATTCAATTTGTAAATAAGAGTGCATCTTTTCTGTTTCCCTTGATTTTCAAAATCTACACAGCTTGTTTACTTCATTGTTATTACTTTCAAAAAATGCGAAATTTTCGCGTTACTGAAACTGTATAATTTATACTTCTTTATCTAATCATAATAACTACAGGAGTTCTACAATCATCGAGAATACACAGCGCTAGCTTATCACTTAACTATTTTGGCTTCCCAGTTAAAAATGAAATTTCTTCTGATTTCAATAAAAAAGCCAGTCAACATAAAACAAAAATACAGGGCACTTATTTTCAAAAAATTTGCTTGTATCATTTCTCTACATGATCAAAGTAGAAAATTTTGAAAAAAAAATTACCGGTTGGCCACCCTAGTTTTTTTAAGTTTTTCTGCCCTTTGCGCATACCATTCTTCTAATTCTTTTTTACCAGCAGCTCTCATTTCTTCTTTCTTTTTCTCTTCATTTTTATCTGCAGCAAAAATAATTATCAATACTGTATAAAAACTACAACATTTACATCATATTATATATACATTCTATTAGAAAAAGCCATTCATCAACAAATATATAATATACTGAGAGGATAATATAAGCAAAATCACAATACCATTGATTTTTCATTTTTTTGTGGCATGCTCACTACGGTTAGTTAGATTATTCTTTTCTGAACTGCCTAAATTACTGCGCTTTTTGATAAATTTCGACGAATTTATATTGGTAAAGCTCAGTGTGTCCTATTCATCATTGTGTTAAAACAAACATTTTCAACATAAACCACACATACTGTCAGGTAAAATGACATTCAGCTTCTCACAAAGTATTACTCATTATAAAATTAAGACTACATACTCACAACTAAATGATTTGAAAATATCCCTCACATTCTTCTGTCATCTGGATGAAATTTAAATTGCATAAAAAATTTTTACCTGACTTTTTATTCGTAATAAAAAAACCTAAGCAGAGTAAACGAGTTCATACCTTTTTTTTCTAACATTATTTTTTGCTCTTCTCGCCACTTCTTTATTTTCTCCGGTTCCGGTTTAGATATATTGTTCAACGTTGCAAGAGAAGGTTTTTTTGGATTTAAATTAACTAAAACTGGAGTCGTGCTTGAATGCTGTACACCATTTGCCAGCGCTGGAAGATCCAAACCAGAATCACTGGTACCGCTTAATACACGAGCTTCATTAACACTAGCAATATCATTTCCTAAAATTTGAAATATCTTCAAACAGAAATAAAAAAACAATGTATAAAACATAAATAATTATTTCGAGTTATTTTTGTGTTACTTATTTTACCATCTATTCATGAAACCTCATTTCTTTGCCAGATTTAAATAAATGCTCATTGAAGAACTATATCTAAAATTAAAACTATTTCTACTACATAATAATATCTGACCGACGTGTAATGTAGCATCTTTTTGACCTTTTGAGGCTTTCTAAATACGCCTTCCGAAATTCTCTGCAACTTTCTGGAAGTTCCTACTTTCTTTTCTAACAAGACATTTTGGTGAAGATATCGCAATAATAATCCAATAATTCTACGTTCAATTTATACCATTTTTACTATCAAAAGTCATCACTATATACATTTTGCTGGCATTCTACCCTTAATATTTCACATTCAGTTTGGAGAGAAGAACCGAAAATGAGATTATTAAAACAAAAGAGATTTTATTCTAAAAAGTACCATTATCAGCTGCATCGTTACTGCCGATGTTGTTGACATAAGGAAGAGGACTAGTTCCTAGCGAATCATCTTGTATGCCAGCCAGAACATTTTGCTCACGTGCCAAAAATTCCGCAACCGGATCTGACATTACAACATAAACAATCCTATTATTTTCTGAAATAAATAGAAATAAGCGAACGGTTAATTGAAAAAAGAAACTGTTAAATCTAAGCAAATAAATTCGAGAAATCTTGTGCGAATAGAAAATCCATATAAAAAGGGAGAAGTGTTATCAACAGTGAACAGAAAAGGATAATAGGAAGCAAATGCAAAACTGTATTTCACTATCTCAACAAACATAGACCTTATTAAAAACTATAATACTTAAAATATCTCATGTAAAAGCAATCATCCTGCTCATCTCATTCAAAATCGGTAACCTGAATAAATTACAATTCAATTCTGCAGAATCTAATGCCTCACTTATGATACGGTGATATGTCTTCATAAATCAACATAACTAGAACCACACATAAAATCGATGTGATTTCGAGCTACATACTACCTAAGTTTGAAACCTATCGGACAACCGAATCTAAATTGTCAATCAGTTCCCGCTCCAAAAAATCAATCGCGTAATAACAGTGCAACTCAACTTTGACGTTATTGAAACTAGCCCACTACAGTATGCCTAGTTTTTGTTTTAAATATCCTTTTGCTTGTTGCAGCCTTATTTTCGTCACTTCTGTTTTTTACGACAATTCGGAATTTTGGAACATAACGCCATTCTTTTATAAAATCATTTTTTTTGGCTGATTTCTCTGATCTTCAACGTGACCTATTGAATGATGGGAATTGAGAATAGAGAAAGAGCTTCTCATGCTTTTGCTACGCTTTTTTAAAGATTAGTTATGAGGAATATTTCTTCATAATTTTCATGAATTATATGGATTGATTCTTGACTGTTAAAGTTTTGATCTAATCTTCGCTGTAGTAGATTCTTCCTGAAATTCGATCGACACCATTTGACATTGTCGACCGAGCTGCAATTCGATGAAGAGACAAGTTTCCTTTTAGTTTAGATTATTGCTTTTTTTTCTGTTTATTTCGACAGTAATCGATCTGTAATGGCAGATAATTACCACCGGATCCATAAGAAAGAAGAACCGTAAAGAATTAGGCCGAGTTAATTACTGTAGAAATTGTGGTCGGAAGTAGTGAGAAAATAATAAGCTCTGAATCAAAAAGGGTGTCAAATAGATTTCAAGAAAGAAGATGATGATCAGTTGGCACTGGACAATTTAAAAATAGTGTTCTATGAAGGGATGATCAATTATGTCACATTTAAAAAACAATTTCAAACTCGCTATTGAACGACTGGAATCTCTTGATCTATCAAAATCACCATCACACATGCAACGAGAAATCGTTTCATAGACTATGATTGTTGCAAGTTTGTTAATTAAAGTTGCGAAGAATAAGAGGAAATCAATTTAATAAAATGTAGATCTTTTGATATCAGCAAATTGACCACGATATGTTGATCATAATCTTTGACAAGTATTACGAGATTCAGATTTCAAATTCAGCATAACAGTATTAAATTATTGAAGATATTTGGATAGACTGCCGCAGCACGAATTTTTAGCCAAATATAAGCTTGTATGCTTGGATGTTGAAGTTTTAGCACTA